>WFKH01011801.1:36597360-36628651 GCA_016163765.1 Magallana hongkongensis
CCCCCCCCCCCCCACTTTCAAAAACGATGCTACGTGTCTGAACATTCGTAGCCTAAATATTTTATGCTAAGCATCAAATTCAAGATGGCCTCCTTAGTTACCACTTTGTAACAAACATGAAATCTATTTATTTAGTGATATTTTGTTCATCCTATAAGTTATAGTGAATTTTAACATGTATATTTCCGCTTGTCGATGTAATTAGTCTTTAGTTGAATATTTCCAACTTCAAATCAAAGACCTAGCGGCTAACCTAGCGGCCCATTCAATAGACCTAGATATCTACGACCTAGCGGCTAAGCTAGCTGCTACGATCTTGAACGCAGCCCCTGCTTGTGTTGTTTAGAAGAGGAGCGGTTCCGAAAGCATTAATATATTGTAACGATTACTGTTTTCCTCGTTTCAAAAGAAATGGGCGTGTCTTATGTCGATACAAAGTTTAGAACATTCCATTCAAACGAAAACTTTTACCACTTCAATGCGCTTTATTGTATAATGTTAAGGTGTCATCATGTAATGTTGAAGTATCATCATATTATGAAGATTATCAACATAAGGCAGTTGAGGCGTTCCATACGTCTCTGTGTATACGCGTGTGAATAACTATTACATAACACACTTCCTGTCTGGAACAACATCCGTGCTTGGACCACGTGCCGTGAGAAATTTTATAGAATGTTGAGACACCTCTCTCTCTTTTTTCTCTCTCTCCGTCTCTCTCTCCCGTCTCTCTCTCTCTCTCTCTCTCTCTCTCTCTCTCTCTCTCCTTTCAAATAACTAATATTTTATGTGAACTTAAAAGGTAATACATTTAGCCGTAACGGCTATTTTCAGAAGTTTATCATACCCGCTTTCGATATTTACTGCATGAAAATAAAATTATGCATAATTTAGACAGGTAAGTACAGCTCTCCCTGGGATAATGCGTGTGTGTATAACTATTACATAATATTTCCTGTGTGTGACAGCACCAATGCTCTGACCACGTGCCGTGAGTTATCGAATGTTGGGGCCTCTCTCTCTCTCTCTCTCTCTCTCTCTCTCTCTCAAATCAAAATATAGGAAACTCTATGAAATCGAAAATTAAAACTTTTTAAAAAATTTTAACCCTGGTTATAGTCTGTTTGTTAATTGTATTTAATCGATCGAACCTCTTAAGTATATCATTAAGAGGTTATTTTATAGATATTTTATAAATTATGTGTTATAAACATGCAGCAGAAATTGAATTTTGATTTAGATTTTTGGAAATCATTTGTTTGAAATTCAATTATTCTATCAAGAAAATTTCGCTGTTTGTAAGAACAGACTATATACATATCATGTACTTCTATTTAGCGGACCCCAAGTCACACTAATTGCTGCAGGTCACCCATCCTGATGGAAGCCACCCAAATTCTGTATACACATAGTGTATACGTAATGTTACGCAATTTCCCTTCCTCAGTTGGTCACTTGACACTTTGCGAAATTTTAACATGTGACGGATTCCCTAGAATATCATAATGATTCATATCTTTAAATCCCGGGTTTTGAACGATCAACATATTAAATTTTTGGCGACCAACAGAACATCATACTTTTGCCGACTTGGATATGAAAGTCGATCAGTTTTAAAACAAACACGATTTTAACATTTACATTATTTGTCTACAATGTACATATACTTTATTTTCATTTATCGAATTTTTTAAACGTATTTCAGAAACAATACTAAGTGTAAGAAATGTTTTAAAGCTGACAATTAATTATGAAAAGAATGTAAATGAATCGCCAATTATTATTCCCTTTTCCGAGGATAGATAAGATACTTTGATGAAATGTTTAATTATATAACTTAATTGATAACCGATCATTGTCAACGATGATTGTGCCAAGAACAAATATTTAACGCTATCGGAGGTACATATATACATGTACAATATTCTGTATTAGCAAAATTACACGTTCCTTTTATTTTCCCCACTTTTTAAAAATAAATTGTAACTATCAACTCCATTTATAAAATGAATAAATATGAATTAATATTTATTAATTCCTTAAAATGAATATTCATTAATTCCCTCAATCATATTTCCCATGCGAGGAGAAATTTTGGGAGGTAACTCGCGTTAAAAACAAGGAAAGTTTTCACCTGAGACTGGTTTCACAAAACCGCGACGGCGTGGACAAGGTGAGAAGCTGTACCGCGAGGATGCGGGGTTTTACCTGAATTACCTGCGCTAAACCGCGATCAATTTTAACCACGAGGACTCGCGGTAAATACGCAAACCGCGTTGACCGTAGTGTACCTTAAAATTTTTGGTTAATGGCCCATGGAAAGGAGTTAAAGGGTCGGCCCCTAATACACTACAGGGGCTGACAAATCCGATTGCCCGACGCCCGGGGCAAGTGATTTTTCTGATCGGGCAAGTAAAAAATCGGTAGTGACTTGCCCGTGGGCAAGTGACTTTTTAAACTTTCGCATATGTACTGAAAATGAAAGTACCGTATTTTGCCAAATATAATACGCATTTTTATTTCTAAAAATTCTTTACGATCCAGGGATGATTAGATTATACACCAGGATAGGATTTTGACATGTTTTTTTTTCCAGGTGCAGCACGGGCTATCATAATGAAATAAAATTCTCACTCCTGTTCTTCAGTACGATTGTTGTTGTGTTTGTTTATCATAATGTTTAAAACTAATTTAATCTTTGTCAGAGCGTTTAAATGCAAAAACTGTTTTGATTATAATCTGTTAATAGATAAATACTTATAAAATGGCAATTTAACATCAATTTGAGCTGTTTATTCTATGTTCAACTTCTTTGAGCTGTGTTCACCGTCTCCATGTACGCCGCCATAACTGATGTTAAAAATAGATGTGTGTGTGCCTGTTATCACTCGCTAATCGTAATCATAGCCTAGTTTGTTTTTTACCTTTAGAACAAATCCAACTAAATATCAATATGTAAAGTGTTGATTTTTTAACATATTCTCGATAAAACCAAGAGGAAGATATGTTAAATCAAAACTATATATATTATATGTAGGGTATTTAAAGTGGAAAAATTAAAATAAAGGGCAAAAACATCGTACGGTATGTGTATTGTTTATTTTTTTAAAATCACAATAAAGAATTTGCTAGGGCTAGTAGATATTGAGGTAGGGCAAGTAAATTTTGCCTAGCAACTTGGCCCAGGGCAAGTGCTTAAAAAATGTATCTGTCAGCCCCTGACTGATAATTATAGAAGCTGTTTATCTATATAGTTCCATAGAAAAATCATGTTACGTAATTAGGGGTTTCAAGGGGCCAAAAGTCCAAAATTTTGATCATTAATATCTGAAAAAGGAGAAATATTTTGAAAAGCAATGTAGAACAAAAGTTGCTCAGAATAATGTTCTTAACAATATGCTACCCTAATACACATTTGTTTAAATCTCTAGAACGGTTAACAATTCCTGAACACTTGTTGGACGAAATATGTTTACATTTACAAGAACTTTCATTTGATATCGAGAAAAAGGGGCTGGCCAGGAAGGCCCTGAAGTACTGAGCAAAAATTTATCAATTATGAAGCAAAAATGTTCTTCTCGTCATTTTCAACCTGAACACTATCATGCCGAGTTCAAATCTGAAATCCGTTTTAAAATTGGACGATGCGTTGCAAAGATATCGAGGTTTGAAAATCGATTTTTCCGGAAATTTTTATTCTCGCGGTCTTGATTAAGAAAATAATTTAAAGTTCAAACTTTAGTTAACTCGTACCAGATAAAATTCGATAAATTGTTAATTCGTACTTGTTCTTATTCGGAATTTTTGTTGTTAACTCGTTCTTGGAATCGTTTGGATTTTTATTAATTCCTACTTATAATAATTCGTATTTTGTTAATTCATATCAATATCAGTCGGATTGTTCTTTTGTTCATCTTATAGCTATCGGTTTTAGAATCCTGCTTCCATCAGGAACTGCCAACTTTTACTTTTTACATTAACGGAAGACCCATCGTTGCTCTGTGTCATATTTACGTGAAGAGCGCTTCTTGCAATATTTTTGAAAAAGTGTATAATCAAGTTTCAAGAAATTTATGAATGCAGTAGAGAACATAACCAAAGATTAGGGAAATATGTACACAATTTTTTTCTCTCGAGCTGTTAATGTGTAAGTGTGATTCAGTCTATGTTGAAATATAGTACAAATACAAAACATTTTTATCCTGATGACATTCATTATATTGGAAAGTAAAGAGATACATGTAAAGCATAATGGGCTTTTGATTTTATTTGAGTTGCGTACGATTTTGTACTTATTAAAATAAATTAGGAATATATTCTTTGAAAATTTTTATACCAATAAATTCCTTAGACATCATTACTTTACTTGCCTCTAAATATCTTTAAAACACCCTCACCAGCGCCGTAAAGTGAAATGGCATGGTTTGTTTACAGGTAAACGTCGGTTTTTGATCCCGACGTGAATTTAACAACCTCACTGTTCGAGGTTGGTTAGGTTGTTTAGAAAAATGTTTGAGGGAGGTAACTGGTGAACCCAAAAGTTGCACACGGTTTTGGACTTATTAAACTACCCTCACCAGCCCCAAAAAGTGAAATGGTGTGGTTTATTTACAGGTATTACAGGTAAAAATGGCGGCTCTTGAACTTGAATTTGACATGCATCACTTTCCGAGGTCAGTTAGGGTATTTAGGAAAATCTTTGAGGCAAGTAAACTGGTGCACAGCGTATATTCCTAAATTTGTTTAATAGTCTAAAACCGTGCGCAACTTTTTGTGCGCAAAAAATATACAGTTTTGTATGGATGGAACTTTAACTCCACGGTTCGTCAACCCGAAATTCCCGTGGAGCTACAGTTCTGCATTTAGTACGGATGATCTGTATTAAGACCAGTAGGATGTCGCTAGGATACAGGTTTTTAGATCCATGATTTGATTGGTTAATTTAGATATTGAATCTCGATTTTTGAATCTCGTATTTCGAATCTCGAATGAGCCTTCTGAGCTTTCGTACATATGTGAAGCATGTGCTCTTGTTTATTATTTAAATATACACTTACCTGCGTCGTAACCCTTACATGATATTCTTTATTATAGTAATATCATCTTAAATATATTCAATATATTTATTAAAAAATCAATACATGATTTAAGTTATGTATACATCTATCAGCAATGAGATTTGCTGCTAAACACCGACTTGTTATCAATCATTGGATCTGTGTCTTACTATTGAATAAGCCACCAATTCAGTTATAACTTGCTATTATAATGGGGTCAAGAAATAAGAGCATTAGAAAGAAAAAAATATTATCTTAAGTTTTTGTATTAATTCTATAAGACTGATTGATGTATATTGTCACGTGACATGTTGATTTATGTCTTTAGAAGCCTCATGAAGCACAAAACTACAGATTCGTGTAAATTGATTTTCCAAAAAAACGATTGAAAATCCCTTTTTTTTTGATTGGTTAAAACAGTATGAAAAACGTCAACCGTGCCTTTCTTACCGTTTTAACCAGCCAGAAGCAAAGAAAATGAATCGTTTCTAAACAAATCGTCGTAGTTTTGCTTATGTTAAAACCAGTCACATCTACCAGTTTGTATTCAATGCATACATGCAAGCGACAGTTGGAGGCGCAAATATCGAGCGAGATGATAAGGTATGTGCTAACATGCTGTTGATTACAGTTATTTGATTTATAATGGTAGTAATTTCTGTTAGCTGAGTTTTGTTTTTAATTTATTTACAGTATACCTCGTTTTATTATAACGATGTATTCTGTGGTCAATGCAATAAATTAAACGGCGTGTGTTAAATGCACAATTCAAAGATATAGACATGATTAAACGATCTGGCAATGAGTGTACCACAAAATTTAACAATTCAATATTTAAAGCTATTTAGCTCCTTCCCTGAAAAATGTAAATTAATTCACGACTAAAAATTTCTTCATAGACAAAATTTCAATTATAAACTTTTAGAACTTTGACACTTAGAATTATCAACGCTAGAACAAAATGAAAATGTAATTATCAACACTGAATCGTTTGTATTTAAGCACTGCGATCGCCAACATATGAAATTTACACTAAACATTCAGTTGTGACATTCATTGCTTTCTTTGCTGAATAATCCGTTAATTTAAGGCAGAAAAAAGGATTTGTTCAACATGTGAGCCTTACCTTCAGCTACAGATGTTTGCAAAAATATGATGTCAAACATACTTAAATTGCTTTGAAAGGCTATTGCTTGAAAGACACATTACAATGATATCAAATGATATCAACCATTTACTTAAAATTTTGAAATTACGACGATTAGCCTAAAATTATTTCTGGAAGTCGGTTAAACTCTCATAACACATGTTCGGTAGAAATGTCATGACTTTTATGCAGTTATGAGTAAATGACTATGTCAGGATTTTCAGGCTTGTATAAAGTGCAGACAGACCTGAAAATGACAGTATCCGACATCAAATGGTTTCTGTTAAAATTGTGCCACACACATTTACAACTCTGAAAAATTTATTATCGAAGAAGTGGTGACAATATCCTGCATTCTGCAGATATTATGAAATATAGTAAAGAAGCCAAAAAGAAGCATCTGAACAATAAACGAGTTAATAAATAAGCAATGTGTTTAATTAAAGTTAATAAAAAGGTTAGGGAATAGAGAGTTTTGAAGGTGCAAAAAATTATTTTGGCTGAACGATGTAGCCCATTGGCTTTTTTTGTAAGTTTGAAATAGTTCTGTCTCCTCCAAGATTTTAAATAAAATGAACGTGATATGAGCATGGTATATGTCAACCATTGTCCGATTTAGTGTCATCATAAAATAAAATAATCATGTTCTTAAGTTTAAAATGACCTGGTATTAGATGCAGTAAAAACGAATAAGAAAAATCATCTCAAAACGCAATTACTTAAAGAAAAAACCTCCAAATACACAACACAATCAACTCAAAACGCAATTAGTTAAAATAAAGAAAAAAAATTCTTCAAATACACCACACAAAAGTTCCGTTAACGGTAAATACTACGCTTGTTGAGTTTCTGAAAAAGAGATAACTAAGTAGGGTGTCCTTTAGCACTAACCAACCTGTTTATCAAGCATGATTATCCAACCTAACATAGTATGGACTAAATAACTGACACTAAATTAACCAAAAAAAAAGCCATGGAAATTTTTCTTGTAAAATGCAAATAACTCTCGTACTTCATACTGGTATTTGGTTATTAAAACAATCCTTAAACGTTGAACTTATATATTCTGACATAATATGTTTTAGGTACATCTTATATCTTCTTCTCTTGGCTGTGGTTATAACAATATGTAGCAACAACATTGGTCTTACCTGGAGGGTCCATTCAAACATCTTCACAAGATCTCAGGTATTTCGTATGATTGGAACACCAGATCAACCAGAAAAGGTTCATCATCACATAGCTTTTCTCAAAGTTCATAAAACCGGAAGTTCAACTGCTCAAAGTATATTTTTGCGGTACGGAATAGAAAGAAATTTGACGTTTGTTGTTCCTAACAACAAATCCTGGTATCGAAACATAATCAGCATAAATGATACTGTGATTCCCGGATATAACATAATCCTTCCTCCCAAGGGCAAACATTTTGATATTTTATGTTTTCATGTCGTCTACAACAGAACTGCCTTTGAGAAACTAATGCCAAATGATACAAAATATGTTGGAATTTTACGTGAACCGTACTTGCAGTTTGATTCCACACTTCGATATTTCAAACCCAATGAGGTGTTTGAAAATGGGCGAAATGTCAGTACCTTTCTCAAAAATCCGCAGCTGTACGAAAACGAGGACGTGGAATTTTCATTTACAAATAATAGGATGGCTTTTGAATTTGGATTCCCTTCTCACCTTTTTAAGGATTTTAACGCAACCGAGGTCAAAAATTATTTGCAGAAACTGGACAAGGAATTTGATGTTGTCCTTGTAAACGAATACATGGATGAATCGGTGGTTCTTTTAAGACGAATATTGAACTGGAATGTCAGGGACATACTGTTTATAACAATAAATAAAAGCAGTAGGAAGCATACCGTAGATACTTCAGAGCTAGAGAGAAGGAAACTGTATCGTCAATATGCAAAGCTGGATTATGCACTTTATGAATATTTCTTGGAAAGACTGTGGAGACAAATTCATTTTTACGGACAGGATATAATGAGTGAAATATCTTATTTTAAATCTTTGAGAAAAACAGTGGAAGTGTTCTGCTTTACGGACTCTATTGCTGACTTGTTTATCCAAGAGTCCACATGGAATGAGCGTTTTAGTTTGAATAGAAGAGATTGTGAAAACATGTACAGATCTGAGTTGGATTATGTCGACGAAATTTTTTTCAAACAATACAAATTAAATACATTTAAAATTTAGTTCACATGCTTATTTTTAGACAATTTTTGTTAAGAAGCTATATTTATGTGATACTTTAAATGTATCAATGACATTAAATGTCAAAAGAAAATATCGATTTAATAATACATGTATTTATAATAATGAATGAATTTAATTGTTTTCTTATCATTATTAGGAAAATTATCCGAATAAAAGAAAATGTTTTATGCATAATATTAAAACATTTGATTTTCCAGGGTTAAAAATCTTGTAAAACATTGTAGTCCTCTATATTCCTATTGTTGAAGCAATGAGCTTGTGTGACTTGCGGCATACACGGAGATTGCAAATACACAGTGAATATTCACGGTGGCTTAATGTTCACGGAAAATTGTCTGACCGTGAACATAGTGAAATTAAAAACACCGTAATGTTTTCCACGTCTGCAGTAATCAGTTCATTGGCATGTAAATGCCAACAGCACATCCGGGACCTGTTTTCACCAAACGTCTTAAGGACGCTGGATAGTAAACAAATTATCCATCAGATATTTCTTAAAAAATTAGTCAAGAAATATTCAAAATATGTTAGCTTTAAAATTTGAATGTTTTCCTGTATCTTTTTATAGAGCTCTTCTTCTCAAGGAGATTAAATTAATATAGTCTAAAAATGGCCACAAACATCGAGCCCTTAATGTAGTCGAGTGACGAGACGTACTTCTAGACTTTGTTCGACGTAAACCGCGTTTCACGAAGCGGTGCATCTAAAATTTTAAACAATAAGTTAAGTATGTCATAAGTCTTCAGTGAAAATGTGACACTGCATATGCGCGAAGGTGTATTTTTATTGTATATACTATAAAAATATAGTTACATATTTCAGGGATGTGCATATTTGTACTATATATATATATATGAACTAAAATATACGTTTGCACACACTCTCTGATGAAACTCGGATCAACAACATAGTCAGGAACTTACGCCGACCTGCAGCTATGGTCGGACAGACAACCTTTGATGAAACGAACCCATGTAGGTCAAATTTAATATAAGTTCAATGTCCTAACACGAGCTTCAATACCGCTCTTCTCTTTACCGTATCTCTGGGAAAGGTACAAAGACGCCTGTATTACACAAAGTTTTAGGTTTGTAGTCAGAAGCGTCAGCGCTTCGGATTAAGAACTTTAAAGTTGGAATTTCCAACTTTAATCTTGGAATTTGGAATTTCCAACTTTAATCTTGGAATTCCCAACGTTAATCTTGGAGTTTCCAACATTTTTTTTTAAAACTGATTTATTTTAAATATAACAGTATACATTATATCACAGACAAAAATCTTATAGCTTTAACTGCCTGAACTGGAAGTTTTCATATAAATAAGATTAAAATGTACAGAACCAGATATCAAATATCGAAATAATTTTGAATCAAATCATCTTTATTTTAATATGTAAAACAAGAAAACAAGAGGGAGTCGTTAATAAAATGGAGTATTAAAAAGAAGCCTTGCAATTTGTATATTTTAATCGTGCCTTTATTTTTCTACATGGCGTTCATAATGATCACTTATAAAAAGATATTCGTCTGCTATTGAAAAACTTATTGTAAAATCAATAGCAGATTAAAGTTGGAAATTCCAAGATTAAAATTGGAAATTCCAAGATTAAAGTTGGAAATTTCAAGATTAAATTTGGAAAATCCAACTTTAAAGTTATCCAACTTAACTTAAAATTTGGAAAATTCAACTTTCAAATTGGAAATTCCAAGATTAAAGTTGGAAATTCCAACTTTAAAGTTGGAAACTCTAAGATTAACGTTGGAAATTCCAAGATTAAAGTTAGAACTTTTTTAAAAAATCACAACGTGGTACTAATACGCTTACGTAATCTTCACATTATCTGCTCTTTTTGAAATTACCGGCAACTTTGTATTTTCCTGCATGATAGTTCAAAGTATTGCAGAGCTCGTGTTGTTACCGGCGTTATACAATGCAAGAAGAATAGCTTACTGTTTCTCTGAAGTACTTGTACAGCATTTCTTTAGATGACTTTGGGGCCTGGTGTATACATAATCTTGACCAATCACTCGGGAAGTCGAAACGTATGCTCTATGGTGAAGCAGGACATTTCAGGGGCATTCTTACAGATGACGTTAGAGATAGGCCTTTTGCTCCCCAGATGCACAGCATGTGGTCACACAATGTATTGTACGTATAAAGTATCTTGTCATCCCCTTTTACTATCTTTAGACCTTGAGATTTATTCTATTTCAAAAATCGCAATTTACATTATGGCTCTTAATAATAAAGATCACGTTACACAATTTAGTGTAACATACGGTATCATCATTTCATTAATTTTAGATAACAGCACAGTTTCACTTTTTGGCATGAAAAGATTCACGGAAAAGCCAATCATAATTGTTCAATTGATTTTTTGTCTTAGTTTTTATTGATAAACCATTAAATCCCAGCCAGAAAAAGAGATTTATTTAGCTTGTTTGTGACAGATGTCTGTAAAAACCTTTCCAATCTTGACACCCAAACAACATTTTGATTAGGATATTTATTGCTATGTTTTAATGAAATTTTCTGCTGCGGTCTCAAAGGCTTTCATTCAGTGGAGATTAAATCCACCTTTTAATTCTTAAACCTTTATTTCTGATACTAGCTTATCAATAAATATAAGACAAAAACAAAATTGTATTCATTATCGATGTACACTCAATTAATTTCGCTAAAACGAGGCTGTTGATATGTCTTATGATACATAGCATACTTAAGAAAATGTTTAATCAAATGAAAAGAAATGAAAAAGAAATATCAATATAATAGTATCCAAATATCCAAATATGTTTTTTTTTAATGAAAATTGAGTCACGACGCTAGTCAAAAATTATTTAATCAAAAATTCTATGATGAATATATAGTTCCATCTCTATAAAAAGTGCTGTAACATTATCATATTTTAACGTTTAAATCTCGTATTCTTGTGGCATTTTATCATTTTATATGCTAGCCTAAAATAAGACGTGATATATTTCTTTATAAAACATCAAATTGAGAGAAACATACATGTAGAGTCGCAAGAGGTAACGATACAGTGTGCACTGATCCATTTGTTTTGCATTTGGGGAAAACACCAACAAAATTGCATTTAACATGCTAAAATCCTCTGCATATTTAGCATATTGATAGTCAGTATTTGGCAACTTCATATTATTTATTACATGTATCTAAGATTTCAACTGGATTGCTTCTATTTTTTGCTTTGTAGGAAGATTGCAATGATTTGATAATATTCCTCTAGCTATTCTACTATAGAGTCAATTATCTTGAATGAAATTGACTTTATATTTTTATAACCAATTCATGAATTGGATAGAAAAATTAAAAAATATCTTAAGATATCCATACTTACAATGGAATAATTATATTTAGTCATGCAAACTTTTTAAAGCTGTAACTTGTTGAAGATTAGTTTTGGTAACGATTCAAGCCACGATCATGCACGACCACGCTATGATAAAAACTGGACGTGACAAACCTTGGGATGACTAAGGACTTACACGATAACATGAAGTTCTGTAAAAAAAAAAAAAATACATTACGATCAATCAAGGCTCGTCAAGGATTCAAGCCGAGTGCACTACAAATTATAACGATCGTACATTTACGACCTACCTACGTTTAATCATGAGTTAAAGTATGTCGTGTAATTATAAAACGTTTTAGAAGCGTTTAATGATGCCTACAGGGAGACTCATTTATTATCATTTTGTAAAAAAAGATTTAATATTAATTCTTTTAAAGGCCGATTGAAATTAAATATAATAGTTTTTATGAAAGCCTACATTATAAGAACTATGATACTCAAGTAAATACTTAAAATACAATGATGCGAAAAGAATTAATACAAAAAAAAGTTAAGACAGTCTTAAAGAGGAAAAAAATCATTAGATATATGGGTACAATCAAAGTTATAAAGATTTGATAAAAGATATAAGATTTCAAAAACATTTCTTATCAATGGTAACTATATCCAGATGAATTTTACCATCCAAAAATTGTTGAGATTAATATTTAAATCAATTATGCATTTAGCATAAAAATTAGCTGTTTACTTTTATTGAATGACCTTTGTTATCCAAGTAATAAAAGGTCTTTGAAATCTATGTGACAGATGTTTGCAAAAGCGAAGCTGGTCTTGATTTACTGTCAATATGATATGGGTTTGTATGCTATCACGCCCTGCTCTATTTCTATTACGACTATTAATCATTACGCGAAATTCCAATGTTCATATACGTTATACATGTACAATGCAATTTAATTAAAATATGGATTGGATTTAAAGTTTTTTAATGGTTTTTTATGTTGGTCAAATGTAAGGTCAGCTACCATAACAAATTGTGTAGTGGGGATGCTAAAGAATAAAAAAACAAAAAACATGAACATCTATTTATATGATGTAACAAAACCAGAATAACCTCTATTGTGTTATACTTTAACAACCGAAACCCCGAAACCCACCCCCATTGATCCTTAGTTAACCCTAATTTCTACTTATTTGATATAAATTAGTGGTTTTCGGATCAGCTTTCCGTTTTTTCTATTATTACACTTTAAAAGCAATACCCATTTACAATTGCCAGACATCCCTCCTTTAAAACACAAACATTACAATGAATAACTCGTTCGTGTTATCTAGAACATAACTTCTTATTTGAGGAATTTTGCCAAATGATACAAAATATAATGGAAACATCCGCGAACCGTTTCTTCTTTCATTAATGAATGGCTGTAGTAGTAAAGGTGTTTGAAAACAGTAGAAATATCGGTAGCTCACTTTTATCAATACCATGCAAATTTAAACTACGCTCTGTATGTTTTCTTCTTTTATTTTCGATTTCTTTGCAAGACTGTGGCAATATATAGACATATCAGAACAGGATATTTTTAGAGGAAAATTCCCATTTTGTTTTCCTTCGAAATACATGAACTAAAGTTACTACTAGCATAACAGTTCACTGCTTAATTTACACCGACAAGACCGTACTTTATTCATCCGTGTTTTGTTTTTAATATTCAAACAAAAAATACCACATTTAAGTGAAATGTATTTTTGTTCTAAGATATTCATTAATGCGCAATAGTACTAAAGTCTTTTATTAAGTTTTCTGACATATGTTACAATATGTGTATTATTTCACCCTAAAAATCTTAAACATAAAAATCAAGGATATTTTATTTTATCAATATAAAGAGTTAACATATTGATAATCATAACTATGCGTGTACGTTAGTTTTTTTTATATAGGACAAACGTAATATATGTGGTCTGACGTACGACTTTAAAGAAGTGGGAATTCAGCGACACCATCTGGTGTCATAGCCTTGCCCATCATTTCCAAACACTACCAACCAGTCCTACATATCAAAAGCTGACGCTCTTACTAAATTACAGGGTTAATTTCATTCTTTACTGCAATTGGAATTACGTAAAAAATCGAGGTGTCTCGTTTTTAAAAGAGAAATAAAAAGAAAAATACACACAGCATATCTAGATACTGTTGAGTAGGTGTGTCGTCATATATTAAAGATAAAGATAAAATTTTCATTTTGTGTGGAACGGGGGCAACAGATTAAATGAATAACTTCTACAACAACTTTATGTTAGATATTTAGAGCAGTGTATACTTAGGTCCTAAACGACAAAGATGTCACAGTACCTTATTTACTTCCTATAACTTGAACTACTTTCTAATAGGCAGTATATTGTATTACAACCTTGACACAAAGCTATTTATGAATTTATGAATTGCGTCCGTCCAATCAAACACGTTTTTATATTGAAGATAAATATCATTGCTAGCTTTCTAAAAAAAATATTTAGTAGCTCCTTATCTTTTAAGGCTTCTGATTTGAAAATCAACACTAATCGTATTGGTAACCCTACACGATTTCTCAACGACAGAGTGTCCTTTGTCCTTTTATAAAAAGCAATATTATACTAATGATTTATGTATGAATTACAAAAATACGTTGTATGTATTTCCCATCAAACTTCTTTATTCATTGTCACCACACCTGAATGTTTACAACTAGCATCTCACAAAAAAATTGTGAATCACAAATCACAAAACTTCTAAGCTACTAATTTGATAAGATGTCGTTTTTTAAAAGAAAAAAAATATATCTATACATTGACATTGTTTAAAGAAAATTAGTATTTTAACGTCGTTTGATATGCATGGACTATAACAGTAAGTAATTTAAAATCGCCAGAAATATACGATTTTATGAATGAATAGATTCGCACGCGGAAGAACATTCGCAGAATAACACGTGCTTAATGTTGTAAAGCAGGAAGCAGAATACGCCATAGTATAGATTTTTCACAAACTGACGACATTATGGCGAATGCATACCGATACCTTTCGCTCTCTGCCTTTATTATGATTGCATTTGCCGAAAAAAAATTTGATTTCAGAGCCCTGGTAAAGGAATTCTTCATCACAGGTAAGTTAAGTTAGACGCATATATTAACTTACAACAGGTTTATATGAGTGTAACAATTTAGTGCACAATCTTGTATGCCTTGAGTAAATTGAAATTTGAAGTTTACGGCTTAAATGTTAGACCTAATTTTGGGCAGTTTAATGCATTCTATCACGGTAAAAGCTTATATTTTCTATTTAAGACTTACGGTTTTGAATTCCAGTGATGTACTGGACAACCTCTACTTTGTTATATGTATAATTGGGACTTTGATACACATATTTATATCAATAAACATTAGCTTGCTTGATATTTTTCACATTTTTTGTCAGACGACCTGAACTCTTGCAGCGGTTTTGGTGGGAACTGTATAAACGAGACCAACCAGTGCAATGGTTCCTATGTCCCTGGGGTGTGTGGGAGCGACTCCGGTCTGAAATGCTGTTCTCCCAAGATAGACAGTATGTATTTACACTTCTTGTTTGTGTGTCTGTCCATATTGGTTAGTTTTATTGACATCTAATATGTTTTCTTTTGATATGATAATCGAATCCGGAAACAATGAAACTAAACTAATGAAATTTAACGACTCTCCAAGATAGTCAATTAAAGTACATGTTTTGATTTATGGGGTTTTTAATGGAAGAAAGACATATTTTTATAAATATTTACAGTTCAGGACACTGGTGACTGCCCGGGTCTTCCAATTCTGTCACGTGACACATGGGGGGCGGCCGAACCCAAGCTCATTGAGAATATGACACTTCCGGTCACGATGTTTTTCATTCATCACACCAAGATGCAGCCATGTGGCAGCACGGAGTCGTGTTCGCGACAGATGAGAGTTATTCAACGATTCCACATGAACACCAGAGGTATATTGTAAATCCGTTTATTTTCCCCATTTTATATAAGCTAAAGCTTATAGGGGCCTCAACCATCATAAAGATAACTTTTAGAGACGAGTTGGTTTATTATTTATTCTATAGGCTGGAATGACATTGCATACAGTTTTCTTATTGGTGGTGATGGTAGGGTGTACGAGGGGCGTGGTTGGGATCGCGTGGGGTCCCATACCTTACATTATAACTATGTGGCACTGGCCGCGTCCTTCATCGGAGATTTCAACGATACAATGCCAGCACTAGCAGCAATAGAGGCCGCTCATAAACTTCTGATGTGTGCCGTGCAGAGAAAAGCCATCACTCCGTCATACAGTCTATATGGTCATCAAGACGTCAGAGACACAGAGTGCCCCGGTTACACGTTATATAACGCAATCCGTAAATGGAGTCACTACAACGTCACAACAGGTAAACCAATCGAGCACATTGCTGTTAATATCTCTGGA
Source organism: Magallana hongkongensis (assembly GCA_016163765.1). Lineage (NCBI taxonomy): Eukaryota > Metazoa > Mollusca > Bivalvia > Ostreida > Ostreidae > Magallana > Magallana hongkongensis. The sequence continues at coordinate 36,613,586 of WFKH01011801.1, forward strand.
CAAATCGTTAGAGTATGAATGAGAATAAAAGTTCTGTAACAGTTGATATTGTATGGTCAAAAAATGTCTATGAATGTTTGCTATCAAGTATGAAGATCAAACTCAGAAGATTATAAACGACATCATTTTCGATTTAGCAAATTTGTTCTTGGCATGATATAAAGGAAAAGAAATTTACATACAATACAAATGTTGATAATCATACTCAAAGTTTCATATTTACATTTGCAAATATGTTTTCTTGCATGAACCTATAGAATAGCAAAAAACGTTTATTTTTGTGAACTTTTTAATAACGACACAATGATTACCCCACGCGCTTATCGTTTGACGGCCGCATTATTGTAACTATAAAAACACGGTTATGTAAATAATTCCGAACGATTTGCCTTTCTCAAACGTAAATATAAGTAATAAACAACAATATTAAACAGTTAATCGGGATATGAATTTGGTTGACCAGTACATAATCAAATTATCTGTGAAGCCTTTTGGGCTTCAGAGGATTTGATCACGTGACCAACCAAGTTCATTTCCCTGTGAACTTTTTAATATGCTGTTTATTTCTTAAATATTTTGATAGTCATCGAAAATGATATAATGTATTATTTTAGACAAAGATGGGCCTTGCTTGCAAAAGAAAGGTCTGTGTGGACCAGATTACCTCCCTTGTAATGGAGGTTATCAGAAAGGTCTGTGTAATGGGAATCCTCAAAGACAATGCTGTGTCCCTAACCCGGAAATGTTCATCCCAAGACCAGGAAACAACATGGATAATTACAGTCGTAAATAAAACATCAACTTCCTTAATGGGTGTCTGTGTGTCTCAGCAAACGCGGAAAGATTTAAATTTTGTGGCTGTCCACTTCATTTAATAGACAGTCAAGTAAAATTTACATGTTGAATTTAATAGGGAATTATGTAAATTGTTACGTATATTAAAAATAGTACAGACAAAAGAAATTGAGATGGATTAAAAAGTATATTTTTTTCTCTTGCACGTACGTTTGATAGATATTATTTTTCTGATAGCTATATTGTTATTGTGTACATTGGATGTTCTATGTACAATCTTCATGTTGCCCCTTGAGGGCCCTTAATTGGTTAATAAAGAAATTGAAATTGAAATTGAAATTATACATGTACATGTATATGAGAATAATTTACACGACTTTTTTTTATTGACAATTGTGTGTGTGGAGAGAGAGAGAGAGAGAGAGAGAGAGAGAGAGAGAGAGAGAGAGAGAGAGAGAGAGAGAGAGAGAAATAAAGTATAGATGAATATCGATGTTTTATTATGTGATAAAGACATTTCTTTAAATTAAGTATTTTCATGTACTACTGGCTGTTTAAGAAGGTGTCTGTTACTACTTATGTTACTACTTAAAAATCAATCGCTTTTGCATAGAACATTAAAACTTAACATTCAAGTTAAAGATGGTGCAGGTACAAAGAATATCAACAACAATCTCTTAAGAAAAGCATAGGGTTTTAAAGAAGAACTTTCTGTACAGAAAAGAAAAACAAGAAAAGAAATGCAAGATGGTTAGAAACAGATAAATATTGTGAAAGAATTAGATAAAAAAAATATACATTTGAAACATATCTAGAGTTACAAAAGAACCATGTGCTTAAAGTCTAGAGACAGGTTGTAATGAGTAGAGAAAATCAAGTTTCTAAGTAATGAGGTATTTTTGCACATGGATTTTCTTTGTTTAGAAAACTACTTTTGTAAAATAGCAGAAGAAATCCAGTCAGCATACTAGAATGTGGCTTAAGTTACTTTACGCCACATTGTCATTTATTATAAGATAATGTTGAACAAAATAAATGAGATATGTAGACTCTTTTGATTATGCTTATTCAATTCCAGAATTTTTTTCCATTGAAATCTCAGAATTAAAAAATGTACACTCTTGGACAGACAGTCTATCAAGTAAATACAGACACTTTTTACATTTTTTTTAGCATGCAACATGAACAAAAATATGAATAAAGTGTCTCTTGAAATCATTTTCAAAATTGAGGACAATGAAAAGAACCATGAATTGGAATTGGTTAACGGCCAAAAGATTAGCAGACCAAGCTGTCAATGCTTAGAAGTCTTATGTACAAGATACGGATGACGAAAGCAATATTTATAGTTTTGCAAAAGGTATATGCAACCGTTGTCAAATCCTACAAATCAATTTATTGTGAAAATTGCAACAACAACAACAAACAAACAAACAAAAAATGAAAAAAAAACTTGACTTTTTCAAATGTAACAAAGCAAACCACACTTTAAAGAACATAAGATACAAACGAGGAAAAGCATAAGCGCAGTAATGATGATGGTTTTGAAAGCGGCTTGAAATGAATCTGGTGTTAATGATTACGTTGCAGCTGTGTACTCTGGGCAATAGTGAAAAAGTATTGGTTGGTCGGATGAAAATTAAATAGATAAGCATTGTGCTGAAAATATCGATCATGTCAAAGAGAAAAGAAAATAATCTGTGACCGGATCCAAATATCACCTGGGCTGCCAGAGAAAAAGTCATTTGTTAGCGAGTGAAAAACAAAGTGTTTAATTATTTAGTTGTCACAGATTACATGAAGCTTATAGAAGAGTGCTTTAAAGTGAAATATATACCGGTATCTTACATGCATATAGACCTGCAGTATTGATAGATATAGCTTGTAACTTACATTTTAAAATTGTTTGTTAACACTAACACTTGTTGATGAGGTTAATATTTTGTTGAATGATTAAATACAAAGGTTCAATCAAGGGTGTACGGGGATTTACCCCTGGTTGTATTTCATGCACCCTGAGATCTTAGGCCGAAGGGTGTATGGAATACAACCCGGGGTAAATCCCCGTACACCCTTGATTGGACCTGGATAACGAATTCATTTCCTATGTAAACCAAACAAATCGTTTTGCCATTTTTGCAAACGATGCTTGAAAGAGTTATTTCGCTTTGTATGAATAACGTTCTATTTCAATACTAACTGTTTTATTTAATTTGATTGCAATTTGCACTAATCTTAATACTTATAAGAAAACGAATTTTTTTCTAAGTGTTATTTTTTTTTTTTAATTAAATTATTTAATCCACTCATTTCTGTTTTCAAGTTTTCCTTGCGTGTGGAGGCCGCAATGCATTGTGACGTCACGTTATTTACCTCCGGCTCAAGTCGAGTTTGCGTAAATTTACACCTGGCTTATTAGCCAATCAAATATTGTGTTACAAGTTACATTGGAAATAATGTTATTTGTATTCTTCCGTCCATTGCATGAACAGAGAGTTTGGGTAAAAAACTTTATATCTATTGGCTGTTCTTTTATTCTTCTCTTTAACTTTATACTGAAAAGTTAACATATGCAAATAACTAACGTTATTGGGAGTGGGGGATGGGTTTTTCTCGATTCGATTTTTTTTTCGAGCAACATTTCATGCTTTGAACCTCTTCTCTTTCTCTAGCACAATATCCAAACTTTCATATTTTTTATGAAATATGTATATAAAGCTATAAAAAAAATGCAAAGTTAACAAATATCAATAAAATGGAAATATACCCATTATTCACCAAATGAATGCAGAAAATATACTCTATTGTATTAATAACCGTTCAAACCTTAGGTTCTAACTGTCATTCAAAATTTCCACCGCGCCTTTTTCCGAAATTCCCTTATAAATGTATGCGCTGTAAATCTCAAGAAAAATAGCAAAAAGCCTAGCAATATGCACATGAGTTACCAGCTTTTAACAAAGATATCAAAACAATAATTTAATAGAAGAAGTGCTGTTTCATCATGCATGTGAGGAACGAGTTTTAATCGGATAATACACGCTGAATGACCTGAAATGTCTCTTCTGACAAGAAAGGGCATTTAACAGGTCCTTTAACAACGAGACATTTAATTGTTTTAATAATATAATTAAGCCAATCGGTGTGAACAAACCAACAAAATCAGTTTTATCTGTTTATCAATCAATACATACCAGTACAAAAGCAGCAAAAAGCAGAATGAGCAAGCAGTTGTAAATATGTGGGTTAGAAGAGGACACCATTTTAACCAATCAAATAAATTCATTCAATCTTTTTTTTTCAAAATATAACGTGTCAATCAATCTAAATATATCTTCGAAATAGGAATAATTTAAAACATCAGACCACATCCACGTGTAGCAATCTGTTTCCAACACATTAATGAAAATGACGGAAAGAAGAGCGAAATTTTCGTTGAAAAAGAGCAAGCTGAAACGGTACGTGCTTTAGAGTTACAAACAGCAATGTGAAACTAAACGGAGACTGTAACTGTCAAAGTTTGTATTATGTTGTGTAAAAAAATGAAGTTCAGAATGCTTGAATTTTGTTGTATCGATATGCAGTGTAATGATGTCATGAATTAAGACAATAGGGATTAAATGCATTAATCAATGTGAAGGATATGTTATTTTGAACAGATACACCCCCACCCCTACCAAACAGAAATCATAAATTGATTGTCAGTAGCTAATAATAGAACAATTTTTGTAATTAAATAGATCAAATTTAGAATCACATACAATTACATGTAAATATGAAAATTTTATAATTTTTAAATATAAGGAGCTCGAGGGGGAAGGGGTGGGGTCCTGTTGTGTTAAATTAATACTGATGATATTAATAAGTAATATAATAATTAATTTAATTTAATTTGACCATCTAATTTTTTAATCAAAGTTAGCTCAAGTTGATTATCCTTTTCCTATACTATTAGAATAGATAGCCAATATTATAACAAATGTCTATTAGATAATACTACCAAATTGATTATGTATAACCTGAAAAAGGATATCGGTTATTGATTTTCTTAAACTTACAAGATTATAAGTTTATTTTTGTATGCTTATAATATTCAAAGTTTCCTTATATTTGACAAAGTATAAAACGCCACGTAGAGATATAAATTTACATATAAGCAAATAAATTTACATTATACATGTATAAGAGCAGCGAATATGATAAAAGAGAAACTTATACAAGTCAGAAAATAAGATTTATTTACCGCGTTATCATTAAATGTACTTATTTCTACAGTTGCTTTCGAAATGTGTATGTGCACTATAAACACCTCAGATTGTTAGGGGGGGGGGGGATATTTGCGCCTCCAGCCTAACCAGAAATAGCTATAAGTGGAAAATTTAACAGGAAAAAATATTAGCAGACAAAAATACACTATATAGATTTCAGGGGTAAAAATAGTCCGTGTTCATAGTATCAGGTATTAGAGGAGAGCACAGATTCATTCTCAATAAAATCTTGAAAATCGAAAGATATTTAAAAAATCCTCGAAAATTCACATGTTGCATCTTGAACCAGACTTGAGTGTGTGTAAAAATACCATCTTATGCACTTTTATTATTTTTGATTAGGGAATAATGACTTTAACAATATGTTATATCCTGAGGTGTATTGGGAATGACAAAAACTAATTTTACATTTTTATTTTTGTAATAATTTGAAAAACAAACTTTAAAACAGGGCAAAATATGACTGTAATTGTACCTTATTCTTTACTGATTGTTCAGCTATAATCATCATCTTCCCCTGAGAGTTGTGGACAGACGAGCAGAGAGTCCAACTGCGACCTGCCGTTATAAGTCTATCTTTATCAAAACTTTTAAAAACATAAACCAAAAAAAGAACATTACAATACTTTTCATAACATCGAACATTTGAAATTACCTAACACCTAAGGATTTGCATGCTTAAGTTGTGTTTCTCTCCTGAAATGGTTATAGTATATTTATAACAATGAATACATTTAACAAAGATTTATATCGTATTTATTGTAACTTTTAAAAAATATATGTTTTACAGATACATCATGTATACTTTCCTAGGCATGTTATTGGGTACCTTAACGATATGGAATAACATATTCTTTTCCTGGATGTACCATTCAAACATCATTCCAGGACCTCGAGTTTTACGTCTGTTTAGACTACCAAACTATCCAGGAACAGTTCATCATCACATAGCTTTTCTTAAAGTGCACAAAACTGGAAGTTCAACTATTCAAAGTATATTTCTACGGTATGGATTTGACAGAAACTTGACGTTTGTCGTTCCCAGCAACAAATCGGAGTTCCGTAACGTTATCAGTGTATACGAGTCTGTGGTTCCTGGACGCAATATCATCCCTCCTCCCAAAGACAAACATTACGATATTCTGTGCTTTCATGTTGTCTACAACAGGACTGCTTTTGAGAGAATTATGCCAAAGGATACAAAATTTATTGGAATTATCCGCGAACCATTTCTTCAGTTTGATTCCACTCTTCGTTACTTCCAACCAAAAGAGGTTTTTGAAAAGGCTCGAAACATCAGTACGTATCTGAAAAATCCATATCTGTACGAAAGCAAAGACATTAGGTTTTCATTTACAAATAATAGGATGGCTTATGAATTTGGTTTTCCTTCTCGTCTTTTTAAAAATTTCAACTCGAAACAAACCCAAGAGTATTTAAAGAAACTAGATAAAGAATTTGATGTTGTTATCGTAAACGAATACATGGAAGAATCGGTGGTTCTTTTACGGCGAATATTGAACTGGAAAGTCAAGGACATACTTTATTTGACAGTTAATGAAAACGAAAGAAAACATGAAATAGACAACTCTGAATTGGAGAAAAGACAATTGTATCGTCAATATGCAAAGCTTGATTATGCATTGTATGAATTTTTCTTAGAAAGATTGTGGCGACAAATTAATTTTCATGGGCAGGATATTATGAGAGAAATTTCTTATTTTAAATCTCTGACAAAAACTGTAGAAAACTTTTGCTTCAGTGACTCCAGAGAGGATATCTTTATCGAAGAATCACCTTGGAGTGAGGGTTTCAGTCTAGTTAACAGAGACTGTGAAAAGATGGACAGATCTGAGAATGATTATGTCGACAACATTGTTTCAAGGCAGTACCAATAAAATATTTTCAGAGATATCTTTTTTTACAGTAAGTTTGTTATCCCTGTCGAGTACGAAGCACGGGTGTTTAATACCAGTAACCACAACGATAACATTCTGGCGCTTTTGAATACAATTTTTGGTGGGATAAATTGCCAAATTATCCGAAATATCATGCACAAATATAATTGTCTTAGTTCGTCTGCACATCATAGTAAATTTGCATAACATATGCAGTTGTATCGTAATGTAGATCATCACACGTCAAATCTATGGACACGTGGGTTCTCTCCGGGTACTCCGGCTTCTTCCCACATCAATGACCCCCTCGCGCTAACATCCGTGCCAACGAGAGATATTAATATAAGTTGTAGAACTTGTTTATCAATCGTTGTAAAATAAATAAAGTTCAGGTTTTATGAAAGTAAAAACGTATGGTATAATTTATACACACCGTTTTCTAAATTAAAGTTTATGCTGATTTACAACAATAGACTATAAAAAGAGTATGCTTTGAGCAATTCCGACAACACTGGGTATCTTTTTTGAAACTACAGTATCTGTTGTTACTTGTATTTATTACCTTCTATTCATTTTAGTGGGAATATTGGGAATATTAGTACATGTGTGTTCGATGTGAATGACGACCGAGGCGACCTTCTGTATGCAAGACAATACGGATAATTTGGCAATTTTTTCAAACAAATGTTGTTTGTATATTGAGTTCTTTTTCCATGTCGTCTTTTCCTTCCAAATTTAGAACTCGTATTTAGTAGGAGTGCGATCTGGATGCTTCGATTGGGGGAAAAAAAACCTACGCATCTTTCTTAACTAGTTAAATTGATAAAACTGCTACCCAAGTAACAGTTGGGGAACGATCGAAATAATATTGTGACCCAATAAATTTAGATTTTCATGTTGAAATATAGTTATGTAGCAATAAGCATTCAGAAGTTGAAGATGAAATGGAAACAATGCGAAATTATGTCAACCTTACGTGTGATAGGGGTATAGCCGTTATGATGACCAGAGGCATGTGAATTAATCTTCTGTAGAATGGAATTTCAGCTTATTGGTGACCGATTACGTTACAGGTGGCTAAATATAAACAATACCAACTGCTGTCATAAAATACCCATAGTTTGCTCTTGGGCGCTAGAGGAAGCTAAAAAAAAGCTAAAAAAGACCTTTTTTTATGCTACATTTGTTTTTGTTGATTGGAACATATTTTATTATGTAAATATATACATAAATGGATTGGGAAGCAAGAATTGCCCAATGCCTATGTAAGCCTTCTAAAAGGCTACAGAAATGTTTAAATTCATTAGCTACCCAATGTACACGTCGAGTATAAACTTGGTTGAGACATTTTACGCTTTAATCTCAAAGCTTTTAAAGCCTTTTAAAAAACCTATCAAATGCAGAGGTATTTTCTTTAGAAATAGTATCAATATGGGGCCACTGAAAAAGATTTTATACTACTTAAACCAATAGCAGCATAGAAATGGTCTTATTTTATGGAATAATCAACATTATCCAGATCAGAAGATTTATTTATTGTATATGCAACATATGTGAGCCTTAAAAGCTAGTTTTTGTTGACAACCAATGTGTTTTACTAGGTAAATCATTACTTTTATACATTTTCATGCAGCAATATAAAAGGATGATGCTCAATGACGATCGCGTCCATCATTCAAGGGGAATTTTTCTAAAGTTACATTACCTTGCCTTATTTCATCTGAAATACTCATTTGTTTCTTTATTTGATTTTTTTATGGACAACTGAAAGGGTGATGCTGGGTTTGGCACGTTACCTACTTAGAACATTAACACAACATATTTGAAAAGGAATTAGAATTAGAATGGTTATTTATTGAGGAAATAAATGACAGAGAATATTTAAGACAAAAGAATTTAGTTGACCAACAATGCTTCACTCCTCAAACAAAACGTGTATGCACAATACAAAGAAAATGTAGTCAAAATACGACGCTCGTCATGCAAGCAAAAACATGTATTTACAATTCTAGTAATGTTTAACAACACAGTGTCATTATTATGACCAAAAAAAAAAGTTTAAAGTAAATAATCAAAAAGTTATCAAATGTAAAATCTTAAAAAGTGTCATGATAATAGATAAATAAATTTTGCTTCTGGGACTACAATGTAGGTATTTTCTCCCATATTTCTTAAGAAAATTGATAATTTATATAGAAATTGACAAGGCTGAAATCTGCACTTGTACAATCTAATTCTAACATGTTAAAATAACGACATAGATGTATCAAACTGTCTTGCTATGATTATAAGCATTCCTCAAACTTTTAAAAACTGCTTTCAAATATATATTGTTTAGCTAATTAGATATCAAGTTTAATTAAGATAGCTGTAATAGATGAGGTTTATTTTTTTATGTTAATCTTGCATGGATTAGTTCTTGATCAATCACTTTAGTTACAATGAGAGCATGGACTACTCGGACTTCGGACTTGCATGTACGCGGGCTGACCTTAGACTTCCAAGTAGTTGTAATAACCATGGTTACCTTAACATATATATGGAAAATAAGCTACTCCTTCTAGGTAACGTACTGATCGACAGAGTAATGATAATATACCCACTTTTACTCATTTAACGGATAATTGATTGGATGAATCAGATATAGACGTAAATATAAATAGTAAAATGCTTTCTTTGGTGTTTCATACGGGCTATGAAGGTGGCTAACTATACATAGCCCACCTTTTTTTTCTGCAATACTCGTTACCTTAAGCACCAAGGAAAGAATTTTATTGTTTAAATCAATTTCTCTATGCAATCAATTATTAATTGAGTGCACACATTTAGATGAATAATTCTGCAACGTAAAATGTTCTTTGAAGAAGTGAGACGATGCTAAATGTTATTCACCAAAAGCACAGTGTGTATTTAAAGAAAATAAAATATTCGCAACCTTTATTCATATATATTGGATTGCATAGATGCTAAAATGACCACTGTAAAATATACACAATTCATATATTTTAGCATTGAATGCCTATTTTTTTATATCATCGGTTCTATAACAACCAGGCTGTGCAGACAAATTGAATACCGCACGTTAGCTCTGTATGATAATTTGTCTGCACAGCCTTGGTGTGTTATAGGACCGACGATAAAAAAAGATAAGCATTCAATATTTATGTTGATGTTTATTTGAATAAAATAGTTTTGTAATGCCGCTTCAAGGTATCCGATCCATAATAGCCCCAGATTCAATGAATATGGATGCATAACATATATGTATGGGCTTAATACTCAGTATACTTGGACATAATTTTCATGTGTAAGTATCAGTATATAGGAGTGGTATGTGTCCTAATTAATGACCTTTCCCTGTTCTTGAAGAGTTGCTCCCCTTTGATATTAATCTATAAAAATCAATTTTAAAAAAATATATACAGTATAAAATTTATTTTAAATAATATTTATACTCCTAAGGATTAAATTCATCTTTTCACCGAAGCATTTATTGATATTCTTAGTATTTACTTTTTTATCTTAAAAAATGTCCTTGTCCCCATACACCTTAATGCAATCTTCATTAGTTAATTACTGCTTATTTAAAAATATTTTTGAAAATTTCTCTTGGTAAATCTTTTTCTACTCCAAAAAGCTTTGAATTAATATCAAAGTATTAAATACATGATGGATATTCAGGGTTAGAAAAATTAGGTCCTAATATGGGTCGGATACCTTAAAGCTAGCTGCAGGTTTGTAGCTCCCGGTCTGAAAAAACGCAAATTCTGTGAAAACAATTAGTACCATTAAATTCTTCATGCAATTTACTACTGATATCGTCTCTTCACTTGCCTCGGATAGTCTTTTCAACACCATCACCAGTCCCGTAAATTCATGTGGTCCACTTTGTTTACATGTAAAAATGGCGACTCCCGATCTCGATGAAAATTCAACATACTTGATTTTTCGAGGTCGGTAGTATGTTTCGGAGAAAGTCTGAGGCAAGTGAAGAGACGATATCAGTAGTAAATTGCATGAAGAATTTAATGGTACTAATTGTTTTCACAGAATTTGCGTATAAATAAGGTTAATTAGTCGAAAACTAGCGCAAATTTTTCTGCGCAATAAATATACAATTTTTTCAATGGGTGGCCCTGTAGCTCCCAGGTCGTCCATCCGAATTTTTTCAGACCGGGAGCTACAGACCTGCAGCTATATATAAAGCTGTTCACAGCAGCTTCACGGGAGATAGTCAGGAATATCAATTAGAGTGAATAGACCACAAGACAGTATGAAAAGGTAGTCAAGTTCTTTAAACAAAAGAAATTCGATCCTTTGTAGCTATTCTCCTTTTAAATACAATTTATTTTAACTTATAAAATATACCAAACGTAGTCATATTTGTTGTATATTTTATTTGTTAAAATAAATTAAATCAGAAAGGACACTACTGATAAATGTGCAGTATATATATAACGTGTGTATATTTTTCTGTCAATGATTATTTTATTTACGGTGCTGAGGAATCATTGTAATTCGCGTGGGTTTAATGTTTGTGTAAAACCAAAATTGGATTGTTCGTTGGGACGTAATTTCGTTGGTAACGCGTAAGTTGCTATTTATACGGAGAGCTTACTAACTTTGTTTGAAATTATGAATAGGAATAATTATGTTTGTAAAATATAATTTATAAAAGTATTTTAGAAGATAATTAAGATATGTATCGTACATAAGCAAAGAGTAATATAGATTGTCGAGGGTTGAATTATTTTCTAACGATTAGAAGCAATTATATTTTACAAGACCTATGTGTTTTTTCAGGTACATTTTTTCTGCAATCCTGATGATTGCTACATTGATAGTATGGGTTAACAACATTAAATTAATTTGGAAATACGACTCAAATACCAACCAAGGACCCAAGGCTTTACTTGTTGCTGGTATACCGAACAATCCAAAACAAGTTCATCATCACATCGTTTTTCTCAAAGTTCATAAAACTGGAAGTTCAACTGTGCAAAACGTGTTTCTGCGGTACGGAATAGACCGGAATTTGACGTTTGTTGTACCAAACAACAGTTCCGGATACCGTAACGTAATCAGCTATACAGACACTGCAGTTCCCGGATATAATATCATCCCTCCTCCCAAAGACAAAAATTTCGATATGTTGTGATTTCATGTTATATACAACAAAACTGCTTTTGATGAAATTTTGCCAAATGATTCGAAATATGTTGCAATTGTTCGTGAGCCTTTTTTACAGTTTGATTCTATTCTTCGCTATTTCAAACCTGTGGGAGTTTTCAAAGACGGTCAAAATGTCAGTACCTTCCTAAAAAATCCACATTTGTACGAGATCAAAGACGTAGAAAGTTCATTCACAAATAACAGGATGGCGTTTGAGTTTGGCTTTCCTACATCTCTTTTTACAGACTTCAACTTACATGAAACACAGGAGTATTTAAAGAAACTAGATAAAGAATTTGATGTGGTCCTCATAAACGAATACATGGAAGAGTCAGTTGTTCTTTTAAGAAGAATATTAAACTGGAATGTCAGGGATATCATATTTTTGACACTAAACAAAAACAATGAGGAGCATACACTAGATAATACTGAATTAGAGAAAAGACAATTGTATCGTCAATATGCAAAGCTTAACTATGCTCTGTATGAATTTTTCTTTGAAAGACTGTGGCGGCAAATAAGTATCTTTGGACAGGATATATTAAGAGAAATTTCTTATTTCAAGTCACTGAGAAGGACTGTGGAGAACTTTTGTTTAACCGATTCCGGCCCGTACACCTTTGTACAGAACTCTACGTGGAGTGAGTCGTTTCGTGTATCCAGGAAGGACTGTGATGACATGCTGCGACACGAAAATGACTATGTAGACATGATTTTGTCAAGGCAGTACAATTGAAATACGCACATGCATTAAACTGGGTCTGTAGTAACCGGTATACAATGCTACTATATTTTGTATATGTAGCCCCTGCAAATAAAATTCACTCCAAGCACAGGCATCTGACATTATTAAGTTTTCTCGTTGAAAATATATATACCCCCCTATCTATAATAAAAGGAAAGGCATAATTTTTATATCACGAGGAAAGCAGATATCGTCAGGTGCCTGTGACTCCAAGTGACAAGTATAAGCATGATCATAATTATTGTAAAGGCTGTAAAAATAAAATGTAAACAAAATGACACTATTTTTATGTTCATGAAGTCCAAATAAATTATACTCCAATTAACATGTACAAGCATGTCAAAAAAGTACAGAAATTGAGTATGTCAACATACTTAAGTCATAGCAGAACAAATAAAACACATTCCAAAGTTGTCAGTATTTAATTTCTTAAATCATTTTTTAAATTAAGAATCCAAATAGTGTTTGTCATTTTAACAGATTTCACCTTGTTAAACTCCTGGCTTGGATACGTGTACCATTTTGTATGGCTTTTTCACGTAACCAAACACACTTATATCGACATGTGTTGATAAAAATGGAGAACTGGAAAATGTCGAGTTTCATATATCGTCTTACTCATTTCGATTTTCATCTTTTCATGCAAATGTCACACACACATGGCACGCTTGTGGCAATATCTGTTTATGTTTATTTATTTTTATGTACTGAATAGTCTTCTATTACACACTGATTTTAAACTATTTATTCGCTTGACAGATTCAAAGGAAATATGGATTTTTGACAGTGAAAGGGCATTTTCTCCTTATGGCGATCAACTAATAAAATGGCTGTAACAAAAATATAGGAAATCGGTAATAACAGCTGTTTCCGTTACTTTATCCGCCACTTTCTACATTGATCAATATAAAAAGAATAATTTATCGTCAATTTCTTTTCGGCGTGACCTTTCACGTTCAATTTTGACAGCTGCGCCGAGTGTAAACAGTACCCGCCTCCTGACCACAAGTTTTTGCAACACAGGGGCTCAATTGTCTGATTGTGCACTTCTTTATTTGTTCTCCAAGACAAAAATAATTGAAATTTTATTCTTATGTGTGTTTCTGTGTATTTCAATTAAAACAGTAAAAAAACTTAAGGGTTTTTTTTACGTTAAAAAGTATACTATGAACATAAAAAAGTAAAGGGACGACATGTTTTATTACGTCTACAGAGTAATTTTTCCCCTATTTCTTATGAAAACCGATTGTGATTCATAGCTTATAAAAACTGACAGGGCTGAAATCTACACAATCCAGTTCTAACCATTTTATCGATCGGTCGAAACCTTCATAACCCCCCCCCCCCCCCCAAAAAAAAACACGGACTGCACTGATGTACATTAATAATAATTTTGTTAATTTTACTTACTCTTTACGATTAATTCAATAATTTGTTTCAAGAAAGATGTAAATATATTCTGTAAAATGCTTTCTTTGATGATTCATACGGAATATGAATTTTTCTGCAATGTCGCTACCGTCATATCCCGCATGAATCACCAAAGAAAGCATTTTATTGTTTTTATTTAAAGTTGTCGCAAACCAATTTATATCCGGTAGATCGCGAAATAAAATTGTCGCGAATAAAATTTTGTTTACAGTCATCATGTGGTACCCAAGAAGAAGGAAGAAGAAAATGTTAACGTAAGCACTGCGGAAGACGACGACAGACGCAGGACACGTTTTTATCAGAACAGCTTAATTTAACATAAGCAATTTTTGTTTTATTTAAAGTGTTGATATAATAGGATCTTTTAAGCACTACCGACGGATGGTCTGCAGAAAGAGAGTAGATTTCCATTTCAGGTAGGAAACACATTTTTCTCCTTGTGTAGCTATGCACTTTTACAGCCTCTTTGGAAAATAATACACGAACTTATAATAAAATCATCTTTAATAAAAATATTCATGTTAGAATAAGTTAATAAAATATTCATGATAGAATAAGTATACTAAAACAATTTTTTTATAAATGCAATGAACACAAACATGGTATAGACACCAAAATAAACGTGTTTTCACATGTCCTTAATAACAATTGCAACGAGGTTTTTCCCCAGCTAACTGCACTAGCTAAATAATACTTGTTATATCTACATGATTATTTATATATTTACAAAAGTATAGTTTTATATATGTCACAATTT
>WFKH01011801.1:36653173-36668658 GCA_016163765.1 Magallana hongkongensis
CCCCCCCCCCCCCCCCCCCCCCGATGCGCTTCTGAAGTTGCTATGTTTAGCAAGCACCTGTGAGGCACCTGCGTCTCTTATTTAGAAAGGTACAGAGACAGAAAGTGATGTAATTAAACTTGCAATTCCTTTATCATTTCATGCGAGAAAATTATGTCCGAGTGTGGTGAAATTTTCTCAAAACCCCACGGTTTCCGGATCGGTGAGATTTACTGTGCATTGGGCTAGTGGCTTTCCAGATGGACTATTGAACGATCGCAAAAATATTCCCATGTAATATAGTGGTACCCTGTTTAAAAAAAAGAAGTTTTTTGCATTAAAATGTGTTGACATGAAATGCTGTTGTTAAATTTTTATTTTCGCGATGTGCAGTTATTCCATATGGGATAACTGCATTATCCCATATGGGATAACTGCAATGCGTAGAGGTTTTACTGATTTATCCACAAGTGCCTTTAACATAGGGGAAATGGAAGCATCATAGGTTAATGCAAATTATTGCCACGAATGGTCCGCCATAAACATGACCGGAATGTAAAAAAGAGGGAAAATCTACTATATAGTAGGCTTTCCGTGGGGGTAATCTGGCTATAAAAAGGGGGAAAACCCACTATATAGTCAGCTTTCCGTGGGGGAAAACTGCTATATAGCCATTTTTCCGGGGGGAAAGATGGCTAGGGGGAAAAGGCACTATATAACACCGGAAAGGGGGGAGGGGTACTATTTCACTTGTTTCTACGGTTTGCCAGCTAGAACCAAATTTTTAATATTTATAATACAGTTTGAATGAGTATATACTTTTTGGTGACTGGTAGATTATGCCTATTTGGTTCATTTCATTTTTTTTCCAATGTTTGCAAAAAACTTGTAATACTAAATCAAACAATATGGGGGTATGTTCAAGAGGCTATCAAACAAAAACTAGCTGGTCAATTTAGATACACTACGTTTTTTTTTTGTTAACAAAGAACTCTTAATAAATGTTTAATAAAAATAGTATGTAAACTGTAATTATGAAATTTTGTGAATTTTTTGGGAGTTTGTTTGAAGAATAAATGTAATATTTTTTGTATATTTTCTGTAGAATATCAATAAGACTTTTCCATTTAATGACTATCATTAGATTTTCTTAAATTTTAACTTAACATGATGTATTTTGGTTCATAATTCAATAAATTATGAGATCATGCTTCATTGTGTTAAAATTTGGCTGTTGAATTTTTGGACCTTGTGAGCTGAAGCTCACTGTAGGAAAACGAACGAGCAAAGGTATAAATATTTTGGCCTCTTTAGTAAGTTAATAAGTTGTTTTAACTGTTGAAATTTAAAAAAAAGTATGGTTTGACACAAATTTCTAAAAGGCTGGGTCTACCTTAAAGCATCTTCAGCAATGCTTAGGAAACATATAGCGAACAAAATATAGAAGATTACGTTGAACAGTCTTAAAAGACGATATGGTTTCCGAGTTTTAATTTGGAGGCTTGGATTTTAATCTTGATTCCTTGCATATTTACCTCGGACGAACCTGTGATTGATTTTAACATGAACAATGCCACATTTGAAACCCCGTTGACGACGGTGATTGAAATTGATTCGCGCAATTCCACCGAACACGAAGAAAAGTACGACATATGCTGTCGAAGGACCCCCAGGTGCGCTACTGGTGAAGTTATCCCCGAAGTTGCGATGTTTACCGCGGAGGAGGCACCTCCATCTCTTATTTAGAAATATATAGAAACAAAAAGTGATGTAATTAAACGTCCTTTATCATTTTATGCGAGAAAAATATGTCCGAGTGTGGTGAAATTTTCTCAAAACCCCACGGTTTCCGGATCGGTTAGATTTATTGTCATATTGCATTGGGCTAGTGTGTGTTAAGGGACTGCAATGCGTAGAGGTTTTACTGATTTATCCACAAGTGCCTTTAACATAGGGGCAATGGAAGCATCATAGGTTAATTTGAATTTACATGTCTTTCTATTTTGGTATTCATTTAACTGCCACCCAATATACTCGTAACTTCAGTTTATAGGACAAACAACCGGATTTTGAAACAAATAACGGACATGTGATAGGGCTTATAAGATGTGCTGTGGCATATTGACAACCTTAACTCGGTAATTTTAGAACTATAGACGATGATTTTGCATGTTTCATTGAATCGACACTAAACATGCTAAAGTTCTAGAACTTGACGCTCGGTTAAGTATTTTAAAGCATCGAGTTAGAGCAAGCATTAGCTAGATCGGGCCGAGTGAACAGGGTGTTGCATTGTGTATGTACCGTCAATACCTCAGGGAGAGAGAAAACATGTCCAGCGGGGGCAAATTGAAGGTGCTTCTCGTCCTGGGCAGTATCAGAGATGGACGCCAGGGGCTGAGGGTAGCCAAATTCATGAAGAGGAAACTGGAGGAGAGAAATTTTGATGTCAAGTTCTTTGGTTAGTCTTTTATGGTTGTTATGTACACGCAAACAGGTATACAGGTAAATAGGAATGATTTCTGTCTTGACGAATAAATGTACACTTTACAGTCTGCTCAAAATACCGTTTCTGTGCAAGTGTTGGTATATTCGGTATACCTTAATGTGAAAAAACGCGACTATGTTGAATGTCCTGAAAATTGAACCTTAACATTTGTAAACAAACCACAGTTACTGTTCTTGCACCATGTGCATTGATCGCGTAAGCGATCCCCGAAGTAAATGGAGAGAGAGAAAAATAGAATGGACGTAACAAGCACCTGAAATATTGGGGTATAAATTAATAAACCACAAATTGATAAACCACACAAAAAGTTGGTTGAGTGTGATACTCATTACTGTAAAAATGCATGAAAAACGAAAAAAAGGTCATCCTATTTTAGACCGAAGAGCATTTAAAAGAAATAATATTAATCACCCCCGTAACTACGCCTATGAATGCTAATGCACATGATGAATGCTTTAAAAACAATATTAACAGGGAAAAAATCTTTATTTCTTTCCTTAGATTTTAAATAAATAAATGTCATTTGTATATCATGTATATAGTTCAGTAATTTTTTTTTATTTTCATCTTATTTCGTTACTCAAAAACGTACAAAAAAAAATAAAATCATTTTGATTAAATTTTTTATAAATCAGGTATGAATTTGCTTACCCCTTTAGTGGCATCAGAGGGCGATCATTATTGAATTGATAAATATATTGGCCTATTTTATATTTGTTAAATGTAAACATAGGCCCAATATGTAATTTTGCTTTTCAATTATATAATGCATGCATATGTCTGTTCATAGATCCCGTTGAAATGAAGTTCCCATTAATAACCCAGCCAGTACATTTTTACGGTCCCGAAAGGAAAGGAGCCCCGGCAATTTTGGCCGAAAACGAAAAGTTCGTGAAAGAGGCTGACGCTTACGTCATAGTGTCGGCGGAGTACAATCACAATGTGCCCCCGGCCCTGACCAATCTCCTGGACGCCTTCCCTTGCAGCGCCTACTCCTACAAGCCTAGTGGTCTTGTCTGTTATTCCATGGGTCAGTATACACGGTATATTTATAACAATATCCGTGTCAAAATCTTTAAAGAATTTTTGCACACAGACACCTGATGTTATAATTATATTTATCTTAATCAAAAATATATACCCCTACCTTATAATAAAGGGAATAAATATTTATTTATTATGAGAAAAATAAATAACGTCAGGTGCCTGTGTTTTTGCTGTCATCCGAACTAGTTCCACGCAGTGGATTGAAAGTTTTAATAATTTGACTATATTTAATTTTTTTTATTTGGTAGATTTTTTTAATAATGAAAGTAAGGACTTAGGAGAAATATCAATCAAATAGAAAGTTAATATGTTGAACATCAATTAGCTATGCAAAATGTAATTCCATGGGATCGAAAACTAAAATTGTTTGAAACTTCGACTATTTTGTTGAAAAAGAAAATTGGTTTATATGGGATCATTCCCTTCTGGAATGCCTCTTGCACCCCTACAAAGAATGCAAATACATGTACACGTATTTATATCCTGATTTTACAACATATGCTACTGCATTTATTTACAGGTCCATTCGGGGGAATGCGGGCAGCCATGGCCTTGCGCGCCATCACGGGAGAGCTAGGGTGTCTCAGTGTCTCCAATATTTTCGGAATCCCCACCGTGCAGAACGCGTTCGACGAAGAGGGGAACCCTCAAAACGACCACATGGAATCGGGGGCCAAGAAAATGCTGGACCAGCTAGAATGGATGGCTACAGCCATGAAGAATCACCGGGAGAAAGTGGGCGTGCCGAGCTAGCAGTCACGTGACTTAGTTTCTCTCACTTATATAAATTAGCCATGACATAGATCTGAATTCACTAGCCATAAAATAGTTTTGTGTTTACAATTTTTAAAAGATTAACTATAGGAAAATGTATTAATATTACATACTTTTCGTAGTTGCAATAAAGTTATACTCATTGTATTAAAATATGTTTTCTTCGTTTTCTTCCAGTAACATGTAGGTGTTTAATTGACTCATTGTTTTGAGCATTATACTCAAGGGTAGCCAGAATAAGAGCCCCGCAGATATATTTCATGTACATGTATATAGTTAAAATATTAAAGTTTTAAGTTACGATAATTATATGTATATTAACATTGATTTGATTTGGTATCACATAATTCTTTCAATTCATAACAATCATGAATGGTAATGCCATCATCTTAATTCTAAGTATTGTTGAACAAATAAATAAAAAAAATTAATTTACATGTATCTGATCACACTTTATTTTGTAAAACTGTAAAGTTCATGCCATGCAAATAATGAATCATTTAGAAAAATTGTGAATCCTTATAAAATTCTCTCTCCAAACAGAAAAACTGTAAACGTATTACTGTAATACGTAATTTGTGATTAATTATGTAATTTACATTTGGCTGTGTATTCTATTTAGCGTTTATGGCGGAATGCGGTGTTTGCTAAATCAAGTACATCGCTAAATGTCATGCATTAAGAATAAGAATACTAACATTCAGGAATACGCTAATTCAAATCCACGCCAACTTGTTCAAAAACTAATTTCTGCCAAATATTATACACGCCAAATATAATACGTTTACAGTAACTATCACAAATAAATAATGGTAAACAAAACATTAATCCAATATATGTATGTAGTATGACGGGCTAGATTGCATATATATAAAATGATACATGAATGCTTTGCATATGTGAATATATCAGAAAATGAATTAATATTAACAAATACATCTATTGATTATGTCAGAGTGGCATTGCCAACACCACATTTTCTATTTATCTAAACCTACAATTGTTTGGGACCTTTTATGGCATTTGTTCAAATGATAAATTTACTTCCTGTCCAAAAAACCCGTATCTTTGGTATATGTTAACTAAGATAATGAAAAACAACCTCGTCTCACAAAAAATGAAAACTTGTTGGTCTCAAGTCATCTCACTCTATGAGAAATAGTAAAGCTGGGAGTTTCACTCTGCATGCACCAAGTTAACATCATCCAATCACCAACAGTACAGTCACATTAGTATTGCGGACTGGGGACTTTTTTTCTTCACTTTCTATTGCACGCTGACTGGTGTTGTTCAAGATTTTGGCACTGTGGTAAAAAAAATAAATTGCTGCTTGATCTCGATTGTGCTCATTCCTTGGGTTTGATGAGCTCGTATTGCACACAGATCTCGAGACAGGAAGCGGCACACTTCTTGACCACTTCCTTTTGGGGGTCCTCCAGGATTGACAGGGCCATTAGGACTTCCAGCATCTGTCCCTCGATCACTTTCTCCGCCATTTCCTTGTCCACAGACAACATGTTCCTCAGCACATAGCAGCCCCGGTGCTGGATTTCTACATTTTCACTCACTACCGTGCTTAGTAAAATTTCTTGCCAAGGTTTCACCTGTCAAAAATATGCACATTTTTTAAAAATACAAACATAAATCTTCAAAATGAAAAAAAAAAATTTTTCTACAAGCATGCAAAAATTAATCTTCAAAATTCTCACAACATTTTGGCATGAAAATTTTGAAGAAAAAAAATAAGAGAGTGTCATGATTAATAGTATTACCTCTAAGACTTTCCTGCATATCTTCTCACTGTGTGTCAACATGGCCAGGGCACCTGTTGCGGCCCTCACAACCAATTCATCCTCATCCCCACAGTATAAAACTATCAGTTTTAGACGGTCATTCTCGGCCTCGAAAGTTTTTGCTACCTAAAACAGCAAGCAAAGCCAAGTTGACAACTACCAGTAGGCTAATCTGCATGTATGAGTATTGCTTTGAATTCCAGCCGCATTGAAATTTTTGAGATTTTCTTGAAAAATTTGGAGGTTGATATAAAAATAAAGTTTTCAAAAAGAAGGTTTTAAAGATAAAAGATTTTGATCAGGAATTAGATTTTTACTGCAGTGTTTGACAGTAAAAACAGAATGGCAGCAAAAGCTCAGCTGCGTACCGTATGAATGTACTACATTACACAGACTGACCTGTTCGTTCATCACCATGTTACACATACACTCTGTGCCGGCCCTCCTCAACATCTCATGATCCTCAGTCATGTAGTGTTCTATAGATGCCAGGCCTTTCTCTGCCACAATCTTCTTCCTGTAAACACATGTACAACTAACAGTAGTCATCACCTGTCAGTTTTATAATGAACTATTACATGTGTTTAAAACAATCTCAATTTGCTAAACTGAAGGCAAATATTTTCAAAAAACTTAACACTTACATTTACACACACACACACACACACAGACCAAATGTACTTTTGTAACTATTTTTAGTAAAATGTGTAATTATTTTATTTTTATTTTTTTTAATTCCTGGAATAATGAGAAAAAGTACATAATTTGCTATTTTAATAGAAATTATTACTGAACTTGATTACCTGAGAGAGTCATTCAGAGATGCTAGGTTAGTGAGAGCAAGCAGGGCTTCAAAATTCTGCAAGGCTGTCCGGTCAACATGGAGGAGACTTATTAATGGACGCACCACCTCGTAGATCTAAATTATTATACAAAAACTTTATACTTCATTTAAAACCAAATAATTACTTTATTAATAAATTAAATAATTGTCAGACTTCTCAATATTGCACAGAATACAATTTGCAACATTACCATTGGCTTCCTAAAATACTTTATTGAAATTTATACGCACAATGTAATGTTTAAAGAAAGAGAGATGCAATTGTAGTTCTTTGATCCATTTTCCCCATTCATAGAAATTGTTGCACTCACCCTTTGTCCAGGGAATGTGGTTTCCGGATTAGCAGTGATGGTGATTCTAGCCAGGGACCATGAGGCAAAAATTTTACCAGCGTCTGTGTTGTTTTTGGTGGACAAATCAACCAAGGCCTGTCATTAGAAAGTCAAAGTTTATTAACTTGTTGCCAAATTTTTTAATTTGTAGTTTGAAGAAACATAAACTAATCTCATCCCTCATAAGAGGCTATTGTATTTTTGTTCCTTTTACCTTGGCACCACCCTGTTGCACCACTATACCTCTCAGATCTTCTTCAGCTGTGATGGCACTAAACACCCTGTAAGGACAAAAAGAGAAATAATGCACAGTAAGTGCATGTTTAACTTTAGTCAGTTATACAGTTGTACGTATTGGATATGTGGTTAAGGTCACCTTTATGTCTTGAATCAGAACACTCCATTCAAGCAAGAATAACATGTCAAACTAGAACTTTTTATGTCTTCAACAAAAAGTAAGGGCTTTCTGATATCCGTTATCTCCTTTTTTTAAAAATTTTAATTTCAAGAAAAAGTATCCAATATATTTTCCCAAACTTTTTAATGCCTTGGTATAACAGATAACTTACAATAAATGCAAAGTCTAAAGAAAAATAACTCCAGAACTTTTTATGTAGATATATACCTTTAAATTTCTTAAAAAATATTTTCAGAAATTCATATAAAAGAAAGTACCGGTACTCATTTTCTGGACCCACAATTTGATATGTGTAGGGTATTTATGCTCAACATTCTTTGAGCAAAGCGAGATAACTCTTTCTAAATGAATTTTTGAACTCTAAAAAAGTTGTGATATTTAAGCCCTTAAAACCCCTACAAGGGGTCAAAAGGTGGCACCACAGACCATACATTTCAAATTGTTCTCTTTATTCTAAACTATAAACTGAAAAGATTT
Source organism: Magallana hongkongensis (assembly GCA_016163765.1). Lineage (NCBI taxonomy): Eukaryota > Metazoa > Mollusca > Bivalvia > Ostreida > Ostreidae > Magallana > Magallana hongkongensis. The sequence goes on from WFKH01011801.1 coordinate 36,661,347, forward strand.
TTGAAATCGGATGAAAAATAAAAAAGTTACATTTAAGTAAAGGGCTGTATTTAGCTTTGGCCTCTTTAGATCCCTTATCTTTCAGAATTCTATTTCCAGAACCTTTCCTGGTCTGCATATTAGGTCTCTTATTAATATGAAATAAAGAAATATTACCTTTAAAATTGATTAAGAAAACGTGACACGTGTGAATTCAGTTTAACATTGAAACTCCCATAGACAAGTTTTCATCTACTATTAATAAAACCGGAAGTACTCAATATTTTTTAATAAAACTTAAAATATAAGATAATGATGTCTATCTCAACATTTTCCATGCTTCATTATAAAAGTCTGACCGTAATTTTAATTCTTATTTTTTTCATCCCCCATTTTTTTAAAGGGACTTGGACACGATTTGAGATCAATTTTTTCAAAATTTATTTTTTCATTTTTAATGTCTAGAATGGTCAATATGGATGTTTTTAATGCTCTATCAAAATTTGAAAGTCAAATATCGAGTTAGAAGCGAGTTTCAGAGGTTAAAATTCTTTGTTTTGTAAACAAAGCTCGAGTCTTGTTATTGTTTACATATGTCTTGAATTGGTAAATGTTTCAATCTAATGTTGCATTTTGTTGTTGATAAACTTATTTATGAACACATTTAATAAGTTTATCTTGTTTCCACAAGTTATTTTGTCAAAGAAAAGGTAATTTATTTACTTTACATTATTTGTAAACAAATATAAGACTCGAGCTTTGTTTACATAACAACGACTTCTTTCCTCTGTATCTCGCTTGTAACACGACTTCTAACATTCAAATTTTGGTAAATCATTCAAAATACACAAGTAAACTATTTAATACATAAAAATCAAAAATAAAATTTTCATCTGAAATCGTGTCCAGGTCCCTTTAAAGTTTGAAGACTTATATCTCGAAAACGATAAGAAATGGAGAGAAGTTGTCGCTTACAATTTTGTATATCATAGCATGAAGTATCTTATTCCAAAATGTCTTAGTTTATAATAAAAAAAATTATATAGATACAAGGATCCTTTTAATATTTTGTACTTTTCTTGTGTAAATCGAAGTATAAAAACTGGAAGTCCAAAAAGGGACATACGGAAAAGCGAAACGATTGCTACAAGAATTCACTATTACATTTTGAACTTTTTCTTTCATTTTCAAAAAATCCTTGACGAAACTTTGTCAAGAAGAATAATAATAATAAAACAGAACAAAAACAATAGGTCTTTCCGACCGAAAGTCAAAAAGCATAATTAAATTGAAATATTTTTCCACATGAATATGCTAGTCAAAAATATTTCAAATCTAATACAGGAACTGAGATACAGCAAGAATTTTTTGGTTTAATCAAAGCTGTGTTGACTTTATACATGCTTTATACCTGGATATTTGTTCCCTTGTATTGGGGCTGTCTGTAGTTGCTATGGCAACCAGGGCTGTTACAACGCCAGCTTTGGCTAACTTATGAACCCTCTGTTTCACAGGCTCTGGTTTGTCCTGCAATTGAAATAAATTCACATTACACACTGAATATTCAACATTCATTTTTTATTTACCTCTATTGATTAAGTACTAAAATATCAAATGTACTATCCAACAGAACAGGCATCAAATGACAGATGAGACGTGTTCTTATTGTTACCTCACCTTTTCGTGTTCTTCTGGTACGTGTTGCTTGGAATATTTGGCAAGCTCGATCATCTCCGGCATGATGTCTGGTTTTTCGTAACTGTTGGTGAGGTTCACAAACACAGAGGCTGCCGGGTAAAGGATGTTTTTGTCTGCTTTCTGTTTAAAAACAAAATCAAATTCGAATGAAAGAAAATTGAAAATTCTGTTTGGTTTTGAGTGTTGACAACATTGACAATTTATTATGAATTGTGTTCAGCAGACAAACAATTGATATCAAAACATTAAATTGTTTACATGTATGGTTTATACTTTTACTTTATCAAATAAATAGAAATGTAAACTATATGGGGACCAAACTTGCTTGAAATATTTTACTTAACTTATATCCTAGAGACAATAAGTCAATTTTTTTTCAAGCTAAGCAAACTAACAATATCTTCATTGAAACTTTATCAAGTTTAAAAACATTAACAGTTATCGAATCAATGATCTTCTAAAAGCATACTTACTGCCACCACATCAATCAGTGACCTTAGAGCACTAGTGTCATTGATCAGTTCCTCCTTGACCTCTGCATCCAAGGTCAAATACGCCAGGCCCTCCGTACCCCAGCGCCGGAGGTCAACACTTTTGTTAGGGTCATTTAAAAATCTGTAAACCAAAAAAACAAACTTGAATTTAAATGTACAACAACAACCAACTCTTCATCAAATCTAGATCTTATGAATGTTTAAGAAATTTCTTCTATATACAGTACCATATAAAACACTGAAAGTTGTATCACACGTGTATCAATTGAAATATAAAATTGACCTACTTCCTACAGGCCTTGGCCAGGGCTAGTGTGGACCCATCCTGCATCGGCCTGTGACTAGCATCAGATCCTCCGAAAGAACCCAGCTTACACAACCCCTGAAAAATCAAAGTAAAAACATGAAAACATTTTCCAATACTAATAAATCTAATAAATCAAGGTAATAAATTAATAAACCTCTACATAATATCAACTGACATTTCTATGATTTGAGAAAGTTAATTTTTTTTAAAAAAGAACAAAAAATATTCCTTTTTATTGCTATTGTCAGAGGTCAGAGTTGTTGGTATAAAACCTTTTCAACATTTTAGACCCCTAAACATAAATACTCAACCTATTAATTAACAAAATCTTTTAAACTCTTACATACAATGCATTCATGTTGTTCAAAGTTCATCAATTGTAAACTGTAGTTACAATCAAACTGACCCCAAAACACATTCGGTAAAATGGTTTAGACAGAATGTTATATTGGTACTGACCACCAGTGCGCGGACTTTGACTGTGTCTATTGACTCTTGGTACAGTTTCTTCAACACAGGAACAGCATCGTTCAGCAGCCCAGCACACTTGTCCTTCTTGGAGGCGGAGTGAACAATGGCCTCCACTGCTAGTTGCTGAAAAAATTATAGACAGTACTTAAACACTCTACAGTATTTTATGTTTGTGTCACAATAATCAACTTCTGTGATTGCAGTTAATGAAATGAAGGAAAACGACTTGAACTAGACAGGTCGTGAGGTCGTGACCTTTGACATTGTGGCTGTACCTGATGCAGTGGGTTGTCACTGTTTGCCAAAGCCAGCATGATCTGTGTGACTCCATCAAAGCCCAGGATGATGTTTCCCACCTCGTAGGGACCCTGTAAAAACAAAACATCCATTAGCTGCCAAAAAATCTCACACAAAATATGTTCTGAATCTGTACTCAACCATATTACTGGGTATCTAATCATGAACTGTTAGAATTAATTTCATAAAAACAAGTGTAATTTTCAGATCTCAATATCACTTCTCCAAAAAAATGATGACTGACAATTAAAGCACAATTAAAGCACACTTTTAAATAATCTATCTAGGATTTCTCACATCCCCGATTAGTGATTATACAAAATTGCAATGTAGCAAGCATAGTCACGGATAGTTTGACAGTAAAATTTTACTTCTTTGATCATCATTTTTAGCTACCATATGTACACATATGTAACAGCAAGTAGATGTACATGTATATAATGATATAATCATTCCTTGATCCAAAAAGTAAAATTTTACTTCTTTGATCATCATTTTTAGCTACCATATGTACACATATGTAACAGCAAGTAGATGTACATGTATATAATGATATGATCATTCCTTGATCCAAAAAGCATAATAAGGCCACAGTACAGGTTTTAATCAGCAGTTCAAAGTTAACAAAAAGTCCTATTTGTACATATTGAATGCTTTACCTGCAGCAGAGAAGAGATGCACTTAATGGCCTCTACTTTGGACTCGAACAAGGAATCCCCGAAAAGTTCCCTATATAAATAATAAAAATAAAAATAATTTTTACAGTTGACTGCCCTAAGTAGGCTTAAATTAGAGAACAATCAAGTGGACAACAGGTATTAATACTAACTTAAAGAAGGAGCTGCACTGCTCCCGGAATATGTCCCTCTCTTTGTCGCTGGCTAGATCGTCGTAGATCTTGGCGAGGGCCACGGAGGCATGGTATTTAGAGTTTTCTGTGATTTCGATATTGCACGTCTCATGTTGAGGAATAGCGGAGGCAATGGTCAAGAGTCCTTCAATACCTGTGTGACATGATAAAGATTACTACCGGTAATGTATGTGAACAGACCTAAACCAGAAGTCATCACCAATCATCTATAATGTACTATTTAATGACACAATATTTGATTTAAAAATGCCTAATTTTCTTTTGAATTTCTAATTTTTTTCTAAATAAAAGTCCAGTTATTATGTAGGGAATATCAATAAAGAAATTTGTTTAGTTAAGGAATTTTTTTACGTGTATTGCCTACCATCCGTATCTAGAAACTTTTTGGTCCACTGAACACCGTCGCTGCGTAACATGTTTTTGATGATGAGCTCCATAGCAGAGTCTCTCCCATTTCCAGACACTTTGCTACTCTGCAACATCTTCACAAGACTCTTAAATACGTTGTCAATAAACTCTGTCTGTTTTTCATCTGTAAACATCAGGAAAAAATCACATAATTTAGAAATTCATACTAGGTACAGGGTATATGTATATGTACATGTATTTATGTTGCATTTATGTTGCATTTGAAATTTTCAGTAGCAAGATCTGCAAAGTGTTACTCCATGAAAATATGACATTTACCGTGGTAAAATTTTGTATAAAAAGCTGATTTATATATAATATATTGAAACCATATTTAATTCAAACATTTTTTCAACTATATGTGTAAACTTACATTAATTTTTTTTTATGGTTAAACATTTTTAATATACAAAGAAGCTAAGAATGAATAGGGACAATAATATGAACTCATTTTTGAACATGTAAACATGTTAAACTTTACTCAATAGTCAATATGTCTTAACCCACAACACTTAAACCATACCTATTGAATGTATAAAAGGGATATGGTCACGATTTTGGTCAAAAATTATTTTTCCATTTTTAATGTTTACAATGCTTCAGTAAGGTATTTCTAATAGTCAACCAAAATTTGAGAGTCAGTCGTCGAGTTTTAAGCGAGATAAAGTGCTTACAATTCTCTGTTATGTAAACAAGGCTTATGTCATGTTTTTGTTTACATTTTTAATGTTGAAGTATAAGTTCCAGTTTTAGATCTAAAATGAATGTGATAAATGCTAGGAGCTGTTTATTTATGCTTCAAACGAGAAGATAGAAAAAATCAGCATGAAAAAGAACTTTTACTGGTTATATTGAACCATGTAAACAAAAACAGGGCACGAGCCTTGTTTACGTGACAAAGAATTGTGAGCTCTGTATCTTGTTTATAACTCTACGACTGACACTTAAATTTTGCTTGATCATTAGAAATGCATTTCTAAAGCATTGTAAACAATAACAAGAGGCCAATAGGCCTTAACGGTCACCTGAGTACCATAGCCCATACACAAACTTGTCGAGGAGTCTCATGTATGCATTTAATTAAGTTTCATTCTGGAGTAGACAAATTATAATATTGTAATGATGACCACCTCCCTGCCTGAAATCTTTCAAAAAGGACTATGACACCTATAATTTTAGCGAAAAACTTATAATAATAGAGTGCATGACCTGATATTGAAAAGGTGCAAGACTCTGACAGTAAATAATTCTTCCCATATGATATTTGTATATTTTCAAGATAAGTTTTATGTGTATGTTTTCATTGATAAACTAAAATAAGGTGGCTAGTATACATGTTTTACTGTAGATTCCTTATTTTTCGCGAGTACTTAATTCCGCGATTCAACCGTTTTGCATCAAATCCAAAGAATATGAAATTGCGAACACCAAATTTTTATTATAGTTTCATTTAGTTTACATCTAGCAGAAAAATAAAAGCGAGATTTTAAAATCTGCGAGATGTGCCTCTCGCGATTTTACGCGGATATTAATTCCTCGCATTTAATTAGGAATTTACAGTATTTAAAACAACCTCTCATCCCTCATCCCCAGGGGCAGACAGAAACTCTCCTGTGGGCATTTAAACAAAAAAAAAACCAATTTATAAATTCTCTCATATCTCCTGTTCCAGCTTTTGAATATTCAACCTATTATTACATATGATCACCATCTGGTATATATACCAAAATCATTTTACATGTACTGCTTATCAGTGATTTAGGTTAGCCAATTATTACTTTACTATTAACAAGTCTATTTGTTTATTTAGAAAGTTCAACAACTGTTTTTGTTTCAAATGATAAAATACTTGTATAACTCTTCTGACCATACAACTTCTTAATTACATTATATTCAATGATGTAAATTACTAAATATGAACAAGCAAAGGAAGATAACTCCATAATGAAGAAGCAGGGGAAGATAACTCCATTAACTGCCTGAACTCTTTCAAAATGCTTTCACAATATCTCAACTTTGATAGACAGCTTCATTCTTGTTCTTTTCTAAATATGTGAATTTACTCATTTCTTTCATTGAAATTCCTGAGCAGAATAAAATAATAGGACAAATATGTACCCCCCCCCAAGCCATAACCCTTGCCTTACATGTAGGTGACATGAAATATGAAAGTCAAAGATGACAGCCTAATGTTTTTTTTCTAAATATGCAGTCAGTTTTTATTCTGTGTCAGTAGACGTTTTTTAAACATTATATACATTAACACTAAATGACCATTTTGATCACACCATGATTAAGAACCCCTACCCTATACACTATATGAGTGTTTTGGCCCCGCCCTAGATTCAAATCCCTACATTGGGAGACATGAATTTAAAATTTTGATAGATGGCTTTATATTTTTTCTTTATATGCAGTCAGTTTTTATTCAGTATCAGCAGAAGTCAGGAAGACGATTTTTTAAACATTAAATGCATTAACACCATATGACTATTTTGATCTAGATTCAGAACTCCTACCCCGGGGGACATGAAATTTATAATTTTGGTAGAGGGCTTCCTGGTCTACAAAATTATGAATTCGGTTTTCCTTACAAGTGTGTTTGAGTAGAGAAGATAATTTTTAAACATTATATGCATTTACACTATACATCCATTTTGGCCCTATATAGAGTCAAAACCCATACTCTAGGGGACACAAAATTTACAATTTTTATAGAGGACTTCCTGGTTAACATAATTATGAAGTCAGTTTTTCTTACAGATGTGTGAGAGTAGAGAAAAAAGA
>WFKH01011801.1:36673431-36704062 GCA_016163765.1 Magallana hongkongensis
AGAATTGAAAACAACTTTGTAGAAAATGAATGAAAATTACATTTCAAATAAAAAATAGATAAAATTATGTCATAAAATACAATATGGTCATTTTCAAAGTTTCATTGAAATCTAACACAGGCCTGGTTTTCCACAGTTGAATTTCATTTAGCAGTTAAGATCTTTCACAGTCAAACCTTGTTCCCCTTAGTTTTTCAGTACATACCAGACTGATTAAAACACATTTATATTTATATGATTGTGTACCTGTAGTCTTTGTTCTTTGTCTGTTTTAGGATCAAAAACCAAATCAAACATCTGTGCAACCTTAGCCGAAGTGCTGTTCTGTTGTTTGACCTGAACATAATAAAAAAAAATTGAATGATAGGAATGAATATTGAAGTGTTATAAATACATTGTATGTATTAAATTCATTGACTGATACATTATATGAATTATTTACCATTTAAATTTTTTGTCATTATCCAAAATTGCTAACTAACCACACTAATCATTTTAGTTTCAGACATACAAGTGTATTTTCACCTTCTCTTGTATGATAGGATTCAGCCTCTGGAGGATGGGCTGAACGGCCGTGTTTTTGGGATCCACTTTGATGATTGCCGCAGCGTCTTTATATGCATCTTCCACTTTACCCAGATGTTCATAAGCCTGGCATCTCCGGTACAAGGCTTTGGGGTCATTGGGTGTTATTTCTAATGCTTAAAATAAAATTGATAATACTGTAAATAATGGTTGTTGTTTCCAAAAGGTGTTTGGGACATTGCGTGTTATTTCTAAAGTTAAGAAAATAAATAATAAATGCTTTAAAATTTATACATTAAACTGCACAACTTATTTCAGGTAAAACACAAAATCCAAGCATTATTTTGCAAACATAGAAAGCTTCCCCATGAATTTTACAGCATATCATTGCAAACTATGATTACTGTGGAATCATTAGAATTCGTGGTGGCTCGATTTTCGTGGTATTCGTGGGTAGCCCTCACCCACGAATTTACATCCTCGACGAAAACAAATTTTGAAAGGTTAGTTTTCTTATTGAAACTGAAAAACGACACATCCATGAATTAACATCCCCAAAAATAAGCAAAAAACCCACAATCCACGAAAATTGCCCCCCACAAATTTAAATGATTCCACAGTCGTTGACAAAGAGAACCCTGTCATCTATAATTTATTTCAAAAAATTAACATGTTCAAGTATGATACCTTAACTTGGCAAACTAGGGGCAGAATGGGACATCCTGAGTTATTGATATCGAAAATAGTTAATCATCCCCATATTTCAATTTTTAATATACTGACCATAAATGTATTTCAGAATTTTTTATAATGGTAAACATGTAAAACTCCAAGCCCATATTGAATTCACTATCCATAGTTCACAACTAGACTTACATACAAAGAATTCGTATGAAGATTAAAAACCATAAAGTATGAGATTAATTTATTTGTTTATTTCCAAAGAAAGTATGCTACAGCATTGAGGTGTCCCATACCTCATCAGACTGTATCCTCAAGTTTCAATAGGAGAAAAAGAGCAATTAAAATGTATAGGCCAGGTACCTGCTGAACAGTCATCAATGACAGCCTGATACTCTTCTTCCTTCAGGTGACAAGCCGCCCTGTTCTTAAGAATTACTGCCTTGTCCCCATCCTTAATATCCACAATACCTAGGGCCTTTGTGTAAACATTTAGGGCCTCTGCTATCTTTCCCTCCTTAAATAGTTTGTTGCCTTCCTCTTTCAGGGAATTAAAATCTGGTACCTTAAAGCATAATTATTAGTGCAAAATTTTAACTGACAAGATCTTGGAATAAACAAGATTTGGTATTTCTTTTTTTTTAAATGGCATGTACTCACTAAACATATTCCCAAAAAGGTTACATATTTTATTCCATAAATCCAAATAATATGCAGATATGTCGTTCATATATGCATAAAAACAACAATAGTTTACATTGCAAGACCTTCTACTTGAAAGATACAGCACTTCCCTAAATGGTTTGCAGGTAATGTCAACAAACGGTAAAAATGATAAAATCTTGATTTGTTTCAAGTTTTAAGACTACTATTTACCCTTATAGTATCTGTAGTTGTAAACAAACAAATAAATAAAAAATAGAATCATTATTTTCATTCTGGAAAGAAAAATAAAATACGAAACATGAATATTTTCCCTTACCTCTGTAATAGTCGGCATGTTTTCGTGAATGAGGAAGTCGATACTTTTATTAACTCCGCAATTGAAGAGTTCTTGAACGATTATCGAGAAAAAGAATGAACAATCAACAAGTTTCTTGCATTCTCTTTTCTATACTTAATGTTAGCACTTTCCTTTTTACAGCTATAGTTCTAACGACACGAGACAGTCCATGGTGTGGGGGTAAGAGGAATAGAACAAAGGGAGTTGACTGGAGCAACATCTGGCATTTCCGTATTTGGTCATGAAATCCCAGGTCTTGCATCTGTTTCGCGACGGGGGTGAATCTTCCAGAAAACCCTGGAAGCAGGGACCTATATACTAGTAATATATACGTCCCTGCTGGAAGTGATCATAGTGATAATGATACGGAATTGATGAATAAGATGATACTAGAATAAGTTCACTGAAATACTATATCAGAGACATAAATAACATTAATTGTTATTTATGTCTCTGACTATATGCACGTTGATGCCCTGAAAAATTCAAATATTTAAATTCACATGATAAATTATCGAAAAAGGCCTCGGACCCCCACCCCGGCCAAACAAATGACCTGCGGTCATCATTACCAATACAGGATGTCGCCCTGAAATAAATTATTCCTCGGATCCAACCCTGGCAAAATTTTCTGGGTCCGCGCATGTTTCTGCTGAAAAAAAAGATAGCGACAAGGTAACAGGTTAACATACTTTTGATATAATATTCTTCATCCTATTATTTTTGTTGATAATTTAAACAGATATTGATAACAATGAAAAGGTCGACCAGTCATGGTAAAGATAAAAAAAACCAAAAACATTTCATTCATAAACAGCTAGATTAGCGGGTTCAGTACATGTACTGATCATGGTAATGCAAGCCCAATAATCGACAACCCCCCCCCCCCCTCCCCTTCCCCTCTCAGTAGCTAAAGATCATTACCACCGATCTCCCATATGTTATATCTATTTTGAAATACCTCATATCTATCAATGACTCAGTGAGGTGATGTCTTGAAAATAATCATTGATTTTAATTTCTCTACAATATGCATGGTTTTATAAATAAGGTATTTTAAAAGAGTGATGTCAACATTTTATATGGAAAAAAAATCAGCGAGTGGTCACCATGTCATAAATCGTTTATATACATCTATTAAAATCTATAACTTGAATAAATGTATATACTTGTATTAAAAGGATGAATCGGCTTATTATTTTTTTTTGTATCATATAACAAACTATGATAGAGTTACCTTTCTTTGCCCATCTCAAATAGCAGGGGAGGGAGGGATACCTAGCAAATGTTCTTTTTTTCGGACAGAGTGAGCTATTGTAATCAAAATTATCAACTTCACAATGCTAAATTGTTTGAGGATAAGTGAAAAAGTATAATTTATGCTTTCTTAAATTCGTAAATGTATAGAGCGCATTCGAAACAATGCTATGCAATATGCGCAGTGATAGAACATTAACTGTACACTATACAACGAGAGAGCACGTCACTAAAAAAAAAAGTGTGTGGTACAAGCAAAAAAATACAAATCCCATCACACATCTAGAAATTCTAATCAACCAAAGAACTAATATAGCGAGTACTACATGTATATCTATCTGTACCAGCAACACTATAGGAAAAGAGAATCTCTGAAACGCACATGTATGCTTATGGAAGCAGCAAGCGAGTGTCGGGGAGGGGGGGGGAATGTTTACAGGGATGTTTTATGCCGGAGGACGACTCAAAAATGAAATAGTTTAAAAAAAGAGCTGGAAGAAAATCACCCAACTCAAATATTAAAAAACAAGTTCTGTTTATATCCTAGGCTACCCCTTAGGATAATCCTTGCAATATCTCAGTCCTAAAATACGTTCTTTAAATTTCTTCATGCTTTCTTGCTCTCGAAATCTTGTCGGCGAATAAACCAAAGATGGTTTGAAAATGGTGAGAATTTGCTCATTCATAACTTTCTGGGCATTGTGTTTGCGAAATTATGTTTGTATTGGATACATATATTTGGACTAGTGATCACACAGAATCTTATTAAATCTTCCTTAAGGAAATCTGAGTTTTTCAAAAGTTCTTAGATTATCACGCTCACCAGATAAGTTGGCATGGGCGGATCCAGAAAATTTTTCCAGGTGGGTCCGAGGGATAAAATTTGTTTGCATAAGGGTCCGAAACCTACTTTCGGTAACGTCACTCGGACCGAGCCCAACCTTAGATCTACGCGTGACTGGGTATGAGCTTTAAGAGGCAAATGATGCCAATCCAATCCTTCTCTATTTTTACACGTATTCTTATGACGTTTGGCAACGATTTCATTTTATCAGACCTAAATAACATACCATCCCTCCCTCGGTTTCCAACCTCTGTGATTCCCACATGCGCTACAAGAATAGATGCTTAATCCTCAAAGACACGGAATATTGTCTTTATATACCGAGTACTTTATGTACTGCGACGTAAGAGCCTCGTTGCAATTTTATTGTTCTAAATTCGTTATAAACAAGGGGGTTTTTCTTTAAATTTTAGGGGTTTTCAGAACTTTTTTATGTTGTGTAATTTTTGTACATAATCCATCGCTACCTCTTTGATAAACTTGAAAGTTTCGATTGATTACCAGTGAATTTCCTTATTTTAGAGGAAGACCATGATTTATATTGACTGATTAGTACATGTGTATACCAACTGTTATCAGAATAATATAACGCGGATGCCGTTTTATCGTTTGTTGTTATCTGATGATGACACTGAATTTCTTCCGTTTTAAGTACAACTGCTCTTCGTGTGACTTATTTCATTCAAATTTGCTTTTGGTACTTCCGATGATGGATACTTCTACTAGGCGTCTGGACCCATAAGCCTTTGCGCGAACTTTTATCCCTTACTTCCATCAGGTACGCGATCATATGACGCGAAAATGACGTACATGTAATTGCAGCCCGAAGGACCGAACCGCTAGATATACATACATGTATTAGTTTACATATATGTATGAATGAATGTGAGGGAAATGGTTACTTGGAATTAAAATATAAATATTTAGTTTACAATACGAATTATTTCAACTTTATAAGCATATACATGTAATTAAAGTACGTGATTTATGATCTAAATATGCAAGCTTCCTCGTGGTATGCACATGGTCTACTTATAAAAACTTCATATTCTAAAGATGGAAGCAGAAAATTTTCTTTTCACTCGGACTGAAATGTCACACTTTCATTGGTTTAAACTGCCGGATATATTTCTATGTCCGGCTGGTTGGATTAATATTCGGCAATATGGCCGACGCTATTTATCTCAACATTTCATAATATTTAATACAGAAACCGCGTTTCGTAAGTTCTTAAAATATTTGGAGTAGTTGCCCTTTTAAATTATGCTTTAAATTAGAGTAGGTCTAGTTGCCCTTTAAAATTACGTCATTTTGTTATGTCTGGAGCAGAAGAAAATGACATCGTCGAAATTTTCTCAAACCTTTTCGGATGAAAGGGGAGAAACTTATAAATTAAATAGTAACAAAACATTGAAAGTGAATAGGGGTGCAGCGAAGATTTTCAAATACTATTTGAAAGGTAGACTTTGTTAAAATTGGGCGAGATGTAAGGCCACTTTTACATAGATTTGCGTAGATCTTCGCTTCTTGTGAAATAAATGTCTTGCTTACCGGTAATAGTCCTCGGGAAAACAAAACAATTATTAGGTTTGTTACTGACTGACTACAGAAATATATCGGGTTGATCAGTCTCGTAGACGACGAGCCGAGCCGTCTACGAGACTGATCAACCCGATATATTTCTGTAGTCAGTCATAAGTAATACTGCTTTCTTCATTACAGAAACTCAAGCTGAGTTTTCATTCACTAGGATATTACAATATCATACATGTAAAACCTTGATTGATGATCCCCGGCAGCTTCTTGTGTGGGGTTTTTTTCTGAGCTCTTCCGGAAAGGTCTGATATGTTGCGATTGTTACGTTACAGACTGTAGCCAAGAAGGTGTAGAGAAGATTATTTGTTTTTGGTGGGTGAGGGAATACTTTTGAATATATATTACAAAGTAGTAAATTAGTGTTTATTTATAGCAACATTACTAAAAATGTCTCCATATATATACCGGGTATTCTGGAATTAATCTTAATACAGATCGAATTCTCATGATACGTCCAAGAATCATGTCTAGAACAAACTTTAAACTGTACCAGAACGCTTAATCCGTAAAATTACAAATTATAGCCACATACATTCAAGAAAAGAAGCATTTACACATTATATTTCAATGTAGAACTTTGCATCCTTTCTGAAGCCTCATTATTGGTCCGGGGATCACTGTCTGAACAAAATATCACGACGCATTTAAGTAGTGCCAAACATTTTAGCATCGATATTGGAGGTCCTTATTTTTTTAACCCCCCCCCCCCCCCCCAATATAAATCATTGTTTAAATTTGCACATCTTATGTGTTCGCAGTGGACAGTACATGTTACTAGAATATCGCTGGGGAAATACCCAAAGTCGCGTGTACATGTAGTTTTTTATGGTATAAAATTTATCAATTTTTTCACCAAACAGTCTAAATGGTCGTGAGAAAAAAGGATGCTCTGAATATAGCAAGAACCAATATTTTACACAAATAGTTGTATATGTATATATGCATAACAAGAACAGCGGTGTGTACGCCCTATTTTGGATATAAATTATATAAAATAAAACTGCAGAAGGAAAATAAAGGAAACAGAGAGGTTGCCGGTTACTGGTACGGAATTGAATGCGGTCAGAAATAAAGCGCGAGGAAATAAATGAAAGAAAATTGCGAATCAAAACTTTGTTTTGTGAATTTTGGTAAAAAAAATAATAAAAAAATAAAAATATTTGACGGACATTTTTTAGAACAGACTCAGATCTTCCATTGAACCAGCATGTAGAAAATCTGATGAATTCATGACTGTATGCCAGTATGTTTTCTTTTTTCGTGCTTCATGATGAAGAAGTCACTTTAAAACACAATTCGGCTTGGACTCTCAAATCACGAGACTTGAACTAAAACCTAAAATGAATACCAAATATAAGGAAATGTTTTATTTTATGAATATGTTCATATATTAAGATGAATACGATTATATTTCCTTCCACTCAATGTAATTTTATTGTTGTAATCTTGAATATTTGTTTTCGGTGGTTATAAAATATTTTGCTGATATATAGAAAGAAGAAAAACAGAAATTGGAATTGGTATAATTGACACTGGACCATATGAAAAGCCAATTTAGACGCGACAGTATATTGTAATTTAAGTTTGTTATTCTGAGATTTTGCAGACGTACCGTTCTTGTAAGAAAGAGAGAGAAATCAAATATGTAGATACCCGGGTGTTTATATTATGGTCTTTGAGGGATTTATAACAATATATAATTATGGCGCCTGATTTTGGCCGATTGTTTCCAAAAAAGAAAAAAAAAATGAAAAACAAAATTTAAAGATCAAATTGGTAGATATTTGAATTGCGGTCTTTGGGAGATTTATAACCATCTAGATCATTATGGCGCTAGATTTTGGCCCATTATTCCCAGCTTTCGTCCTCGGAAGCTGATACCATCTGCTTCCTTGGTTGTGCCAAGTTTCTCTGCAGATTGTCATCAACTTGCAGCATGGTGTGTCCGGAACGACTCCGAAAGCGGGCATGGTTATCAAAACTGATTGTAAAATTTGATTGTGGTTTATCATTGAGAGATTCTTTATCTTTTGCATTGCAGAGAGAGCTCGAGGATCCTGAATAAGGTTCTAGTTTTCACTTGTACAAGTGTATTTGGATGTAATCTCTATCATGTATCACCATAACGGTCGTAAGTGCATTAGCAACATTGCCTCTACCCGAAATTTGAATGTATAGAACCATTTGCATACATATACTAAATATATATATACTTTTATTACACGCAATATTTATCCCATGACAGTCTGTCCCTTTATATTGTGAGTCAATGTTGACTTGCTCCTCCATTGCCTGAGAGTTCGGGTAGCAGCCGACATGTTACACCATTTCCATCTTATGGTAATCTGCTTGGTCAACACGCACTACAAGGCGATTGACATACCTGGACTATCTGTAATTCCTTCCTTATGACTACGGTCAATTCTGAAGTATGACAATGGCTCATGCACATACATCAATTTCGTTTACATTGAATTTTGTGTTATATATATCAAGCTCTAGAAGCTCTTGATGAGAAGAAGTATGCATGTATTTTTTTCAAAAAAACATAATGCAGGAAACCTTCTGAATATTTGACTCGAAGTTGTAGCTGTTTACTTCACTGTTTTCATAATCCTATACTGACATTTAAGTTCTTATCAATTTCCTTTTCAAAAAAATGTTAGGAAACATACATCGTTGAATAAACCACAAAGCATGCTCTTAAAAATCAATTGTGATTGTCTGTTATGAGAAAATATATCTCTTTATCAGGAAACTGAAGCTTACCCATACATTTGTTTCGAGTCTCTGGATCAGTCGATCTATGCGACCACTTGTCAAATCTAATAAAAGACCCCAATTGCCATATGTTGTTAGAAAATAGTATACTTTTGTAAGGTCAGCAGATAGAAACAAAGGGACAATATGTAATAAATGCTTTTCACGAAGTCTGTTTTGATATTTATAATTTAATGCCGTCATCTATCTATCTATCTATCTATCTATCTATCTATCTATCTATTCATCAATCCATCCATCAGCATAATTTTATATAAATCTGTCTAGCTATCACATTGCATAATCACTATATCGCAATATAGTGTATTAGAATTTTTTAACGGTGGCAAATACCGGTATGATACCCACAACTTGAGTGTCTGTCTATCCTATCTGAGTGTTTGTCCGTCTGTTCGTCCATCCTTCAATCAAATGTTGGTTGACCATTCGATTGACTGATAAACAAAGTAGTCAGTTTGATCGACACTGTTTTATTAATTGGTTCAGAATAAGCACTGGTTTAAAAAAAATCCAGATATCGTATCCAAGATTCACTCAAAATCTTTTATTTTCAATTCTTTCAACCTTTTATCTATTAGCTTTGAATTTTGTTTTGGTGTTTGAAAGATGTTGGACTTTTCCCCAACAACTGCATTTCAGCTATAAACAAACACCTGTCCAACTGATATTGCATGTTCTTTCTCTCTCTTTACACGGTTATGCCGGGGGAAATTAATCTCATTAATTTGTTATCATTAACAAAATAATAGTTAAAAGCCTTAAAATGATGTACAACGATGTACAATTATATGCCATTTAGTGGGAAACCATACAGGGATGTGTGTGCGATGGAACCCATTTCTTAAGGAAGCTATCCACAGAGATAGAGATATATTTGACAAAAAATGTCGGAAGCATTGCAATCTTGACGCTAACCGTACCATGGCGTATTGTTGGTGCCTTAATATTTCTCTCTGCCGGAAGTGTTGACCCATTCTCGTTGCTCGTGGTGGAGCAAAACGCCTTCATTATGGAAATATGACAAAATTTACAAGATAAAAACCGAGCGTGTTGGATCCCGGAACCGTACCACGATGTTACAGATTCCCCCAAAACGTAAGATTTCCTTCATTATATTTATGGGATTTCAAAATTAATTACTAGTAATTAGACATTTGTTCACCAATTTTCGATAATTAAACTGAAACTCAAATTTAATGGGGGTTTTTAATATAATTTTTTTATTTACTATTACAATTATTTTCCCTTAAACTCCTCGTATATGTACAATGTATCGACTACGTGTGTTTTCTTGCAAAAGTGTATCTACAATACAATGTATGTATTTAGCCATTACACGTCCGAAGAGAACAACAAAAGCTTTGGTTATACATAATACGTGTGATATAATTCCTAACATAACTAAAATGTCCCTGTGAATTTTTAGCTTTTAAGTGACGAATTCAGATAACATATGCCGTAGAAAGGGTTATATATAAGGAAAAAATATATAGTTTAGAATTTTAACATCTGACATTAAACTTGCAATTTTGAGAGCTCAATTACCCAAAATTAAGGTTTTCTCATTTAATAAGTTTATCTTTTCATGTACAGTTCAATCTAAGAGAACATTTGTGGTGAGGAATTAGAATTTTTTTTTAATTACACCTGTTTGGGAACATACAAAATGTTCATTTAGTGTGAAGTGTGCAAAAGAGGATATTTAAATCTTTAAAAAAAAAAAAATACACGAATTGCATTAGCTAGAATAATCATAGGTGTGTAAATGATTCAAAAGCTGATCTAAAGCAAATAAATGTGTGTTTATAATAAGATATATTATATCAATGGAGATGAAACCATACTTTATCCGGAAAGGGGGGTGTTCAATTATTGTCGTAAAAAATAAAACATATCTTATCGTTTTTAGCGTCTTTTATTCAAGGTTCAGTAGACACGACTTAATAATTCTCATTCTTGAATTCAAGAATTTGGTAATTTTAATTGGTTGGTTGAATGGTTGATACTTGGTAGAATATTTAACAGAAAAGCATTAAAAATGCAATTGGTGTATCAATGTTCAAAAACTTTAATAAATATATGAACAAAAAAATAATGACATCGGTGGTTTTTTCCCCATTAGAGCTTTTGTTGAGTTAAAACGACTCTTTAAAAACAAAAAAAAAAAGAAGCAAAATTAAAGAGTCTGTAAAGTTTGTTGCTATATTAAGATGTTTTCTAACTCCAAAAAAGAAAACAATTTTGGTGTGCTTTAATAATTACATTAAACAATGCAAATATTATCTGGGTTTTTTTTTTAATGTGCTTATGCCAGAGATGAGCTTTTCAATGATGTTTTTACCATCAGTGATTAAAGTATTGTCAACACACTTGTTTTGCTTTGGTTGAGATACACTAGTTACAAGATAAATTAGCGCTTAGTTTCCCTTGTTCACCTTTTCATAATAAAAAAAATCCCAAAGACCCTATTGACGTGCTTTAATCACTTTTCACTTGTATCAGTAAGTTCTTTTTGAATCTTGGCTTTATTTTATGTACAAATATGGCATATATTTTTATATATCCAGACCTTCATTCTGCTTGCAAAAATTTGCTTGCCATAGATTTGTAGGTACTATGTTAAGATATAAGATCTGAAACTTGTGCCCAATAGAATCCCATTGTAATAAAAATAAAATAAAAATATGTTTAAACCAAATTAAAATTTCACCAACAATACAAGTGGTTCTCACTGCATCAAGATGCCCATTGTGATGAGTGAGGTAAATTTAGCAAGTTTGAAGATGATTGCACATGTTTGAACCAATTATTGACTATGCAGCCCCCTTAATTTAACATAGATTCATTGAACCAATAAAGTAACTTACACAGACACTAAAATATATCATTATGTTTTACCACAGTTCGAAGTGTTCTTGTTTCCTTTTCGACGAAGTGGTTACATTAATTGAATTTATTAGATCCTATTTCACTCTCTTCAATTTGAATACTTCCATGTAAATTCATAAATGTAAGTTAAGATAAGGGGGCTATGATAGGTTAAACTTGACCAACGAGGACATAGTGGTTGTGGCCATTTTTAGACTATATCAATCTCATTGAGAAGAAGAGCTCTTTATAAGGATAAAAGAAAATAATCAAATTTCAAAACTAAAATATTTTGAATTTTTCTTTAGTAAACATTAGTTTTTAGCTAAATACATGAAAATCATGTCTAAAAATATAAGGTAGATTTGATGGGTTATTTGTTGATCACCCAGCTTCCTTAATTCGTATATAGGGGGAAAGTTGATTTCAAAGGAGTAATCTTGGATATTTCATACATGTGAGAAGTACATACATGTATCTCGGCGACTTTACGTCAAACAGATTCATACATAAGCAGCTTTCGTTTTAACCCACCCCCTCGCAGCCATGTCGTGAAGAACATTCGTAAAGAATTTTTGAACATTTTCAATATTTTTTTTCAATTCTGTGCCTTTTGGTTAATATTACTTTCGCTTTGGAAACCATACAATTTGATGACCCAATGGCTGTTGATTTCTTGGTTTAAACGTATTTTATTGATAATAGGAAACAATTTCTTTCAACTTACCAATTCCTCTCCTAATATAACAATAGTAGTAATGCAAAGAAATTGTAAATGTAACGAAAACATAAAGTGGTAGAAATATTTGTTGCTAATTCATACAGTGGTATAACTAAGTGTAGCTAATGCATACAGTGGTACAAGTAATTGTAACTATTAGATGCAGTGGAACAAATAACTGTAACTTAACGACTACAGTTGTACACATTTTACAGAATTATCATGCAACATATAATCTATTTGAACCTGCAGGTTTCATCTATGAATTTGTGAACAGTAGCAAAAATTTTACAGTTAAGGTTCAAATACAATTTTTCATTACCCCAAAGCAACAAGTGGGTATCTACTGTGGTTAAGTAAAGTCGAAAAAGGTATTTAAAAAAATTATTTCTAGCATTAGATTTTTTTTCTACAAACAAAGAAAAGGTTATGTTCATCCTCTTCTTTTCCGCAAGAACAAGAGGGCTATCTATAATATTGTGTCTAAATCAATAAGTAAGCAGTCATGTCTTAACTTAGTGTGATTATATTAATATAACGTTTACCAAATGCAAAATATGAAGATGATTTTGAAACCTTTGTAAATAAAGTCTTACGAAATATATTAGCTGAGGAGGTCTCTCTTGCTTTTACATTTAACGAATTCCATTTTCGGACAGCATCTAGTACATATGACCTATTTTAAAAATACTTGCATCTAGAAATATCATATTGACTTTTGTTACGGGTATTGTATTTTAAAATGTTTTCGCGTCTCTTTTGAACAATTTCTCGTAAATATTCAGGTATGACACCTTTGCGAATTTTAAACATAGCAGTCATTTTTGCTTCTCTTTTTTAACTAGGGGCTAAAATTGGAAGACCAGTTACAATCCTTGCTGCGGATAATTGGACTTTTTCAAGTTTTTAATTTCTTCTTCATATAACGTGCAGCCATCCCAAACAACTGAAGAATATTCAAGCCGAGGACAGCTCTGATGAATGTTGTGTACAATTTTGACAGCTTTTCCCTCCCAATCGTAAATGTAAGATTTTAAGAGGCCCTAGTTTTTTATACGCACTGCTTACAATACTATCAACATAGTCAGACGAGCCGAGGTTTTATGACAACAGAAGACCCAAATGACGATGGACTGATACACAATCCAGTCTATCGTCTTGAAAAAAAAATAATTAAGGAAAATGGATTTGTTTCTAATAGAAAAAAAACTATCTTTGTTTTTGATGGATTAAATTTAAGAAGACATTTGTTTGACAATTTTTCTACTACATGTACATGTATGTCTTGGTTTAAAATGTATTCAATATCTAATATTTTATATGAGGCCTAGGCAAGCGTGATGTAAAGAATTGTCATCAGCAAACAGTCTACACATTGATGGCATATTATCTATAACATCAATAACATAATTATATTTAAAAAAATAAAAGAGGTTCAATTAAAGACCGAGCCTTGAGACAGACCTGCATTTATATTAAAGTTTGACGATAATAAAATTTTAAACATAACTTATTGTGATCTATTACTTAAGTAACTTGTAAACCATTGAAGAAGATTACCAGATATACCAGAATATTACCAAAATTTTGATTCTGCTGTTGATTTCTTAATGTCTTTGTTTAAAGTTTGGGTCCCTTCGCTGTTTATTATTCATATTGTTATCAATGATCGAGTATTTGGTCTGTTGACATCAGGTTTTGGGGAGGCTATGTTGACAGACTGAACATTTATCGGCCAATATGCTAATCAGTCTGTGTTTTACATGTATAAATAGAATTGGGGAGGAGTCAGGTGTATTTCTTAGACTTCCTACAGACGCCCATAAGTTACATCTAGATTTGCTCAAAATCGGTAAGTTTCAAAACTCTCTCTCTCTCTCTCTCTCTCAAATTAGACTAATCTTATTCTCTTGGGGAAAAGAAAGACTATCTATTATATTACAGTCACCAAACAATAAAGGATGTTTGAATTCTTCCAACAGAATTGTAAGTTACGTACAGAAGACAAAAAAAAAATTAAATTAAAAAAGAAAAAACCACTCTTAGTTATTCAAGTTTGTTCTTGTTACAAGACTATCAATTACATATATTATAAACTTGCTAACAAATAATTAGTTCCGGGTTTTTAACAAAAAAAAATCTACTTCATATATTTTAAGCTATTTTACGTTTCCTACTTCTCATAAATTGCATAATAACTCTTGATGAAGTCTTGTTTTTTTGTTTTAGGGTTTTTGTTATTATTGTTACGTTTCCTCCTCAAAAATGACTGAAAATTTTCGGTTCTGTAACGTATATATGAATTATCAACCTTTTTAAGTAACTTCAGATAATTTAAATCAAAATTATAAAAACAAGTTTCCTAATTTGAAATTGAACATCACTCATTACACCATTTAACGTTAAAGCTATACAATTTTACTAGTCAACTATAAATGGCCAAAAAAAAAAAAAAAATGTACAATCTATGAACAATGAGAGGAAATTTTTTAATAGTAATTAATTTTGATTCTTCACATTCATGAGAAAACCACGAATAATGGGGGAAAAAAAGATCTTAATTAAAAACCTAGTACGTATTTAATATATTAAATTGAACATGGCGACATTTTATGATTTAGTCTACTTTCAAGTTATAAGAATTTATGTAAGATTCTTTGCATTGGACAATCTTAATATACTGCAGAATTTTAATATAAAAAAATGGCATGTCTGAGAGAGAGAGAGAGAGAGAGAGAGAGAGAGAGAGAGAGAGAGAGAGGTTTTTTTTACTGAAATTTACTGTATTATTCAATGTAAAATTTGTTATCAGTGATTTTCATGACATAAATATTAATTTTTTCTCGGAGTGTAAAATATTTTGCTATTTTGGGAGTAAAAAAAAATCTAAAATATGTTACCATTTAATTATTATTATGACATATTCCCAAGAGAAGCCACAAATTCATGTTATTTACCGGTACACAAGAAGCGCGTCATTGCTATCAAAACACTCGCCCCCTTCTTTTGTTTTATTGGATCACTACTGTTTTGACAGCAATTCTCCCCTCCATTGTTTTACTATAATGTTAGTTCTCTGTCCCCCCTCAACTCCCTTTAATTCACCATTTTCAACACGCTTTCTTCATTCTTTGAAAGAATATTGCACGGAGACCACCATAGAGAAAGTTGGAGGTAATATTTTGTACTAATTTTGCCTAATATTGCCCAAAATTCCAAAATTTATAATTAGATTTATCGAGAAAGGGGATTAATTTCTTAAAGCAATATGAGCTTTTCATGTCAGATATTTTTATTGTAAAAACTAAAATAACAAAAAGCTTATGTTTTATAAACATCTGTTAGTCATATTATTGTGGTAAAGCAATTTAGATGCTCTGATTGAAGCAAAATTGAATTATTGTCGTCCTGTACAAAAAATTGTTTGGTATATGTTCCTTCGCGGAGAAATCCGTTTTCTGATAAAATGTTATGATTATTTCGATCATATTTATCATTTAGGTTTAAGTTACATGCAGAATTCATGATAGCAGGTTTAATTATGGTATTCATGTATGTGTACTCATAAATTATATGTTAATTTTGATAATGGCAAATGACCTTTGTCACCAAATAAGTTGAAAACACTTCAATAATGGTCATTATTGATTTTTACAATAAGCTATCAAAGATTTATTATTCGAAAAAAAAAACATATACTAAGGGATGATAAGGGAAAACTAAAGAAAAAAATCCCTGTAGTTATATTTTCACGCCGGCAAAATATATAACCGATATCATATTCAGTTTTAAATGATGTTTTTTAAATGGTCATCATGACCAACTACTCTGTGTATATTTTAATCATAACGAAAATTTTCGAGTAAAGTTGATAACGGGATAAGAGTGATTTACAATTTAAATTGTCAGTTTTGAAAACTCCTATTGAACTCATTGAAAATCGTTGAAATTCCCACCAGTTGAAACTCGTGGTCGATCAAAGCAGAGTTTTTCCCAATAGAGTTGTATATATGTGTATTATACTTATTGTGTAGTGAGGGGACCATTGACAGTTGTTCAGACACCTGTTCATTTAATAGCAGCTGACAAGTTCCACCTAATCAACAAATTTAATTCAGAACAGGCATACTGTGCAAAGCACGGCTTTCACAAAATTAAAAATATACTCGCAAATTTCCATGCATCCTTAATAAAAATATCTGTTCTATTGTATGAAGTAAAATCAGTGTAATTTTCCATTATCTACCATTTATCTACTATAGCGTTACGATCACTTTTCTATTTCTTAAAAAAATCATAATCGAATGAAAAAAAATAATGAACCCATTCTATGTTTCCTTGTTTGTAATAATTACACTAGTGAAATGGGTGATTTTTTTTTTTTTAATTTATTTTGTCCATCTCTCACTTTAATGGTAATCGTATGTAAATTGTGTTAATCTCTATTAGTCTCTGGGGTGTCATAGTCGCAATAATTGCCGGACAGTGTATATTCCCTGGGTACAATATATCTCGAAGTCTAGACAGCGTGAATCTATAATGATGAGAAATACCAGACTCACCATTGTTCGACTGCATAAATTGAAAGACTTAGTTTCTCTTTTTTTTCACTTTTTTGGATGCAAGATTTTTATTTTTCTTTTTTTTTCTTTTGGGGTTGGGGGGATTGGGGGTTGGTGAGTCCCTGCATATTTATTCCAGAAAATTTGTGTAACCACTAACCTACGCACGTGCAGCGTATTCACTTCACGTGTAATGATGAGAAAATTAAGTTATACATATATTGAATTATCTTATAACATGATAAGGTTGGTCCTATTTACAAGGATCCATGAAAAAAGCCAATCTCGTTAGTCTAATGGAGAGTTAAGCATTATATATTTGATTAGCGTGAAGTTAGCCTATCGAGACCACCTTTTGTACTAGTTACATCAAAGGGGTGTGTGATTGGACAGCAATTTACACCCCGTAACCGGCTTGTTTTGTGACCCATTGTTAAGTAATGAGTGGCGTATGAAAGTGACCGATAGACTTAACTTCTTAACTTTATAGTCCTCATTAAGTTTATCGTTTGTTTATTTGTCTAATCACTTTCGCTCTGTAATAGATATGTGTGATGTTTGTTCATGACTCGGTACTCTATCTATATACGTCGTGATTGTCGGAAATCGATTCAATCCGGGCTATAAATATACATGTACTAGAATATTCTATCACTTTTTTCTTTCTGTTGAATTTTATCTCTATACATACATTTTTTTAATGAGGGTTTAAAAAAAATCCTTTTCAACTAAATGGTGAAATCATTTCTATTGAAGGAAAACGTGTTTTGTTTTTTTTTTAAATTGAAATTCATTAAAGGTGATGTAGCGTAAACAAATAAATAAAAATTTCATGACCGATCTTTCAAAATTTGAATGAATATGAATATGGAAGCCAGAAGTAAATGATGATATTTAAATATCAGTTACCAGTATGTAATTCTCAAAGTTTTCTGGATTGATAGGTACACAAAGAATAGTATATTCTAATTTTTAGAAACTCTAAATATAAATGAAAGAATGATTCGTATTTATGATTATAAAAAAAACCCAGACTGAAACTATCAAAAATCAAATTATTTCTTATTTAAAAAAAAATAATTTAAACTCTTCAATACAAGTTACAAACAAACAGAAGACTATAACGCAACTCTCGGTAAAATAATGGCCAAAAATAGCTCGGATTTCTTAGAAGACTTTCATGTAACAGATCATATAGGACAAAATCAAGAAATCCAGAAAATCTGTGATCGCAGCATAAACCCTTGAGCAGCTGTTGAAGCACATTTAAAACGATTTCGGAAATGCTGAGACCGGCCTGCAAGTGTTCACAATCAAATGTTTCCTTTTTCCTTGCGTTTTGCTCAAAATAAAATAAAACCAGTGTCTTCTTCCTTGGTCGCCCAGATCAAAAAAGGGATCGAGGCATATAGGCGTTCTTCGTGTGACGTGACAGCGAAAGAATACGCAAGAAATCCCCCCCCCCCCCCCCGGTATATTGCATATCTAAGATTCCTACTAGGAAGATATATGTTACCACCATTTCTGAACCAAATTCACAAAATTAGATAATCCTTACTTAGATGTATATGAGCAAGTAGTTTCGAAAATCACATTCAACAAAAACTATAACAATTCTTATAAAATATTTTTTTTGGCCAGTTTGACAGAGGAAAGTATAATTGGCATCTATGATTAGATGCATATATATATATGGTCATTTTAAATTATTAGGTTGAAAACAATATTATGCAAATCTAATAAAACATTAATTTTATATATTTCTGTAACATTTTTTTTTTCATATTTCACAGAATTGGCAAACGTTATTAAAATGTATTTTTCCGTAGAGGAAAGATAACATTTAATATTTGAATTGCGAATTTAATTAAACGATCATCAAAATAGTATGAAAATTCTTTCATTTCCAATTTATATTTTTTTCTTCAGTCTTACCTCTTCTATTCCAACGCATCGGCATGAATACTCTTTCTCCTACCACAAATTACATACCAATTCTACCAGGGTTATATAATCTAAGGAAAATACTTACAACTTCTCAATTTGACAAAGCGTATCATACCAAATTATGTAATTTATGCCTTTAGTTTTTTGTATACTCTTGATTTTCACGACCTTCCTTATAATTTTTTTTTGTTTTCAATCCGTGAATAATGTTTAATTATATAATGCATGAATGATGCAGTATATAAATTTCAATGTTCTGGTTGAATCCAAGTATCCCCTATCGCTCTCGAGCGTCAATGGACAGTGAAACACTATGACTCCGTCATTTCGATGATTATTTTTTCCGGATTTCTATTAAATTGACCAGTTCGAAATCATACCACACCAAAACTCATTTTATATGTAGTTCAAAGAATAGAGCTCCTAAAGAGTGTATCAAACTGAAAACCCCCCATCATTAAACATAATAAAAAAGATATCTAGTTAGGGTTGACCAAGATTCAGAAATGAAAAGTTTGGGTTGAGGGTTAGCTCGTAATGTTGTGAGTGGCATTTATAACTTTTTTTTCTTCACAGTTCTATTCTTTTAAAATACAAAAAAAAAAAAACCAAAAAACAAAAAACAATCGTTATTTATTTATGCTTTTATTAATTTTATATCAGCAAAATCACCTGTGCTGTAAAGAAAAGAAAACTTTCCGTTTAATTCAGCCCGAAAAAAAGTAATTTAGTTATTTGATCGTTTAAAAAAATACCTTCAAAAACATGTAGATTTCCTATACAACGAAATATTTTGTTAATCTAAAACAACTTTAAAATTGTTTTTATTTAAGTACAGTTCTTAGAATTATGGTGGAAGCAAAACGGCGAAATTAATTGCAAATTAAATTATTCCAGAAATAAAATTCTGAAATGTATAGCTATAAATACTACTATAATAGTTTTTCTTATAAGTCCCAAATGTCAATTTTCATTTGATATTACAACATGAATATTATATAAAGATTCTTTTCTTTGTTTACGTTTGTTGATTTATTGGTATACCACACTTGAAGAAAATGAATATGCTTGTTAATAAATTTTCATAACCATGATGTAAAGCACGCGCGCTTTTGGCGAATGTCTTGAGATAATCTTTATCATTTAATTTCAGGACAAATTCGTTAAGCGTGTATCTCACTAGTACGCCCGATTACTTTGCCGATATTCTGATTATTACTAGATTAATTTAAACGTTTAAGAAGTCTGGCGGGTGGAGAGTCGGGCCTTTATGATAAGCCGCCTCCCTCATTAGGTTCTAATTTAGTAAAATATTTACATAGAATGAAAGCCCCCCCCCCTCTCTCTCTCTCTCTCTCTCTCTCTTGATCAGTGGATAGTGTTATTCTTTGTGAGTGGTAAAAATCCTCTCAAAATGATTGTTGTCAAAACATCAGTTTGTCTGAGTATGTGTACAGACACATTACTGTATGTGCTCACCTACCAAACCCTGTCCCCTTCAACACACACATATTATATCACCTGTAATCTTGGGAAGGTGTTGATGCTATTGTTGACTTATTAGCCAACCAAAGAGATTAACAATGTACTATAAACATAATAAATGACCAACTATCTATACAATTGTTTAGAATAACCTACAATCAGCTTTGTAGGTGTATACAGATCTAATGGACCACCGCAACCCCCACCACCGCCAAAAAAAACCCCACTTAAGTAGAATATGTAAACATCATAAAAGAAGTTCCGAAAACTATGATAATTCGATTTGTAAACATTCTGCAACAGTTGATTCTTTTTTTTTCGCCGCGCCACTCTATAAGCAACGCTCACCGATAAATACGGAAGTATCATTGAGTTGCGGTCTCCACGCCCCCTGGTGGTCCTTATATATAACTCACTAGTTTTCAACTTTTCTACTTACGAACTAACTTAACAAGGATAAACAGTAACTTTTTGATGCACCTCATTTTTTGATATTTGAATAAGCAAGGATTTTTGTATTTAGAACTTCGTTATTTGGTAAGTGGTTTTCCTGTTTGGAATTTTTAATGTACATGCATGTATATGATTAAATGTTTTTATCTCTGCATTTCGGTTCACATGATAATTATATTCTTTAACAGGAAACTTTGGGGATTTATTTCTGAGCTTCTATTTTACCAGACTAATTTCTAAATTTAATTTTAGAAATTAATGCGCACTTTTATATGCTTATGTGGATATAGATTTCAACTAATGCGAGTAAGGGAAATATTTTTTGGTGTCAGTTTTTATGAGAAGAAAACAAATTTTCTGTTAATTTTTTTTTTTATCAAGTATTATGGAACTTAATTTGCGATAGATAAATTACATATAAGTAATAGATCCTCCACAAATAATTTTAAACACATATTTTAGAAAAGAATGTGGGGATATTTGTTTTGATGTGTTGTATTTCAACACCATATACTTATTTAACAAACCATATACTGCTTGTAAATAATCAAGAATTAACTGTTTCCAATAGTAATATGACGAGGATTTTAATACGTAAAAAAATTATTGAATAAATTTGAATTAACATTTTTTTTATGATTTTGTTGCAGATGTCCAGTATGAGTAGCCCAGTCAGTGCTTCGTACTCCAGTCTTTTCGACGTGCGTCGCGTGGACGATACGCCGCCATCACGACCACTGTTCTCCATGACACACCCCCTCTCCTACACGCGCGACATGTGGAAATGCTACCCCTACAATGCCTACCAAAGCCTCTACGGCAGCTATTATTACGGGAACAGCAGCGCGTGCCTGTCCCAGGAGCAGCTGATGCTTGGGACCCCCAGTCAGCAGACGACCGGTCTCGATCTTTCCCGATCTTCTTCCAGTTCACTATCAGACGACAACCTCTCGCCTGGAAAGCGCTCTTTTTCGGACTTGTCGATAGAAGGTAAGAAAGGTCTCTTTCAGATGTTTGTTGTACGGTAAAATTCAAAATTCAATGAAAATTAAGATAAAGACGTGTAAATATATTTTTTTCTTTTGCTTACAAATATTATACGATAATGTTATAAAGCAAACAAGAAAAATTATTAATAAAAAGGGAATACAAACGTGTTTAATAAATGTGCTACAAGAGAAAATGCTAAAGTACTTGGATACAAAATCGTCAGTGTAAATTAATACTTAAAAATGAGAGTGACATTTATAACTACCGTCAAAAAATCGCGTATTTGAAATTTTTACGTAGGCCTTCTTGATATTATACGATATTTACTTTAGGAAACCTTGGTGACATACAATATTATTAATTTATTTCATTGTCAAGCTGCCCCTAAGTCGGTAGCAGTATTTAGTGAAATTACAATATCTTTGTTACGGCGGGTGCTTGGTTGACTTCCGATGGTTTAAGTTTAATGTCACCCCAGGAAAGATAGATTGAATCATTAAGTGATTATGGAAGGATTCTTCAATGCCCCTCCTCCTCTGTGTATTAAAAATGGCGGCAAACAGCAAAAAAAGCGCGCAGTTTTTGCTGAAAATGACCATTTTTCGCGTATCTTATTCCAATCTTTTTTGTTTTTCCTGAAAGATAATTGAGTGTGTCAATCAACTTCCTTGTCCGAAACGTTTTCTTAAGTGTAAATATTCCCCAAAAAGTCGTTCAAAAGCGTATACCCCCTCTATTTTCAAGATGGCGGCTGCATGGTTTCTTGTAAATGCAAACTTGAAATATTAAAAATAACAACCAATGAAAATAATTATAAATTGTGATTTAAAGTGACGGACACCTGCATAATTGCTTGCGGTTTATGTTACAACTTGATAACAATATTTTTGCTGAAGATAAGGACTACCAACGGATCTGAGAGAAGAATTTTAATGTATTCATAGGAAATTATTTTGAATGAGGGAAACTTGTCAAGCAGAGAGACAAGTATTCATTGTATAGCATTCTGTGTCATGTACACTCCAATTCCCGAGGGGAATTCAGACTCTGTAATGCAACACGGACAGATCTCTGCACTTGAAAAGCCTTAGATCCGCCTTCTTGTTATCTCGAATACTTTTGCTAATACAGTGCAGCCTATTATAGTTTTGATTTCCCGAAAATAATGAAAGTGTGTTAAGTTGTTTTTTTTAAATCGACGCATCTTATAAAAAGTTAGATCGTTACTTTGCAACAAAATTTCTGTTTCATTTAACAAATATTAAATACAAAATGAAAGACTAATATTGTTTCATTCTAAAAACAATTTGAACCCTTTCCAATGTCTTTCTCCAAAAATAGGTGACAACAAATTAAAAGAATTAATAATTTCTTGTAAAACCTAATGCGTGAATATATTTAGTAGAAATTCTCCATAACATACATTTGAAGTTAGATTAACGCTTTATTTTACAGAGGAGAAGAAATCACCCAAGCCATTCGACTTTCATCATATGGCCGAGTCAGTGATTCGAGAAGAAGAGGAATCAGGGGCCAAGTCCCCCATCAATAAGGACCCCCTCATCATCAGCCACGCACTGGAGTACATCACCTACCTAGAACATGCAGCAAGGTACGCAGTACTTATTCATATAATAATTTTATATAACCAGGGCTGGCAATTAATTAAATTTCATACGCATAGTTTTAATTTTTGCAAATAATTACACTGTGTGGTAAAGGAACAAAGCTCACAAAAGGGGAAAGAAAAGTAAAATTTTAAAAAAAAAGTGAACAAGATGTTTTTTTCTTCTCGTCAAGTCTACAGGGCATTTTGTGAACAGGATCTTGACAACTGTTAAAATGTAAACAAATTTAGAGTTATCTACTCTTGATTTCAAGGATTATAGAGGAAGTAATATACATCACTGATTTACTCGCTCCACGCAATATCTTGCGGTGCGGTAAAATCGACTTCAAATTCGCGGCTTTCCCATGTGACTACCAACATCCTTTAGCTTTCCGTATGGTGTTCCCACATGTATGATGTAGCAAATTTTATGAATCGTTGCGGAATTTGTCGTGAAAAAAAATTACCGTATGCACCTAACACGGATATATGTTATCCATTTAGAATAATAAAAAGAAATGCATGTATTTGATGATGTGATTACTTTTTTTTCCCAGAATGCGTTCATTCATGCCTATCAAGTTCCCTATACATCTACCAAAATGTGGATCCACATTAGAGCGAAGAGGAAGGCGACACAAAAAGTAAGAAACAATATCCCGAAAAGCTAGAGAACTAGACCCCCTCCCCATTTCATCATATATTAACTCGCCGACTTTTATCTGCGCTGTAGACACCACCATCTTATATATTCTTTGCGCTAAAGACAATTTTGCATGTACATGTACAACACGTTTTTCTTTATATGTACTTTAATTGGGTTCTTCTTTCTCTAGGCAGAAGAAGGAATACATCTGTAAGTTCTGTGGTCGCCATTTCTCCAAGTCCTACAACCTCCTCATCCACGAGAGGACACACACAGACGAGAGACCCTTCCCCTGCGACATCTGTGGAAAAGCCTTCAGGCGCCAGGACCATCTCAGAGACCATAGGTATAACCTTTTGCCAAATTTAAATTTGTGTTTTGTTATAAGGGGGTGGGGTGGGGTTGTGGAGTTTTTGAACTTGGTCCTTGTACCATGATCAATTTCTTTAACAAATAAAAAGTGTTTCGTAAAGCTTTTGCTTGTAAGTTAAAAAAAAATGTTTAATATCCTGCTGATTTAAAGTTAAAATTTCAGTTTAAGAGTGACAATTATATGAATTGATAAATAATATTTTATTTGATTTAGGTATATCCACTCAAAGGAAAAGCCCTTCAAATGCGTGACCTGCGGAAAGGGATTTTGTCAGGCCCGAACCTTAGCTGTCCACAAACAGACGCACGAGGTAAATATCTGTAGCTTAAAAATTAGCATGGTATCTGAAAAAGTAATTAATGCATGTACATACTGTACTGAAAAAGATAGCATTTGAGTAAGATTTTTAACCACACATTTAATCAACACATCTTTTATTTTAGCAGGTTTCGTAATGGTTGTGCTCATGAAAAAAATAAAAGGTGTGAATCCATTGGGAAGGTCCAGTGTCACGTGATCAGATATCCCTCCGCGCGGGAAGATTCGGACTGTTTTTTTGGTGCACGATGGTTGTCTATAAAGTATTTCCCCCGGAAGTTGAGGATTCTGTTGGCGTCTGTTAACGCCTTTCCGTTGAGCTGACATATTAACAGTGCTGCTAAAAAGTTTTAATTTGTTTTTACATCAAATTGTTGTTAATGATGATGTCATTGTTATCTTTTTTACTCTTGTTTTTGAGCATCGTTGTGTATGTGTTGTGTCCCCAAATATCGCATGTGATTGCATGCAAATTACATACAAAACATTCCAAGAAAGAGAGGAAAGAAAGAGAGAGAAGGAGTGAGTGAAAGAGTGAACAAGAGATATTGTATATACATGAATGTTCGATATGCAAATAAATTATAACCTATAATGAACAAATCATAGTTTGAGTTTTTAGAAGATTTTCGTTGGAATAGAAATGTCCTTATACATTCATTCAGCAAACATACGAATACGAAAAGATTTTTTTTCAAGTTGTTGTATTCGATATATCCATGTACAGTACATATATATGTACATATATACAGCAATGTCACTGTATGTTACATGTATTTGCAATATCGTGAGCATAATTTTTATTAACATTTGAGAGAGAGAGGGGGGAGGGGGGGAAGCAGCTAGCCTGTTCGACACTTTGTACAGTTAAAGTACCTGTGAATATACATATCCGTTCTATCGGTTTAAACAGATAAGTCAATATGAGTTGTAACATGCTGAGAGGGAGCACAGGAAATACTTAAGACAAAGAAAACCCCAATACAGTTCCCAAAACTACATCCGAGGGGGCCCACGATTACTGTGTTATTGTCATGTAAAGTGAATTACATAAAATATCAAGAGTAGCTTTTATAGTATTACAAAGGAGATGCTTATCCGCTTTTGGGAAAACAGAGGATAAGATGAAATTTTAGATTACATATATGTACTTGTGGATGAAAAAAGTAATGTCAATCACCACATATGCATAAAACTTGTTTATAATCATCCATGAAAATGAGAGCAAATCTTAAATATATATATCCGAAAATGACTTAATGTTGTACCTTTATGGTCAAGCGGAAATGCTTACTCATTTGTCATCTCCAATTTTCCTAGCTAACAAAGAATTCGCTGAAATGTTATCGAATTAAAGTAGCCAATTTTCTGATAACTTATCAAATATACACTTGTTAAGCCGTCAAATTTTCGTCATTTCAAATCACTTCTTAAGAAGCAGACCGAGTTAATGTCATATTAAGAGAGTGACCTGCGTCAAAATCTAGTAACCAGATTTACTTATCGCGATAACGTATTTAATAAAGCTCATCAGTAAACGTTCAACTGCAGGTTCTTCCAAAAATTAACGATTCACAAAGAAATCATAAAATAAGAAGTTTCATTCAAGGACTTCAGAAAGTAAATTGCTGTTATATAGCTATTGGCCAAGTCTCAAGTTTTGTCTACAACATAAGTCTAAGTGTAAATCAACAACCAACAAATACTACCGAATCCCTAGAAAAGTCTGAAGATCATGGCCTACTTGAAAAATGAAACGAACGCGAATGACACTTTGGTTTATTCAGAAGACAATAAAGCCCTCTTCAAAACAACTTCTGTTTTGCATCTTCATGGTCGTCTCTTAACATTTTCGACTTCGGTTGCAGTTAAATCGGAGAGGCTCTTATACTACGGACTTATAACCACCAGGTCTAGATATACGAAATACTTGTTCATCTTCAGTAGTTCACTTGAGCTGGTGATCCCGTACTTACTGAATTATATATTGCTCATCATGTTGAAGTGACCGACCGAATGGCGTTACACAGTTCGTAATGCATGCAAGTAGCTGCTTGTATCATCGCGTGCTTATTGACAGAGGGAGGAAGAACAAGCGAAGTGTTCTACCAACGTCTTGGAAGTCTCGCGGTCTACCGAGACACGGGAATCAAGTGGCGCCTTAAGATACAAGTACATGTTCATGTACTGCTTTTTTGTAGTACATTACACCAATGATGTACTGATAAGAGACAAGGAGAGATTATTACCTTATTACATGCCTGCCATATTCTGATGCCGAAAAATCTACAATATTGGAATGGTTTTGAAATCTGTTTAAAAGATGCCGGTACTGTTCAGAAAATTGTAAATTTTGAATTTACTGAGCGGATTTAGATACACATTAATTTACAAATACGATAACATTTTTGAATTAATGGTTGTAAAATTCATCAGTGAAATCTGTCATTTACTTTCACTTCACACGAACAGTTGAGAACCATACTGCGACCAATTATTTAGATAATTCGACTACTAATACATGTACTTATATACTGTTACAAAAACTTTGCTTGGTACTTCTACTTTGTATCTTAGTCTCTTTTACTTCTTATAAATTGTTTGTAAAGTCTATCAACCCTACATACAAACAACATTGGTTATACTTATGTCGCTAAACCCAGATTTTTTTTCAGTCTCAATCGAGTTTCAGATTGAGCATTGTGACAACATTACAGAAAATCAAGATTCAAAATGCTTCATAAAACAAAATTTAAATCTCTAAACCATGCAATTGAAAATTAGTTTGTCGCGACCGTACCTTCACATAAGACCTGTCGTCGATGTAGTTGATGCCCCCTCCGACTGGTTGTGATACCGTAGGATTATTATCTGATAAAGTAGAAAACTGTTAGAAATTACTGATGTTAATGATACTGTATGTTACTGATAATGTAGTGAAGGATTTTAGCATCTGACAATTACCGAAACCACTGATGTATACTGTAGAGTATAATACTGATAGTTAATACATGTGCTGTAATGAATGCTGTCTGCGACTGATAATAGTCAGCGACTAACAGTTACCCAAAAAATAAATACAATTACTGGTTTAAACATTTTGCTATCAGGAACAATGTCAGTAAATGCAATATAGATGATACCGTCAACTATCAATTGTACTAGTGTAGTCATTGATTGATAGTGATATTATCAGTCGTATAGACAGTTATAGACAATTATTCTGATGTAAACAATAAAAGACACTGATAATTGTGAACGCGGTGTGTATCCTCTGTTGTAGACACTTACCCATGTTAATAATGTTATCGTTTACAATTTTCAGTTGATCACGCGTTCATGACTAATTAAAGTTACATATTAACAATTGAAAAATTGTAAATCAGTGAATGACATATCCACTAAAAATGTAGAAAATACTGGTAGACACAATATTGGTGTAGACTTTGATAGTGGCTATTATAATAAACAAACATACTGTTTTAGACACTGATATTGGAGTACACACTAATACGCGTATACACTACTATTGATGTACAAACTGGTAGACACTAACTTTCGTGTAGGCAGTGCTAGACACTGATACTTTTGTTTACATTTATAGACTGACAATTGTGTACACTTTGATAATGAACCTGGTGTAGGCACTGACAGACAAAATACTGTTGTACACTGATACTAGTGAAATACAGAGACTGACATTGGTGTATAAATACTGATAAAGACTTATTCTGGTGAAGACACTGCTAGGTATTGATGCTGATGTACATACTGGTAAATGTATACTGATAGATACTGGTGCTTTACATTGTAATTGACAGTTAAACTGCTGTACTCCATTAACCAATAGTGTCAATGATACAGACACTAAACAGACACAGATACATACAGTGACGTGCAATAAATGATGCAACTTTTTCCCGAACTTTCTTTTTACGCATTTTTATTTTCTTTGCTTTTTTAAAGTTAAAATTGCATTTTTTTATATTTGTTTTACAACAATGATGCTTGAAACAAATTATATGGGGTAAGGTCTCCCCTTGCACCTAATTTCAGTTGTCCCCCTTGTTTTAACTCTCCAGTGATGTCATTGTAAACAATGGAGGGCAGACGACAATAAATGTCAGAGGAGCAAAGAAAACTGGCTATAGATTTGTATATTCAAGGTAAAAAACAATGTAAATTGGCAGAAATATTTTCTGTGGATAAGTCTACAATTTCTAGGCTTGTGAAAAAATATAATGATGGGGAAAGTATTGAAAAGAGCTCCAACCGTGGAAGAAAAAGTTTAATTAATGAGAGGGGTGACAGAATTTTGATTCGGACAGTGATGAAGAATAGAAGACAAACTCTGAGTGAAATTCAAAGGAGACTGCATTCTCATGGAATCAACAGACAAAGTAAGGAAGACCCTCACTGTGTCAGAAGTCAATAGAAAACGCTGTATTCAATGGTGTAAGAATATGAAAAATCATGAAAATGACAGTTATTTTCTGATGAAACTCAGATAGTTATATCAAATGAAAACCGATTATATGTATGGAGAGCTCAGGATGAAGCATACCGACCAGAGTGTGTTGGTCAACTTGGCGCAGCAATGTGAGGATAAGTTCTGTTTTAAGGATGTGTGACATACCCAAGAGTGGGAACACTAGTGCCAATATCTGGAAATATGAACTCTGAGAAGTATATTGAAACTCTTGATCAAAATTTATGGCCAGTCATTGTATTTTGGAAATTCTCCATTCATATTCCAAGATGACAATGCCCCATGTCATGCTTCACAATTAAGAACTGCCTGAAAAAATGAAAATGATTTAGATTGTCTTGACTGGCCATCATAGCCACCAAACATCAATATTATTGAAAACATATGGTTAACATTAAAAATCCGTCTAAGAAAATCACTGACAAGCGATTTAAAAATACAGAGATGATTTGATTACTGAAGTTTTGAAAATCTGGTCCTCTCTAACTATTCCCTATGTCAGAAACTTATACCACTCAATTCCAAGAAGATTAAAAGCTGTAATTGCATCTAAAGGTCACATCACTAAATACTGAAAATTTCAAGTTTACTAAGTGTTATTTATATTTTTTGATTCATGACAGTTTGAAAAGAAGAGAAAGTTTGCTGAATGACAATGACGTTAGGGAAAAGTTGCATCAAATATGGCACGTCACTGTACACTGATAGGCACTGATATTGAAGGAGACAGTGATATAGTCTTACAATCATACACTGATGTTCTTGTTGATACACGGCTGCAGAACTGAAGCACCACGGGAAATTTGGGTTGACGGACCGTGGAGCTACAGTTCCGTTCATACAAAAAACTGTATATTTATTGCGCACAAAAGTTGCGCACAGTTTTGGACTTATAAACCTAATTTAGGAAGCTAGGTAGCTCCATGGTCCGTCAACCCGAATTCCCCGTGGAGCTACAGTTCTGCAGCTAGTAAATACAAACGGACACTGGTGGAAACACTGATAATGTAGGTGTACATACTACTAGCCTTTCAAAATAGTTTGATACTGGCCAGTGTAGACACATCAATGTCACTGATACAGACTAATGTTGGTAAAGACACAAATCCAGTGTCACTTTTACAGACTAATGTTGGTATAGTCACTGATACAGACTAATGTTGGTATAGAAACAAATCCACTGTCACTGATACAGCCTAATGTTGCCATTGAAACAAATCCAGTGTCACTGATACAGACTAATGATTGTATAGCACAAATCCAGTGTCACTGATACAGACTAATGTTTGTATAGCACAAATCAAGTGTCACTGATACAGGCTGATATTGGTATCAACAAATCCAGTGTCACTGATACAGCTAATGTTGGTATAAACACAAATTCAGTGTCACTGATACATACCGATTTTGGTATAGACACTAATTCAGTGTCACTTATACAGACTTATGTTGTTATAGACACAAATTCAATGTCACTGATACA
>WFKH01011801.1:36707262-36736834 GCA_016163765.1 Magallana hongkongensis
ATATATATATATATATACACACACACACACACATGTGTCATTTATCCATGTATGTCATTTATCCATGTATTTCCTTATTCCAAGAAGTAGTTAAGCTTTGTGTAAAGGCAAAGTTTAAAATTTGGAACTTTGGAACGCTGCACCAATCAGATCACTATTTCCTCGGTAATCGATTTGGAAGCAAGGAACTATGGTACCTAATCAGTATATACAAATCTGTACATGATATCAAATTTGGAGCTATCGATCAAATGCGTTTATTGTTTCAGTGAAATAACATAACAGTTCCTGTTCTACGATTTGAATTTTTTTTTTTTTTTTTTTTTTTTTTGCGTAAGGAAACATTAAAAATGAAAGCAAACGCTCCTTTTCAATATTAACAATTACTTGTTATACAAAATGTATTTATACTAATAATTGTTTTCAATTTCCGAAATGTGAATTATATTTCAATAACATAACGAATACCATTTTCGCCATGCCCTGCTTGTTATTGCAAACGATATTAGTAACCAAGGAGGAAACAGCCAATCCATACTAACATAGACCATAAGCAAACGTAAATTGTCACCTGTAATCCATATCATAATCAAAGCATTATATAAATGTTGACATTCTTTATTTAGACACATCACACGTTACAAATGAGATTTTTCGGATACCGATACAAAGGTAAATATAGCTTAACATTCTTCTGTGTATACCAGTATAACAAATATTGGCTTGGGGTGACACTATACCGTTGCAGTAAAGACCGTCTGGCTAAGAAGCTAATGAATTCGGTCCCGGTAAACAGGCTGTGCTTGCCCCGGCGTCAGCTGATCTCAAAGACCTGCTAATTTATGCTCGTCATTCGCAGGTATCGCATCATCTGAAGAAGTTAAATGGAAACATGCTGACATATGAACAGAGCGACAGTTTATCGAGTCTATAAGTGCATGGATTGGTGCATTGGTGCTCTGGAAGAGAGAGAGAGAGAGAGAGAGAGAGAGAGTTTGGATAAAATAAAAACTATAAGCAAAATTGAAAGTGTTTCTTTTTTGCGTACAATGTCATGACGAAGAAAACTTTTTTAAAAATTAGGACCAGTCGACGAACTGATTTTTCTATTACTTTAATTTTATTATTAATTATTTGGGGTTTTATTTGCATGTTTTCCGTAAGTTTTTCTCTTCTTTGTTTGGGGTGGAGGGGGATATTTTGTTTAATCTTTAAAACAGGGTCGGGGTTAAAACTGGAGCATTTTAGTTTACACCTGTTGTACAAAGTACTTAACATTCCAATCATCTGTCATCGGTTCCTGTTGTTTTGACAGAATATTGAAGCTAATATATAATCCGATAGCATGCATATATCAGTATAACAACAGGACACTTCAAATTGTATAATCGTGTAAAACAAAACACGCAAATGCTGATGGACAATATACATGCATAGATAAACAAAGCAAACACAAGTCTACTGTTAATTCCAATAAAATATGGAGACATGATTTGGAATTATTGTCATCTAATGTAGATCTTCAAGACTTAGTATTAATTAACTTTATCCTCCTCCCCCTTCGTCTCAATGACTACAAGACGTTTGAAAATTGTTTAGAATGTAAAGAAATTATTAAGGCTGATCTTGGCGAAAACTTTTCAAAGGACATGCCAACCTTGCTTCACAACATGGTTGAGTCGGGGGAAGATACTATTAGTACACCGTGGAATGTTTCTCATAAGACATAAAAGACCTACTAGTTTATACAGTTGATCAAGAACATACTATAAGTAATCACACTTCCCCATAGATTTCTGTTGAGGCACACACGAGATATTTCGTAGTTTTTTTTTCAAACTTTATATCATATCGTCTATTGAGTCAATGATGGGATCGTGGTAAAATAATCCCCGCTAGTCTGCTGATAAGCCAGGTTGCAACAGTGCACCATTATTGAAGCAGCAATGCGCTGGTGATGCAGTCAACAACAATAAGTTGTTGAACCAGACAACAATTTCGCTTAGAATTCACTTCACCAAACTAGCCAACAGTATTGTTCTCTTGCTTATGTCTTGTATGCAGTCAATGATTATATAGACGTTAAAGTTAGAGTGTATTGCCAAAAGGAATAAGTGATCTGTGATATGTTTCTAGAGATAAAGACTAGTATAAAACGTGTAATGTTAAAATTTAATATTTTAAAAATTAAAATTGCAGTTTTAAAAATACTATGCCTTTTTAATTTTTTAATAGATTTCACAGAATTGTTCTTCAGAGAAAATATTTTACCATGTTTAATATTGTAAAATTGTCTTGCTTTGTATTTGATTCAAATCACGTGGAAACAGTATCTCACGTGGAAACAGTATCTCACGTGGAAACAGTATCTCACGTGGAAACAGTATCTCACGAACTCTATCTCGGAGAACTTGATCATAGGTCCCTTACCAATTGAATTAGTATTGCATTATAGCACTAAAGAAGTGGAAGCAGGTGTGAGTGCTAGTATACGAGTTGAAGCACTACAGAATAAATGCAACATACAAAGTTCACTGAAATCCACAGTCGAGAAGGAAATGCACAGTAAAAACTTTAAAACTGATCCTATAATCCTGGAAATGGTTGAAGGAAATGGCCTGCTGTTCCCACTACCAACAGGAGTCAGCAAAGGAAGTTATGTAGGTTTAATATTGGCTGATAGTCAGTATATAAGTATACAAGCTCATATATACCATGAACTAAATGAATGTCGATATTTAAAAATAGAAGTTAATTCAATTTGCTGATGATTCTTCTTTGGCTTGTAATTTTTGGTGTTTGTTGTTTGATTATTTTGGTTTTGGGGTTTTTTGAGGGATTAGGGGTGGGGTGGGGGGGTTATCTGTTTAATCAATCTCCATCTTGCCAAAGCTTGTTTTCTTCAAATTGGTAAAAATTAATATAACTCTGTAGTTGTAAACTAATTTATTGTTCTAATATGCCATTTCAAATCTCTCAAATAAAAATTGAAAGCAAAATTGGAATAAAAACTTTTTTGAAAATCTAAATGTTATCGATATGCTGCTGTCGCCGATACCCTAGCTGTCGCTATTGTTAGGAGAGATTGTGAGTACCTTTAGTGGTCTGCCAAAGTATTTTGAAATTGACAACCATCTACATCTGCTCAGTGAGGCAATTGATGCACAATACTTCAATTTTTTATCAACTCTTTTAAAACGTGTAATTTTGAAATTTTTGTGTACTTAAAATTACTAGTACCACTTTAATAAAAACACATGGATTGCATTGGGGGGAGGGGGGTAGATTTCAATTTATTAAAAAAAATGTAAAATCCATGGTTTTTGTGGATTTTTTTTAAAGATGCTGGTACTTTTAAGAGTCGATGCTGTTAAAACAGTGGGATTACTTAGGCGACCAAATACTACAAATAGGTATTACTACATGTAACAAGGATAGAAATAGCAACATTATTTAAACGTTAATGGGATGCAATAAGGAAAATATACATACAACGAGGAAATTGTCAGGGGTCGGAGTCAGAAAAAAAATAGTATTGGTAACTGCGGAAGGTTGGAGGCGAATTCAGATTTAATTGATGATTATCACTTATTAATTATGAAGTTTAAGAGTGCCAACAATTATGATATATAGTAACAGCAAGCGACTGTTTCCTTGTTTATAAGCTGTTAAACGGTACGGGTTTCAAAAATAAATTTTTAAGGACTTTATATTCAGGATTTTTAAAATGGCTATGTTTCTGATTATGAAATGTAAATTGATCGAGGATACTCTTAATCAATTTCGACCTATATATGCCTTTTTTTTTAATTGATCTGAATTACATAACGGCACTTTTATAATAAGTTTTTGACACACAACCTTTCCATTCCCCCTCCTCCCTCCCCCATTCCCTATCCTTCGCACATAATATCTAGAATGGAAAACTTAGCAACACAGATTTACTAGATACTTGTATTCTGAAATTTCGGAAATACTATTACATCAGTACATGTAAAGCATTCTCCGTATTGAATTAAAATTATAGCTATCACCAGTGTTTTCGAAAAATATGAACCGCCATTGATCTGAGACCTTTTAACTTGAAAACAAAGAACAAAATTGACAAAACAAAAAGAAAAACTAAAAATGGCGTAATATTTGGAAATTCGGTAAAGCAATTAAAGATAAGTCGATATTTTTTGTGTGAACAAAAGAGATAAATTCCATTGGGTTCTTATCGCTCCCGCTTGTTTTCCGAGTATTTTGGGGTTGTTTTTTCAAAAATTCAAGAAAATAAAAGTAAGTGACAATATCCTAACCAGTAATCGACGCGGACGGATACGGCGGTGCCAAAAACAAACTTCCCTCTTCTGACTTCCGGTTATCATAGGCGTGACAAAGAGTCTCTTAGTTTCCTCAGATTTATTGAAGTTCGAGCGGCAGTCTCGGAAAATATATTTTGCTTTGATCTAAATTTGGCTTATTTGACCTGAAACCTTTTCCCTTTTATTTATATGTATTTATATGTATTATATGTTATATTTTATCATGCACTTGGTAATTGAAATGACACCACTAAAATTCGAAAATCCCAAAAATTTTTCATCGTATTCGTTAAAAAAGTTATTTTCAAGAGTATCTTATATGGTATAACAAAAAATATGGAGAATAACTTAAATTAAGTGGGGTTTTTTTAAAATTGATTGATTCTGTAGTATTCTGTGTCGTTTGCAATCCAGAAAATTAAAGAATATTGCCATCGCCATAATCAAAGACATGGCATTATCCAATTCATGCACACTGTATTTTTCAAAAATTTACCAGAGGCCATATTTTTTATAAGTTGTTTCTCGAGACTTTTTCCCAAAATTTAGGTCGGTAGTTGGAAAAAAAAATAAAGACACTTTTTCACAAAATTTTATAAATGTAATAGTACATGTAATACCAGCACACACTCGCATCCAGCAGTGACAACACCCAATATAGATTGATAACATATCCAATGTAAATTCCCTCTTTGAAGAATTGTTCAAATCTTATTTTATATATGCTGATTTTTCTAGTTGATTGGTTTTTGGTTTGGATAAATTCATTAACCTGACACAACAATTTTTTTCCCAATTTTTGAAAAGTTGAGTCGGTCGGTCTTGGAAAACAACTAATAAAAAATGGCCTGATGGCAAAAATACAATTATGATAACATGACATAACAAGAAAAGAATGTAATGACATGGTACAGAAATTAAAGTGCATAAGTGCATACCTATACCAATTATATTTTAGAAAATTTAGAATTACACTTAATTGCATATCAAATTCAAGAAGTGGTATGTTTTATAGTGTGTGTATTTATGGTGCTCATCATCATTTTTATTTAATTAGGCACTTTAAAAAAATCCACAAAAATAATACTAACAATTTTTATTTTGACAAATTTTACCGACTTGTGAGCTCAGCATTCCTAATTATGCATTGGATATTATAATAGAATAGCCTCGGTTGGTCCGAATATTATTATTTTTTTTTTTTTACTTTATATAGAAAGCCTGTAGAAAAGTCAGTGCTGCCCAAATGTTATGTTTGCAAACTGAGCCTTCACATTACGTCTTATCTAATCAAAGACAATGTATTCTATAATACATTAGCTATATAGACTCGATGTTTTATAATATCTTTACATGTAAGACTGAAAGATTTTAAATATATTTTCCCGGGCAAAGTTTCTTGGCCACACCAAAGATTTCTTGTTCGTCATTTTACCTTAATTTCAAGTTTGTGTGTGTGTACTTCCAGTACTTTGATTTTTAACTGAAACGTGTTTTTTTATTTTATTTGTACATTTCATCTTTATTAAGTAGAATTGTTCTAATATTATGTTCATCAGGGTATAATATAAAGTATCTAAAGAAAAGACAAATATCCAATGTATAGTGAATTGTTGCAAATTTAAAAACATCAATTTGTCATTTTTTAAATATCCAATTTATAAATAGTAAAGGATAGTGATAGTAATGATAGTATAGAATGAAAAGAATACATTCATTTATACCAATGGCTTTGTTACCTAATATTTTTCGTTTCTTTTATTAAATATAATTACGAACTAAGAAACAAACGTCAAAATAAAGAAAAACCTCTCTCTCTCTCTCTCTCTCTCTCTCTCTCTCTCTCAAAATCGACTTATTTTTAAATATGTACATAGTATATTTCCTTTGTCTTGCTACATTATACTTTTTTTTCATTCATATTTCGAAAATTACAATGACCCTCCAGTTTAAGTGTGTATCGCCGGACGTTTACAAGAATTGAAAGCAAATATCATTAATGAAAATATGGTTCAACCGAAATGAATAATCTTTTCATCAAGCAGATATAAATAAAGTTTCAAGCAAATGGTGATATTCCACTTCCGATGCACATTAATAGACACTCGTGAGCTTATTCTACACAAGGGTAGGGACATCGTCCAGACATCCCGTAAACCGCTGCCGACTGCGCGCGCATCCAAAGTATCCACATACCAATTCAAACGGTTATAAGTATTCCATTCATACGGTACTTTGGGAAATGGAACACTTCCGCTACAGAGGGAAGAAATACAGAGTCCAACAGATGCATGAATGGGGGTAAGTTCGAGTATATGACCCATTCATCAAGGACTCGATTGCTCCGTTTTCAAAATGTGACTCCATACAGCAATTTTGTCTGGAAAAAATATTATCAGATATGACATCAGTAAACAATAGAAAAAAATAAGACCAAAGTGAAGTCAGAATAAAGGAAAACAGCCATACATGAAGAAATTCCAGCAAAACTGGAAGGAGTAAAAAGAGTTTTA
Organism: Magallana hongkongensis; assembly: GCA_016163765.1. Classification (NCBI taxonomy): domain Eukaryota; kingdom Metazoa; phylum Mollusca; class Bivalvia; order Ostreida; family Ostreidae; genus Magallana; species Magallana hongkongensis. Next base: position 36,714,083 of record WFKH01011801.1, read on the forward strand.
GATCCCAAGATCATGAATCTAAAAACTACTATGGTATGCGTTAGTAGTTAGACAATGTTTCCAATTATGGACACGTTAAAAAAAACCCCAAAACACATATAGGAAACTGGATAGTAATTAAAAACAACTGCAAGGAAGTCGTGGAAATTGCTTAAAATTTATGCGACGTTTATAGAAGCTGAGTCAGAGCTTTTGAAGGAAATAGACAGTCGCGTACTTGGCGCTTTTAGCAAGCGAATATTGAAACCAGAAATTGGATAGTCAATTTTGTCGTCAGTAACTTTTGCTAAACAGAGATTTAAAGAAGACAAATACATGACAAGGAACGCCAGAACAATACATCAGTTTCGATGGTTCGGTGATCAATATATAAAAAAAAACTTTAGCGAATTTGAAAAATATAATATAAAATACAGAATCCATTAAGAATAAGATAGGGATCAATTCAGATTTAAAAAAGTGTGTCTACTGGCTAATATCGATGGTTTATGTACCTTGTCCAGAAGAGAACATGCTTATTGCCTGCTGTCCAATCTTCTTCAATGTAGTTTTAACATACTTGAATAAAATACTTCTTGAATTAAAATTAATATCGATGGTTTTGTTCATCCTGTGTTATCCAAGAAAAAGGCTATGCAATATAATTATATAACATCATAAAAATGATAAAGTTATGTATTATCTCAGAGATTGCAAGGAAAACAAAAAAGGTTTTGTAAATAATTAAATTATTTATTGGCGATAATGGGCACGGCTGATTGATATCTATATATATATTTTGGTGCATTATGAGTTTTGAATCGGCTTTCTGTTATTTTTAATCATTTATTACTTGTGTGGATTAACTTTACTCATTTTGGATTTATATATATATATATATATATATATATATATATATATATATATATATATATAAGAGTCAAATAGAATGTTTGTTCTAAATTCAAATCAATATACAATTTAAGCAAATGTGACCTTGACCCTGGGAGGTGCAGCAGTCAAGGCCAAAGTTTCCAACAACAACAACAATTGTAAGCTGAACATATGACAGCAATGTGACCTTGTTCCTGGGAGGTGCAGGACTCACGGTCAAAGTTCAACTCATATACAATGTCAGCATATATGACCTTGACCTAGGGAGGTGCAGCGGTCAAGGCCAAAGTTTCCAACAACAGCAAATGTGCATTTAAGAGAAGAGCCGCTCGATACACTTCCAGGTTGTCAGCCGTGCCAGGTGGTATGATTGATGGTGGATAGTCTGCAATAAAGAACTAGAACCAGCAGTATCGTGTTTCAATGAATAAATCGCAAACAGTCATAAGTAAAAAACAAGTAAGGTGAGGGTGAGTTTGGGATTTGAAAAACTAATGTTTTGCATAAAAATTTCTTAACACATAATTCACCAACCTACTTCTTGCAGTGGAATAATGAAAAAGGGCGATTGAAATGCGTGCGCATAATTTATATACACGAAGGGGAAGTAATTAGTTGAAAAAAAGGGGAGGTAATAAATTTGTTAATAAGGAAAAGGAAAATCACTAAAGTTGCATTCCTTCAATAACAGCATTGTATTCCTATATACATACGGCATAGATGCATAATTAATCAAAAATTGATTTTCATATGATTACCAAAACTTAGAAAAATAATTATAGGATACAGAAAAAAAGTCATTCATCAAATTTTGGAAAGATTCATAACGATTTTTCATCAACAAATATATGGGTAAAGAGAAATATATATGATATATATAATATAATATATATACACGACTGATGAAGACCGGTAACACGGTCAAAATGTTTCAAATAAGTTAAGAGTTTGAAAGTGGGGTTTTTTTTAAATTATACAATATGTTGTATATAAATCATCGTGAATTTGGAATAACCTTTGTAGAATATGAATGTCTTAAATGTGTTTAAAAAGATTTGGGAAAAAAGACAGAAAAAGTGCAATTCATTTGAAATGTCAAAAACATATTTATATCGTTAAGTTGGAATCATGGGCCTACAGGTCAGCTGCGTACTGTTACATATCCACGAAGCTCTAAAGTTAGAAAACCAAACATTTCTTTGTAAATAATTTAACAAGACATTAAAATATCGACCTTGTTACGATTTGACAAATGAAAACAAGTGCAGAGGCGCCTTAAGCTTTTAGGAATCTTTATTTAGCTTTCCATATGAAAACTAAAGTGAAGTACATACATGTTTTAGGAAGAAAAGATAAGTACGGTCTTTTGTTCAATTGGGTATTCAGGAAATATAAATATTCAAAATTGAGTGGACACCTTAGAAATCCACGACTTTTGAATACTTAATTAATTTTTATTATTTAAAAAGATTTATTTTTGTATTATTTCCTATTTAAATGTGAAGTACTCTTTAAAAACACCCATCGAAACCAACAAGAAACCAACCCAGTTTTACAATTTACAATTAATTATAATTTAGACACTCACAGTGTGATATAATTGTGTAAACTTAAAATCGCCAATCGTTTAAAGAACACCAGGTTATATTTCCATCTACCGAGTATTTTCTTATCATTTCTTAAGAAAACCGATTGTGATTCAAAACTCTGTAGAAACTGACAGAGCTGAAATCTACACGATCCAGTTTTAACCAGTTTATCGATCGGTCGAAACCTTCCGCAACCTAAGAAATATCACGGACTGCACGAAATAATCATGATGATTTCAGACTCACATTCCCATATAAGACGACTTAGGTATTGAACGTACTGATGTACATTAACAATAATTTAGTTACTTTTACTTCCTCATTAATTTGTTTAAAGAGAGATTGATAATATCAACAAATCAAATGATGCTTTCTTCGGTGATTGATGGGGGGTATGAAGGTATGGAAATTGCAGGAAAAAAAATACATAACCCAAGAGGAAGATTAAAATTTAGGTTCATCAAAATACCTATATGACCAGCACGTTATAGTCGTGTTTCATCTCAGTGTACTATTGGGTCCAGAAATTGGTTGCCGAACAGGAGGAATAATGGGACGTAAAATATTGAAATTATCTACATGCACCATAGCTTTACTCTTTAATATGAGTGTGTTGTTCAAACATACTAGTAATTCATACAAGTATGAAAATACTAAAAAAAAAAAAAAAGGGGGGGGTGTATGTGTAAATCTAACAGTTCCACAAAACATTGACACAAGTATAGATGTATTTTCAGAAAAGATAGGGTTTTCTTTATAGGTAACACTGAATCTCTCAGTCTTGGATAATCAATTCTGAAGTGATTCAGTGCGTAGAAAAATGATCATATATAAGACATAAACAGAAATCAAACCATTATGATAGCTTTGTAGCATATAGAGCATAACATTCATAACAATTATAACTTTATACCTTAAAACTATAAAACTTTCATACTGTAAATAAGATGATTTGATCATGCATTACCAATAGGTTCTATAACTATTATTAAAGTGATTATGTGACAGAAATCATGTAGTAATCGTTCAAATAAATAAAAGGACAAGGTTGAGTTAAACAGTACGGTATTAAATCAATTATTTTTTGCTAATTACTGGACCAATATGTTTGATTCTCTTATATGCAGACTCCGGAATGTGGCTTGAGACAGTGTACTTGTATCATAAAAATGGTGAAACGTTAACGATTCTCTCTAATGATACAGTATTTTTTGAAAATCGAAAGAGAAAGTTGTAGCGTTCGTATATTGAAATACCGGGTATACATTTATACACATGTATATATTTGCGTTCCCCTCAAGTGGGTTACGGGCAAACGTGAACAAGAAGGACACATTAGATATATAAAAAAATAAGCCAGATGAGGGTTCAAGGTATACTTGAGTCCGTTACTACATGTAGTTCATTTGAGCCTCTGAGCCGGGGTACGGTTACTGGTACATACTATACACGGAGGATCCGTGAAATGTGTCTACTACTAAGCCGGTGATGGGGTTTGGGACATACAAGTAGTGCGGCTAGAACCCGTTAGGTGTACCTTCTTTACTGAGTCGGGTGTGGCCATATACCGGGTATATACCGGACATACTATGGATCCGTCAGGTGTACCCCTTACTGAGCCTTGTAAAGAAGGTTCCCGGCGGTACTTAATCTGCCACGAAGTATCGAAAGAGATAATTGACGTCCCCTGTTTATGACCAGGATATATAGATGACCACGGATCTTTGTAGAGAGCGGACAACTTCTATAACATTATGCGAGGAACGAACGATAACTGTTGGATGAGACACGGTAGGTTTATAGCCCGCTATCAACTGTGGTCCTAACCCTGTATCAACAGTCCGGTACTCCACGACTTGATTAGGTGATCCTCAGAATCCACAGACGTGAAGTGTTGTAATGTTGATTGGCTCGGACATGAGAGCGTCAATATCACTGTCATTCCATTTTATTATTCAGACAATGTGTCATGATAAGCAATTGAGATATCTTTAATGGTCAGCTTGATTTTGCGAGACATTTTGAAGAATTAGTCAGACTACAAGCAAGCTAATTAACTGATATTTTGAAGAAAAAAATATTATCTTCTTAATTTTTGATTTTATTTTTTAAAAACGATAAGGCTCTTCAAGAGAAATATTTATAGAATCGCAACATCAGCTGCACTGTTCATGTCAGATACATATAATCATTGTAAAGTTAGAATTTTCTACTAAAATGAAAATGAAAATTATGGTTTATAAACTTTTAAAATGTTTAAAATTGTCATGTGTGTTAAGCTATTTATAGTCTTATGTAGATTGATACAAAATTACATTATTTACCATTGCACAAAGTTCAATCTCTTATTAATTCCACGAAATTGTGAGTACATTTTAGAATGTTTTTACAAAATCTATATTGTTTATTATACAGACATGTAGAGTACAAACTTAGTTCGAAAAAAATACAACTTTTTTAGTGTTTGTAAATGTTTGGTAAACAAATTTTTGATGTACATAATACGATTTTGTTCAAATCAATTTAAAATCTTCAATATGCTACATTGTATGCTTAATTAAAACAAGATAATTATCCCATACTTTAAAAAAAAGTCAGAAAGAAAGAAAAAAGAAACACTAACAAATTAGTGGTAGGGAGGGGTTGATTGATAATTATAATTGCACTATAAATATTAAACTTCAAACGCTTCCCGTAAATCAGCTGACCAAGACCACGTGACTTCTGAGGACAGACGATGCGAACCTTGCCGCCGTGAGAACCCGAAGAACAATATTTATACTCTCTGTTATCACTCTTAATCGGCCCGAAACTTACCAAGGAACAATTTTAACAAGACAAGAGGTCCATGGATTGGATGGGATCTGTCACAGACCCCGATTTATGATAAGATGTCGACTAATTTACACATTAACCGCCCCATCAAATGATTTCACACAATTAGAGCCGCACATTAATATTTGATTGGTTCTAACAGCTCGGCGACTCTGTACTGTGTTAGCTTTTGAAGTTAGTGAGGTAGTCTTCACTGTATTTTCACGGAAATCATTAGCTTTGCTTTTGTTTCTTAAAATTTATGTTTCGTTTTTGTTATCATAGCTTAACATGTGTATAGCGTCATCCGCTGACATCGAAACGGTTTCCCTTTGAGACAATGGAGGTGAAAAGGTGATCCCCGAAAGTATTTGTGAAATTCTAAATAAATTCTTCTCTATTTCTTTATTTTACATCTTTGAAAATAATCAAGTTAATCACGCAAATTACTATTGAACTTGTTTTCAAGATAATTATATATACACAGGTTTAATTTTAAACTAGCCAAATATAGTTCCTTAGAGTTATTTATTCTGACATTGGTGATGTCTGAAAATAAAGGCGCTCTCGTTATATGCGATGCAAATATCATATATTTAAACAACATTTTCCTGTGCAGTATTAGAACGATCATAGTCAGATCCAACGGTCATCCGATCTTACATGTCCCATAAAGATTAGATTACATCATCATTGCGTAATAAGACAGAACTATATTTAAAATTTAGATAAATGGTCTTTAAATACCCGGATGTGTCAACGATATTATGTGATAACAAATATTTGAAAAAGTAGGAAACGAGAAAGCCCTGCCCAGCACGGTAACTCGCACCGTGAATTTGTTTGTCCACTGGGGAAAAAGACAAAACATTCAACAACGGATGCAAACATATTTTATTCGTTTCTCAAGTTCGCAAATTTGTACTGGGAAGCGCACACTCATCTACAGTCTTTGCTTACTGCCATACCGAATTACAAAATATTCTTTAATGTCTACGGAATCACTGAGAGTTAGAAGTCAGAAGGGAGTTTATTATCTTAATAACGTATTCAATTAGTCTGGCACTTAGCAAATCGTCGAGAGCAACTGGGGACATAGGGATCAAGTGTTTGGCGATCGGCTTTAGGAGTCGGAGAATTCAGTAGCTGTGGCACCGTTCTTGGGGACTGGTCTCTTCATGGGAGCGCCCTGGTGCTCCTCGGCTCATGACACGACCTCTAAAGTCTTGTGACTAAGATAAGACCAGCGTCCGCGAGGAGATCAACCGGTGCTTGAACTAAATGGCAATGGCTATTACGTCACACACCCTCCGAAAAAAAAAATCTCCTAAAGAATAGCATGGAATTGTTGTAACAGTCGTTGTGGTTAAGACTAACGATTTTACGTAACACGGTTAAATAAAATTGTCTTATTTCTAAATTGCTCTTCATCTCATAATTAGTTAACCTGTATGTTGCTGAATCTGTGTCCGTATAATTGTTATATATTGTCTTCACACGAATATTCATAAGTGCAGAGAATTAAACTTTTTATTTACCACCATGATTAGGTAGTCAAGAATTAGAAGACTTTTACTGATTTCGGCAAGCTGACACACGAAAGTAAACAAACGGAGCAGACTCTGATAGAGCGCTATTCTGTCATCGGACAAAAATTCTGGAATACTCCTGCAAAAACATATTTGTTGGCGCCAAAAAGAATGAACTTATGGGAAAATACATCATCGATGGCCAGCATTGTTTGATCTTAGTAATTTAGGTGGATGAGTGTATGAGATTAAGACAAGAAGCGAATGAAGTAATTGTGTCGGCGACAACTTAGCACAAAAATTTGAAAGCAGACGACATCTAGCGGGTGACTAGATGTACTCGCCCGTGTGTTGTTGGCGGCCGTAATGGGAGAGTTGTCGCCCCTGATAACCCACTCATATAACCATTACATCGTATTAAGATTATGATATTTTAAATAGATAATCTTTTTATCCAGTCTACGGTCACGTGCTTAACACGCTTTCCTAATATACATGATTTGATTATGTCACTGCATGAAGACATTTTTGAAAGCACATAAGGAGGCTTGGTGGTCAACATTCAAATTACCCATAAGATCTATCTTAAAAATTTAAGTATGATATTTTGGCCATAAACTATTATTGAGAAAAGAAAAAAAATTAAAATACTCTAGGTTTAAAACTTGAATTTATACAAAGCTCTTCGTCGCAAGGAGATTAATACGGTCTATATAATTGTCACGATTTCCTATCTAGCCCTCTTAATATTCAGTATATTTTCAGAGGAGATTCTGCAAAATTGGTTTGTTCATGCGATAGTTAAATGGTAGGTAAATTTGATGCATGTGGATTCTTCTCTTTCTTAATCTGTCACATTTAAACAAGGAAATGATAAAGCTTGTCAACATATACATGTAAAACAAAGTACTTAGAGTAGCAGAAAATTGGAAAGACTACAGAGGATGAAAATAATTTTGTTATTTCTGTAATTTTATTCATCTCCCTGCCTTGAATCTGAACGGTTTCTACGGTGTATATATATGTAAATGTATTAGGCCCAATTTTATTCAGGGCGGCGCTACCAATTTACCCTATCCGCGAACCGAAAAATAAACTACCGCCACAAATTTCTCGGTAAACTTCACTTTTGTTTAAAATGGATAAGAAATAATTGGTTTTCCCGTGTTGTTTTTAATCTGGTCAAAAGGTTGCACCGTATTGTATTATCACTCGGTTTATCATCACACGAGACCCTGCATAACTCATGCAATCAATCTTGTCAAAACGAGGCAGGCGATTATTTCATCGTTCTTTCACAAAACAAAAACCAGTGTTTAGACGTATGAGAAGCGACGGCCATTAATTTTATATTTTAATGTCGCGGATTTCTGTACAATGTAAAAAAAATCTCAATAACAGCATGATGCTTGTAGCCTTTATTCCATGCGCTTCAGTGAATTACATAAAGCAAATAACAAAAAAAATTAAAACCTCCAACTTAACTAAATCATTCTTAATTTATCATGTAAAAATCCACAACTAATGAAAAGCCAGTTAAACTTTGCATTAAACACCCATCAAAAGCCGTTTGAAAATTTAGACCCCTCCTCTCATTTAGCAGTTACCGAATTAAATGTACCTATATTAAAACCAAAAGGACTTCAAAGGATAAGCGGAATAATACACACGTATACTACATGTAGGTCTTTAAAAAGTTTTAAAACGCCAACCACGCAGTTACAAAAGTTAAGTAACATTCCCGCCACAAATGGGGGGACTAGTTGACTCTCCTGCCTACGCGTTGAGTTTGGCCAGTGACCAATGATGGTCGTTAATGGCCACCACAATGTTATGTCCACGTGGTCCGTCATTGTGTGGGGGACGGTCCCTAGCGGGTGGTCAGCTACAAGCTATAATTAGGTCCGGCAACTGTTTATTTGCCTTTCCTCCTTTTGAAATTACTTGGAGAAATTTATGGCAAAATTCAGAAACTTTATCCGCCTGCGTAGGTAGCCATAGAAAGGGCAATCGGCGAGTGTTGCCTTGTTGGTATTAGCAGACCATATCGAGAACCGAATACACAACGTTTTGGTTGTTGTTGTTTTTTAATAAATATTAACACGATTGAAATAAAATATGTTTGTTAATTTATTATACATTTAGTTGATTTTGTTGATTTGTTGATTTTGCGTAGAATTGTACAAATTGTTTAGAAAAGCACACAAGTAAAATTATCTTAATGGAATTTGAGTTATAAAAAATCCAACGTTTTATTTGTATTCAGGCATTGGGTTTTGGGGGGTTTTTTTAAAGTTTCTGACAAAATTGTTTTTTCAAAATTTATTGACACACCAAAATTTTGGAAAATGAGTATTAAAATAAAATAACAAAAATGAATGTTTTTTCCCTAGAATCGAATTTTATGGACGTGGAGTTTTACTATAAACAATGTATTTTATTTATTTTTAAAAACAGCAATTATCTAATTTGAATTGTCAATTAGATTACTAACTTCCCAACTCAATAGGTTTCATAAAGGAAATATGCCATTGGTAATAATGTCAAAATTACAAGAACTTTAGGAAGTTCACTTTCGAGCATTTTTATAACCATTGCATTGCCCAAAAGCTACACTGAACTATTATACAAAGACATCATTTTAAAATTATTTACCAGTACCTGTATTTAACTATGTTAAGACTACGTTTTTGCTTTTAGTCTGATGGACATTTTGATAGATTTCGTTTCTTTAATTGTCCCAATTTATGAAGAAATTTCGTTCTTCTGATTCAATTTAAATCAGAACTTGTGCATAAACCGTGGTACGTTGTAATATCATAACCCCCAAAATGTACATCTAAATTCAATGATTGTTTCACTTCTTTGTGACAAATTTTAACCTCCCTTCTTTTTCCTGAGTAAAATTAGCATTATTTATGTTCTTTCAGTTTGAATTAAATGCGTAAAGCTCAATGGTTTTGTTTGAGGTGGCATTACATAAAACAACGCACACCTGCAACAAAGAGGCTTCATACAGTACCCCTTCCATTGATCTCTGTTGAATCATATATGGAAATTAGTTGGATTCGATTTACCGGCGAGGCAACACATATATTGGGTACACACAAAAACGCTGCGGATTTCGAAGGTGTTTTGGTTTACTTTGATGTAAAAACAATACTAGAATATCAATAAAAACATTGCTGTTTTGTTGTTAATAAACTTCATAGATGTCGTAAAATTTAAACGTCCCTTTTACGACATCTCCAACAGAAGTTCTACAAAGGGTTTTTGGGAGAACCCCGGTTCCTTAAGCAGAAGCAGTTAACCTTAAAAGAATATAACATGGTACTGTAAAATTGAATTTTATGTTCATGTTAATCCTTATTCGTTTAAAAACATCCCCAGTTGTTTAACGACACCCAAAGTCGAATTAAAAGGTAAAAGCAATCCCACGGTTCCTCCATTCTGAAATCTGTATTAAAATTCCCCCTAAACGCTCATTTAAATCTCGCCACCCTAACACTTAAAAGAGAACAAACAGACTTTACTCAGCATCATTTGAATGAAAAAACAATCAAATTCATGCTTAGCATCAAGATTTTCGGTTAAAAATGAAAAAGGTGATTTATACTTCTCCGGGTCTCCTTTACGCAGGTGTGAAGGGTCAGATAGGGTAAGCTGATCAAACGGGAGTGCAAAGTAGCAAATTCAATTTCAATTTGAAATCGGGTTTGTTTTTAATCAGTTTCGTCTTACATCTGAATAATTGTTTGTGGTGCGATGACATAAATTTTATAGTTGTATACCACCACGCGGCGATTAAGTTTCAAGGGAGTTCTCGAAAGAGAACCGAATGAGTAAGGCTGAAGCCCTGCCTATGGGATAGACCATATTTAACATCTTAATATCCCTGAAGAAGTGTCTAAATCAGGCCGATTTACGCACTTGATATCAATAGATTAAAGAGGAAGAATTGTAAAGATGCGAAACCTTTTTGTGTGAATGTTATCTATATTTTTGTTAAATAAATGGAGGAAAAAAGCAATTTATTTCGGGTGACCAAGTCAGATGCAATACTTAGATCACAGGATTCTTTCTGTTTAAAAACAGGGTATTGTATTTCTGCCACAAGTTCAACTGAATATCTAATGAATATTGGTTATTTGATTTTCTGTTACAAGTAATGAATATTTCGTTGAAATACCCGGGTACTCACCACTGATTTTTTATCAGTAGTAAAAATTTAAAATTTAAGAAAAAACGTGATGCATAATTGCACATATAAGTAGGAGAGAGAGAGAGAGAGAGAGAGAGAGAGAGAGAGAGAGAGAGAGAGAGTACATGTAGTAGTATGATAGTAGTAGTATAGTAGTAGTAGAAGTAGTTGTAGTTGTAGTATACAAGGTCATATTGCCCATGTTCTGACATTTCCTTTAACTTGTGGGCAAAAACTCGAGAAGCTTAGTACACTTAAACAGAATTTGGTTACTAAGAGACGGAAACTGCACAGTAGCATGATGGGTATGGGTATGTGGTCAGTCAGGAAACTCGGAACCAGGATCCTCTAAGTGTCCTTTTCCAGGAGACTACCATTTGTACGTAACATCTATAATACGGCCAAGCTGATTAAGGGTCGAGATACACATTTACAAATTTTGTCTAATTCACGACTTCATCTAACCCGTGGTAAAATATCAATCGTTTGTTCGGACTGAAAAGATATTTTATGTAAAGGTAGGTTGATACATGTGCAAGTATAAGGTAAATCTCTCTCTCTCTCTCTCTCTCTCTCTCTCTCTCTCTCTCTCTCTCTCTCTCTCATAAACCGTTCATCGTTTAAATATCAGCGATAAAGAATCCGGGCGTTGTCAGGTCTGGGGTCTGGGAGTATGGGAGAGCAGTGGATCCCGTGACATCGGTTTCCGCGTGTCAGAATTTGGATTTTCCCGAGCATGAATCAAACGAATATTTTTTTTTAATTTGAATAAAACAGTTAATCAATGTTGGTTTGAAAAAAAAATATTTTCGGTAAAATCGAGGTGTAACCGAGTTTATTTCTGGTGCTTTTCTTTATATCCTGTTTGTTAATAAATTACATTTTTAAAAAAAATCTTTGGATTTGATCGCAAATGAACAGCAAAAGTCCATTTATTACATAACATTATATGCACTCTGTAAAAATGTCATTTGTTATAGCTTAGATTAGCATTGAAATAAATGGCAGGAAATTTATCAGATAGTTAAGTATTTAGGAAACTGTTAAATATCGTAAAAATAATTATATGTTCACTAAATACTTAAATCCAACTGGTACCAAATTGTTATCATTAAACTGTTTAATGAAGGTCTTTGGTGAATTTGTTTTAATCTCTGAAAGTTACAAATCAGATAATAATTAAGAGACATTGCATGTCGATACATGGAGAGAGAGAGAGAAAGAGAGAGAGAGAGAGAGAGAGAGAGAGAGAGAGAGAGAGAGAGAGATATGCTAAAATTAAGTTTAATCAGAATGAAGAATTCATATTTAAAAAGCATTGAAAATGGCAATAAATTGCAGACACTGAAAATAAATAGGAGACTCGATAGTTTTATACATGTTTATACAATGTTATATAGTTCTTCACTCAAAATTGGCAAATAATTGTGTTTTAAAAGCACTCGATTATATGTAAGTTGGTTTTGGACATTGATGGTTATGTGGGGGAGTTTTTATGAATTATCGCCGGTGACCTCCCAGCATCGTTAAGATGCCAGCGTCTTCCGCTAACCAGTCAGGTGACCGTCTGCTAAACGGGGTCACCCGCTGCGCTGGCCGCAAGTCCGGGTTTAGGGGTGGGCGGGGGGAGAAATATGTAAAACTCCGTTACCGGCCACAGGTAGAGGAAAGGTACTTAAAACGACAGTCATTTCACCCCAACTGAGTCATCATTGCTAATCGCATTGTAAAGGTAAATAGATTCGCCTTCAATCGTTATGGTAAATATAACATTGGCTCGTGTCGGCCATAAATCGACACTGAGGATATCATTAGTATTCCAGCAAATTACCTGAATAGAATTGTTTACAAACTTTAAAACCCCCCAATTGACAGTTTCTTGCCGATGCTTGGCCCCTATATATGTTGACGAATTCATTCAAAATGCTCAAATGCAAGTTCATTCCACTTGACCGAGAGGGCGAAGAATATTGTGAGGGGACAATGCCGAAATCATTTCTTATACGTCATGTAATGAAGAAAGAAGCCCGATTGAAAACTGAAATTGACTGTAAGTTTGATTTTCTATCTGTAAGCTAACTTAAAAAAAACCCATACCAAAATCAATTCAATTAATTAACTAATTTAAAAGCTTGGCTGGTGGTGGGTTTTTTTTACTATCAAAAAAATGTGAAAATTGAAAGTATAGAAATCAGATTAAACTCGTTGTAAAATTAGGAAAATAGGAAACAAGTGAAATACATATATATATATAAAAATCAATCGCCGCGTAGCCGTGTGAAATGTCATATTAGCACAATAATTTACGGCGGTGCGCTGTTCGGTTTTCCCCTGGCCACAGTACGCACACATCTCTCTCTTTAACCAGGAATCTGATCCCTCTCTGACAGCTGATTGGCTGACGGGCCGCGGGAGGCTGGGAAATCAGTTTATTTTTACACGTGCACAACAACAATAGTCCCCCTGTAATAAAATCTTTGTTAATTCGGAGCCTTACTCCGCGAGTAATCGGTCGGTAAGTTTTAGAGATTTTACCTTTTTTCCAAGTATTTTATTTTTATAGATTTTTTCCAGACCTTATAGATTTCTTAGGAAAAAGAAATAATGATATGATAATGATGCTTTGATATCCATGAAAAATATTATATGTAACGTGTATAGCGCTCTTTTGCTACACGCGATAAATTGTAAAAAAAAATTTAAATAATGAATATAATAAAAGAGATTTCAATCAATAAATTTCCATTGAAATTGGCATATTAAATCAAATTAATTAAGTTTAAATACAATGTATTCAGAGAAATGGATTAAGACAAACTTATGATTTAGTTGCCTTATTCAACAGTAAAATAATTAGGAATATAAGCTTTGTATTTATTTTATATATACTAATAAAACTTTTATATTAATAAATTCAAACATAGTTAAAATTGACAATAAAAAAAATATCATAGGAAGTTGTTAATAAAACCATAACTGAATTTTGCCATTTAACACATTTAATATATATTTTTCCAATAAGTAATTGAAAAATATAAAAAGAAAACAAGAATATTTATGAAATAATTAATAAAAAGAGAATTAAACAAAGTTGTAAAAATTAACTTATTTATAAAGAAACGGTTTAAAAAAAAAAGATTTCTTTATATTTTTCGCTTGGGGAAAATGTTTATCAGTAATAATCATATATCATAAATATACGACAAATATTAATGCACTGAGTTTTATTGTTTATTTATTCTTCTATACTTCTTTGAGCGAGAAAAATTATTGTTCCGAAACAGAAATGATTATTCAAAGTGCACCTTCGGGTATTTTAGTTACTTCCGATATTGCATTGGTTGTTAAAACAAAATGAACAAACCTTACTTTTCCTCAATTAAGTCGTAAAAATTCTTTCAGAGATAAAACATGTCGTTATTTACGAGTGTATTTTATACCCTAGTTATATTACACGAAGAAAGAACCGGTAGCCCTCTACACACCCCGTGGTATAAGAGGGTAAAACTTCTCCTGACTCGTCGAATAAATAGCGGTGATTTATAATAATTCACAGACAAGAAGCGCTTTTAAATCTACAGTTTGATTAACATTAAAAGATTTCTCGTAGCGCTACCGTTTGACTTTTGCCACTTGAAATAAGTGGTCGAACGCTATGGAGCCATTTCAATGTTTAATTTTGTCTTAAGCGGTCTTGTTTGGAACTCACGAACCTCCTTAAGCTCTCTTCACACCCGCTTATGTCAACAACACTGTTTGTCTTGCCACTGTCACTAAGTTTGTGAAGGATTCAGAGTCTATCATCCTTGGTGTTATATTGCCACTTGTCGCCAAATTCTACTTTTAATATTGTAAAATAAACATTTCCCAACTTCCATACAATAATTTAGTCATTATTTTGACGTTGTTTTCCCCTCCATTTTATCACAGCACCACGTCTTGAGACGACTTCCTCTTGCTCGACCTTCATGGACAACTCTCTCTCAGACTACATGATGTCACATCCGGTACTTTCGCCGCAGATTTTGGCAGCATCACCCTATCATCTTCCAAAACCATGGCATCGACACGCTCTTTCCGCGGCCGATCTTTATTCCGAGGGGAGTTTCCACTTGCCATTGTCAGTGTACCCTTATCCACACTGTATGTCGATCAACTCGTTGTCGTTTAACCATTGGAATTACTCTCCCATGATGTCATTAATGAGAAGCGGTGACGCCATAGATGCAAACCACTCTCCAAGTAGTTCAACATCCAGTGCAACAGTAAAGAAAGGTAAGAACATAGGCAAATGTTTGTTTTGTAAAAACACATTTTCAAAAATTACTAAATTAAATTTCAGTCACTAGAAAAAAATCTTATGTAGTTTAATAATATCAAATGTTTGATTGTTTTACTTTGTTTTCTGCAGAGGATTCAAAGCCTCGTTTTGATTTTGCCAACCTTGCAAAGTCAGCCACACAAAAAGACGACGACGATAATGAAAAGAAACAAGTCGACACTTCACAGGAAAAAGAGGCCAAAATCATCAGCAGTGTCATAATGAATGCAGGATCTCTACGGTACAAACCAAGTTCCTTTTACTTATTTTTTGTTTCACATTTCATTTTACACTGGCGGAGAGAGTGCCACTTACAGAACTTCATACACAGCTAGTTGGTAACAAGTTTCAATTTTATGCATGTACATGTATATACAAAAACACTTTTTTTTTTCAATGCAGATACAACCCAATGACAAGCAGCTTTTCTCCCGTCTGTAACCTTCCACCACGAGTGTTCGCCCCTGTCAAGAGACCACGCGGTCGCGGGCCCGCCAGGACCAAGAAAGAATTCATCTGTAAATATTGCGGTCGCCACTTCACCAAGTCCTACAATCTTCTGATCCATGAGCGAACACACACAGACGAACGACCATACCCCTGTGAGATTTGTGGGAAAGCTTTCCGGCGCCAAGACCATCTCAGAGATCATAGGTAAGTCGTACAGTAGTCGCATTTCTCGGAGCTCGTAGGCAAGTCGTATTCGAGTCTTTTACCAGTAACTGTCGTCATTTGATCTTGATACGTTGACAATTTCTCTTTTGCAATGTGTAGAAAAAACTCAACTTCGAAAGATTTAAAAACAATTGATGACTAGTACATTGTTAAAGGATATATTACACATACCAAGTTCTTGCTCAAAAATCGGTATATATTTTATATAGGTATATCCACTCTAAGGAGAAGCCGTTTAAGTGTATGGAGTGTGGGAAAGGATTCTGTCAGTCTCGGACTTTAGCTGTGCACAAAACACTTCATATGCAGGTATACATGCATGTCAACAGATAATTACACGAGTCAAAATGTCAATATACTTTTGCTTTCATTGATTAATATTTTCAGTCCCCCATGACAATTGTTGTGTAAACACCAATGATTGTAACGTTTGTATGTCATTGTTTTGTAGCTACAGTCAGGTCAAACGAAGTCAGTTAAAAAGGAAACCAGTCTGAAAGACACCTCTCCCATCCAACGATGAACCAAACCCACCACAAGAACTGGAGAATATGAACAGGAGGGACAACCACGTGAAGCTCCTGGCACCCGTTTGCGGACGAAAAACAAAATCAGTGACTGTGTACTTAGAGGTTTAGTCTGGGACCCACCCCGACAATCGACCCCACCCACCTCACAACGAACTGTGACTGGGACATTCTCCGAGTGAGAGTACATACGTACTACGGCCGTGTGCAATACTTCATAATACAAGTAGCTGCTATTAACTTTTTTAATATTATGATATTTAATAAAAGTGATAAAGAAATGTACACTTTATGAGTGTGGCGTTTTGAGGTATTCTGTAGTCTCTACGTTCTGCAGAGCGTCTAGTTTCAAGGTTGTTCGTTAAAAACGTAATGTTCCCAGTTTGAAAAAAGAGAAAATTATCTTTACCTACTTAGATAAACAGGTGTTCTGTGAAAATAGTTAAAACCTGATGTATTTTTATGTCCAAAATTTTCTCAACTTGACCTCCTTTGCAGTTTTTTCCCACCATCACCTGAGACCACGTGACAGGGTCGGTAGTAAAATTGTAGATCGGTAGCTCTTTGACATAATCTCGGCAGTGACCCCCTTTGCCCCTCCCTTGCATAGCTGCCATTTCTATGCCACCGTTACACACCAGACGGTCTCCAGATAGACTCTGGTATTCCAGAAATTTGCTTGTATTTAATTGGACTTAATTGCTTGAGTCAGGTTATAAATAAAGAGGTTGCGGTTTTTGGTGTATATTTATATCATATTTCGGCAACTGAATTTTAGGCCTCGCCCTGAAAGAACGTTATTTTTTTCCAAATAGAAAGTTAGCAAAATATGGAGATAAAAACAAATCCCGATTAGGCTATCAACTTCTTGTCTGGAATCCGAAACTAAATTATCCATCAGGTTGCCGAATAAGGAGAGGAAAATTTCAAACTGTTACTAGTAATTGATATCTGCATTTATAACTTACAGACCAAAGTTTCTGTGCAAAAAGAATCAGAAATAAATTGGTATCCAGATTCATATATACAATTTATGTAGTTTGGTAATACATTCACCATTAGACTGCTAACTGTTAGTCCCATTAGTTTCTTTTTTTTATAAAAATCCCCCCCCCCCCCAAAAAAAAAAAAAAAAAAAAAAAAATTTAAAGCGAGAAATTGAATTGAATTCATTCTTTAAAAATGACACTGGAGCACAGTCATATAATAATGATTAGATAAAGACACAGTCCTCGAATGTATTTCATTTTAAAGATGACCTATTTATTGATTGATTCATTGATTGATTGATCTATCGTTTAAATTACTCTGTTTTGAAAGTCTCTTCATAACAAACTGGCACAATGATATAAACATTTTACTGATATTTATCAACCAATATGCATCATTTAAAATTGTCAAAAATGAATGTGTTAAGTTTTATCAGTCATAGAAAAGCTGAGATGAACTTATCATTTTACACAATAATCTTTTATGATATGGGACTATTAACATATATGCGGCATGATTTTCGATAATGTCACAAAAAATTAACTCACAATGTATGTCCCAGTACCTTTAGACATTACGGTATTTGAGGGGAATTTTTAAAATAATGATACAAAATATTTATCAGTACCTTTAGACTGATTTCCTTGCAGTGTTAAACACAATTACTCAAAGGACAAATTCACGGCCTCAATGGATTGCAAACACATGTGTCCACCCAGAAATTATTTAACACTGAATTTATTTATCGTTTTCACTTCCATATATACACGACTAACTTATCATTCGATTATTTGAGTCGATAAAATTTGCAGAAAATCATCCTTTCGCAAGAAGGGAATGGATGTTAATATATTACCTTATCTCATCCAGAATGCTGGATGATTAGCGATTGGTCCATCCTTACAATATTTACTTGACTAATTATAAGTTAAAACCATTCTAATTCTGATTAAAATCGAATTACTAGTATAAAATTCAATCCATTTTAAAATATCCCCTTACAGTTGAAATTCTCCTTTTCCCTTGTTTACCCCTTCCCGTTCGTCCACTTTTTTTTTTAAAAACGCAGTGACTGTGCACTTGTATGGTCCATCGATCAGCATCCCTCACCTCTCTCGGTACACAGAAAAAATACCACTGACAGTTCTTACAACACGACATTACAAAACGTGATTTCTGCCGTGGCCCCCGCGACCCGTGGTCTGCTATTTTAAGCGCCGAATCGAGGCTGTTTACTGACAGACCGAATGAACAGGCTGCCGTTTGTCTCTCTGCGGAGATCAGTACAAACTTCACAAACCATATATGAATTATATATTTAGCTACCAGTTCAACATTTTGGGACCATGTGATATTTGTACCGGTATATATCAAATGATGACGCAGATAGAAAGGGCAAGTTGAAGGTTCCCTATAACACGCCTAGGATGAAATAAGCTAATTTTTTTTATTCGTTTCAGATAAACTAGACAGTAGAATGAAAAGCGTTTACTAGGATTTTGTTTTGACCAAAACTTATGACTTGAATATCAATATTGCACAACATTTATCCAACCAGCGTTCCATGGGTGTAGTATAAAGCAGATAAGGCAAAGGGGAGAAAAATAGTTTCTAGACAATGATTTAAGAAAGAGGCCAGCTATGACCTTGACATTTGATGTAGAGACTCTTGATTTAAGGTCACTACAAACCACTTGCCTACAGGCGATCTAATAGTAAAAATATGTTCAAGATTGGGCCAAGGAGAGAGAAATTCTAGTTCATAACTAGATTTCAAAGAGATATTTTATGCCCTCACCTTTGACGTAGAAACTTAGTTTATGGTCATTGTACATCCACTAACCACAAGCAGCTCTCTTTACGCCAAGTATGAGAGACAGCGCCAAGGGGAATTAACATATGTTCCGCACAAGGACTTGTTTTACAGAGGTCTGACATTACTTGCACATTGACAATCAAGAAACTTTGTTCAAAGTCCCTGCACGACTTTTACTTAAAGGTATTTTATTATACCTCAATATGATTATTCTATATAATGCGACATCTGATTGGTTCTAGACAATCGGGCAATAAAATGTTTACGGATCGAACAGAGGGGCAGATCAAACCCTGGTCAAAATGTGATGACTTGTTTTTCTTAAGCAAACAATGCAGATGAACACATGAAAATACTGTAAATTCGTCAAATGATCGAAGTGATAATTATTTAAATAAATTAAATTAATTTGACCAAAAATTAGTAGAAATAATGCTAGTATATTATATCATATTGAAGAGTCAAATATTATATTCCAAGAAAATGTCCAAAAGTAAGTTCTTGTAACTTAAGACCTTAAGAGTTCTTCTAAAATACACTACCCCATAAAATGTGTTGTATATTGTTCACTTCAAGCATTTAATCCTAACAGACGATAAAAAAGTAAAGATGCATGCTAATTGATGAGATCGTGTTTATTTAAGGTATGAACCCACCACTCCCTCTTCAACTATTCAATTAAAAAAAATTCTAAAACGTTTGAGATATTTTTATTCTCGGACATATTTTTTTTCTTTGTGTGTAGTTCGAAAAAATTTCTCGTCATGATTATTATTTTTTTTTAGAAACCGTTCATAAATATCATTTTTTGGGGGGGTGGTGTATAAGTGAAAGCTTATTTTATACAAAAGGTGTTTTGCACAGGCACTTAACGTTAGTTCAGTTCAAAATGGAACTTTTTTCGGGTCTCTCGTGTGTTACCATTAAGTTAATGACATTCGGAACCCGGGAAAAGTTATCGTTCTTAGCATAGATGTCGCTGTGCAACTTACTTCCGTAGCGTTTACTTGGAACGCGAACGTTTCAAAATATCGTGGTCGCGAGTGATAAATGTTTAGTTTTTGGATATATTACAATACAGCATGCTTATTTATATCAGTTTTTAGATGGAAGGGTATGTGTGGAAGTGAGAAAAATAGATGACACCAAAGGTATAGCGATTTTTGATATAGTAATCGTTTGAATTTCCCAGGTGGTACCTCAATGTAAACAAACGGGAGTTGCTTACCTTCTCTCTTTATATATATAGGGGAAACGAGTGTGAATATAAAATGCCACAGAGTCGTGATATTTCAGTTATTTTTCGACTTCAGACATATATAAGGGGTTGTTAACAATAATAAATAAAAAAATAATTTTAAAAAAAATTATAGAAAACTAGACACGATCTCGTTGCGAGCAACGAGTGGGTCTTCCGTTTGATAGGGTTGAATTAAAATGTTGACATTTGGTACGAGTTACTATATTAACTTCCTTTTAAACTAATTTTTGGACCTACACTGTGTAATTAAGATTTCCGGAAAAGGCCATTTTTAAACTTCAATATCTCTGCAATGCGTTGTCCGATTTTAAAACGGTTTTTAGTTTTGTATTCAGTACAAAAATGTCTACAAAACGTTTATGCTTTAAAATTCCAAAAATCGAAATTTTGGAATCACTTCCGGTGACGACCGGAAGTGACGGACGACCTGCTCATATTAAAATTTGATAAGTTTAAAACATATTCTGATGGTAAAAAATTGTAAATTATTTAATTTGAAAAATTTTTAAAAACACAATTTTCCAAAAATGCTGTTTGAGCGGACCGGAAGTGACGGACGATCGTGGTTTTACCTGATCGGCCCTAGAAATTCAAAAATCTATCATTCCTGAAACTTTCAATTTTCTATCTTTAATCGTTTTTGAGAAAAAGGGAGGACAAGATCACTTTTTACAAAAAGAAAAACGAATATAACGGCCGACCGGAAGTTACGTCATCAACAAAAATGTACATAATAAGAGACCTTGATATTTTGTATTATTCGTGAAAATTTCATAAAAATCCATTGTAGCATATTTGAGATATTTGAATTTTAAGAAAAATGTTAAGAAAAAAAAGAATAATAACTAGACACGATCTCGTTGCGAGCAACGAGGAGGTCTTCCGTGCAATATTTTCAAGAGAATATGACCTTGACTTTGATATTCGTCAACGAAACTTGATGTTAGAATGGGAGCAGATTCATAATGCCCTTCTACATATCTAGGGTGCTTTTCAAAATGTATCTCATTTTTGAGAACAAAAGGATCAAACATTTGGGATTCTAGTACTTTAAAATGCTTAATTCTGTAACAATTAAGAAAACTTTTACGTTCATGGGTTAAAAAAATCCAAGATGAACATTTTCTCCTGCTATAGCAAATATCAAAATATTCCTTTGTAAAGACCTACGAATAAAAGACTTTAGACCCCCTTTAGTCCATAATTTAAGGGACCAGCCCCTTTTCTTAATATCAAATGAAAGATCATTTGATTTTCAACAGATTCTTATTTCTATATTTTTTTTTCATTTTTTCTTTATATGTTAAGACTTCTTATGATATTAAACATATTTTGTTCAACAAGTGTTTAAAACTTCGTTACCGTTCTTGAGCTATCTGGGAAAGAACGTTTTAGGGGCCAACCCTTATCTCCTTATTGGGGTCACATAAGGAAATTAGTTAAGTGCTATGGAAGAAATACTTCAAAGCTCTTTTGGCCCCTAAATTGAGGGGGTCAAACCCTTTTTCTTGATATCCAATGAAAGGTCTTTTGATATTAAACATATTTTGTTCAATAATTGTTTAGAAATTCAATACCGTTCTTAAACTATCTGGGAAAGAACATTTAGGGGCCGACCCCTTATCTCCTTTTTGGGGCCACATAAGGAAATTTTGATGGTTGAATATTGTTTAGAACATCATTCTTAACATCTTTTATTCTATATTGCTTTTCAAAATATTTGTCCTTTTTCAGATATAAGTGATCAAAGTTTTGGACTTCTGGCCCCTTAAAACCCCTTATTACGTAACACATGAGAAAATTTTTATAATCTGAAGTTAAATAGGTGTGAGATAAATATTTTTGCTTCTATAACATATAACAAATTATTTCTCAGTAAAGTGCTAAGTATGAAAGACTTTATATCCCTCTCAGCCCCTAATTTTAGGGGCCAGTCCTTTTTTCTTGATATCAAACGAACGCTCTTGTAAATATGAACTTTATTTGCATTACATGTCTTAATAAAATATTTTTAAGAAAAGAGATAAACAAAGAAAACCACAAAAAATCGAGACTTTTTTAATTCTCAATTTTCAGGTCCAGGCGAGCTTTAACGCCTTTTGAGCCAGACAAATATGAATGCCTAATGGCACATCTACAATCTCTTGTCTATAATC
>WFKH01011801.1:36736934-36751171 GCA_016163765.1 Magallana hongkongensis
CTTACAATTCTGCTGGGAAAGACTCCATTTTGAAGGTGAACTCTATACCTGTGGAAATTTTATGCTATTTTTAGGTGCAGGAATTTTATTTTATCGTACTTTCATTTTGTTTCTGTCATGTATTTCATTGTATTTTATCAATCTACTGAGTGAGTTTGATTCAATGGACATGATCCAGATGTCATTTAATTTAAGTTAATAGTAAGAAATTGGTGGTCAGCAGAAAAGGACCTACAGATCAGTTCAGTTCAAAACCATTTTAAACATATGGTACATGAGGACAAATATAACAGTAGAATATACA
This sequence comes from Magallana hongkongensis, assembly GCA_016163765.1. NCBI lineage: Eukaryota > Metazoa > Mollusca > Bivalvia > Ostreida > Ostreidae > Magallana > Magallana hongkongensis. Next base: position 36,737,239 of record WFKH01011801.1, read on the forward strand.
TATAAATTGGGCCAGATGTACAAAAGTATAAACATATATAATCATAAGGTGTATAAAGTTGGGAAAAGTTATATACCGTAAGTTGAAACTCATTGAGGACAGACTACCTTGTATATCTTTGTTATAAACATCACAATTTTCTCAACAATTTAATATCACATGTTGTCATAAGGTACGAAAATTTTAGCACATTTGGTCTAGCCAAAAGTGTTTTATCTATAAACTTATTCTGGACTTGTAATACCACATCACATTCTAAAATATAATGAAATTCATCGGCTCTATGTTTTTTGTTACAGAGAGGACAAATTCTTTCATTTAATGGGATACCTTCCCATCTTCCCAGTTCATTGAGTTCAACTGGTAGATGGTGATTTGAAGTACGAAATTTTACAAGAATTTTTCTAAATTTCAGGGGTAAATTATCTAGATATTTTTCATATCCAAAGTTTGTTTTAAAAATTTTATATGTAACTCCTTTAGATGAATTATTTATTTCAGCATGCCAATTTTGAATAAATTGATCTTGTAATCTCTGTTTGACTGCCGTTGAAACCCATTTTTGGTTAACAATATTTAAAAACTGACTATGCCAAACATTTGATAAACCACATGAGTTAAAAATATGACGTATACAATCAATCCAAGGGTTAGTACTAGATGTATTTTCAGTCTGGATTAACAAGTACCGGTATAATATATTTGTAATGCTAGTATTAGTACTAGAAATTAATTTACACCAGTATGATACCATTCTAGTAAATACAATTACAGATAAAGGAAAACGGCCTGTTTCTCCATAAACCATATAATTTGGAGTACTACTTTTTAGACATAAAATGTATTTTAAAAACTTTAAGTGAACACGTTCAATACTATCAAGTTTTTCAAAACCCCACACTTCGCAACCATATAGCAATACAGGTACAACCATTTTATCAAAGAGTTCTAACTGACATGTAACTGGCAGATTAAATTGTCTAATTTTTTTAATGACACCATACATTGCTTTTTGGGCTTGGTCACATAAATGTTTTTTGGCTTTTAAAAAAGAGCCAGATCTTGGAAATACAATGCCAAGGTACTTAAATTCTTTTACATTTTCTAAAACTCTGTCGTTAAAATAAAAAACTCTGTTACACATAGGTCCTTTAGAAAAAATCAATACTTTTGTTTTATCTATATTAACATTTAATTTCCACTCTTTACAATAACTTTCAAACTCATTACGTGTTTTTATACTCAATGAGTAAGCAATTTCCCTTATAATAATGCAAGAAATTATTATATCATACCTATTATCACAGTACGGGAAATCATTTTTATCTTGTTCATGTTGTAATGGTAAAAAGTAATGTAGTGTTTTGGAAATACCTGAAGAGCGATAACTTGTGACGGGAATTTAATAAAAATGTTCTACCGGGTCGCCTTTGTACTTCCCTACCGGTAAAATAAATGAAGAAGATAGGGGGGTGGGGGGGGGCGGGGTTTATACGCATAGAATGATTATAATAGGATGGATAAGATACTGAAAAATAAAAATATTAACAAATCTGATAATCGTTTCAAACGATGTATATTTGACATAACATTTATTTGAAGTTCATGAATAGGTTCAATACTTGGAATATATTGTTTTAAACTGCTTTATACGTTCCAAAATCGTTTGTTTTAGAACTTCATTGCCTTTTATTTTATAGATTGGGTCTATGCTCCATATTTTTGTCATTGTCTAATTAAGGTTTCATGGAAATTGTAACTTATAGCTTATAACCTTTACAGATAAACAACAATATGCATTTTCAGTCATAATTATTGCATGTATAGCTTAAAAAAAATTCAACTATTCCACTAAAAAAACGCACAAAAAATATTTGTTTACCATGGACACGTTGTTTCTTTTTTTTTAATTGTGTGGGGAGGGGGTGGGGGTTACTCCGAGCAATTTTTCATATAAAAAGAAATAAAAGTCCCGGTTGGGGGCGATGATGATAATCTACAGAGGACAGAGGCGTACGAGGACTGTCAATTCCCCAGCACACAGACATTTAAACGACAAAAGTACAATATCATATTTTTTTTAATCATATCTTACACTTAAAGTTGTGCATCAGTACATGTAAAATAAAATACTGCATTATCCGATATTTAAACAAAAATACATTTTTCTTAGTTTTCTAAACATTCAAACTTGATCCCATACCATGTCGGTGCTAGCGCTATTGACTTATAGAAATAGAAATAAGGAAACAAAAATCATGCTTTACTTAAAAGGATGTACAAGCGCAGAAATTAAAAAAAAAAAAGCGATCACCGTCTGCATGATTCGAACACCCTCTAAACTGTCACACTGTCACGATTTATACTACGATTGCCCACGAATTACTAAAAGTTAAAATTCTCCATTATTCGCCAGGTCAGTCTGGCGATAATTCTACAGACGGTGCCTTTTTCGAATCTAGTACGACTCGACTACGATGTCTGCTCGACAATGTACGATGTTTTTGCGATAACAGGACGAGTTGTGGCGATTCACGAACGAATTTCGGCGATTAATTAACGAACGCTTTGAGATTCTTCTTCGAGCAGGTAAGATTGAAGACGATTTTTATACGATACTCTTACGAATGAGTACGAAATTGTACGATTGATACACGATATTCCCACGAATAAATACGTCGAGTTTTTACGATTATATATCTGGTATGTTAATTTATAAAGTGATTATTAAGCAAATTAATGATTGCTTTATTGCAGAAAATACTTACCTGGAAGTATTTTCTAATTACACATAAGATGAATAATGCAATCAGAGTAATATTCATATAGATTATAAAAGATATAATATGAAAACACGTTCACGTAGATGTAAATTTGTGAGTTAAGATTACAAACAAAACACATCTTGTGACAATGTTTGCAACTGTGAGTAAAATTGTTTTAATAATTTGCTGATTATTGTAAATATAAACGCACAAGAAGATCGTGATATTGTTTAAGTTCATGAACTGTTTAAAAAAATCGTGAAAGCGGCAGCATTAATGTTTGATTTTTTCCCTGAATAAGATCATCAATGAAGAACAAACTTCATTTTTTAAGAATGAAGAAATTAGTATATGTAAAATTTCGAAAGACAAGGTTCTGTAATAAACTTACATAATTACGAAACGATGTACTTAATAGTAATCAAAAGAAGAATAATATTTCGAAACACTAACTAGTCCCGTATTTTCGTACTAACTCGTAGTTCAATCGAAAGGTTCTCGTATCGCACTCGCCCCCGATCGCATGTCTTCGTATTGTATTCGCATTAAATCGAACTACATTCCCATTCACTCAGAGGACACTCGGTGAAGACTCGAGAAACAATCGCATGAACTCGTAGAATACTCGGGGTAGAACGTAGGATATTCGTAGCATCGTAAGTACTACGAAGGTTTGCGAGTTTCCTACGAATGTCGAAGATTTATTGCGACTATGTGCACGAGTGCAGTGCGAGTGTCGTGCGAAAGTCTACAAATACTTAAAAATCGTACTGTGTGGACGATTGTTTTGAACATGCTCAAAACAATCGCCGCGTTTGGCGATTTGCTGCGATGAAGGAAGAGAGCCTACGATGAAGGAAGAGAGCCTACGACTATCTCTACGATGAACCCCGAATAAGTGCGATTATTGACTTCGTACACTATCTTAGCTCAAAATCGTGACAGTGAGACTGGGGCTTAACGGAGACACATACAACAAGAAGTGAATATTTTTTTTCTTCATTTGACAATCATCTGTGATCGAAATAAGACATTTTGTGTGAAAAACACGATTTTTTTCTTTAATTTTTTCCCCAAATATTTTATTCAGTGAACATAAATACTGAATATTGTAACAATCAGATTATTTGACTATTGTTTAATTAAAAGTATCTTAATTGAACTAATTAAAGTTTGTGCATACATATATTTCAGTTAGTGTTTTAGTGAAACTATTCACCTCACATTAACTACAAATTTTATATCACAAATACAAATCATGTTCTTTTTTTAAAAATAAAATACATAATTACAAGAAAGAAACTGTGTCTTTACCGTCACTGACCCTACCCCGTGTCAGCTAGCGTCCCAACACTACCCCGGGGACAATGCTACCAGAGACCGTTCTCTCACAGTAGCTGATTATTAAAATAAAGTTAAGAAACTGAATGTATACAATATTTGATTACAAAATAGCTGAAAATTTTGAAGCAAAAAATATATCATTGTTTACATATGATTCGGCAGAATCATTGAAGCATATTGAATAAGATCATGCTTTATATACTTTAATCACATTTGTTTCATTCTCTTATATAGCTTCTTCAATTCTACAATACATTTTGTATTTATATATTCTTTATGCTATAAAAAAAAATAAGTAAAATAAGTTCAAAGATTAAACTTTATCATTTTGCTCCAAACAAAAATTCGAAATGACATATCTCCATATTATTTTATATCAGTAGATAAGAACTTGCTTAGTAATTTCCAAATATGTACAACAATAATACATTCAAACAATAAATGTCTTGTATTTTCAACTGTATTGTACAAACTACAGTAATCGTTTACATCTTTTTTTCATTTTCTCAGAAATGCATTTTTGCAGAGAATAATTTGAAGCATTTTATAGCTAAACTCAGCAACTGTATTATCGTTTAGGATTTTTCTCGTGTAAATGAGAGGGGCGTAAAAGGCGTTTATAGATATCTCCCAGTTGGAGCAAGACGAACGATTATGAACAACTGATGAAGTTCTAATATTCTATTTTGACGTGGGGGCGGGGGCGGCTACAGGGACATTTGCCCCCCACCCCCCTACTTTTTTTTGCAAATATATACATAATCATAATCTTTTTTATTCGCTTGTCAAGATTTTGGATAAGTCTAGCCCTCCCACTTTCAAGTTGCTTCCGACGCAGTTATTACTGGTCCTAACTTCACCAAACTTGCTTGGATGATGCGTCTTATGATACTGATGCACCTGACAGGCTTGAATGCTGAATCTTAGCCATAGGTTTCGGATGCTGGATGAAGTTCATCTTCCCAAGTCAAGAGTTTCTGATCCGCTCCGCTCTACATAAACCCTTGACCGAATAGGCAGAGTTTGACGGGGTTAGAAACCTCGCACGCTGGTTGGTGTCATAAAAGTTTGCATGATCCAATAAGAAACGTTGTTTTAAGAATGATGTTAATTGTGCATTGATCAATATTAACCGGTGTCAAATAAATTTGAGACAGGCTAGTAAGTATTTGACTTACTGCTATCGGTTTTCTACAAATTCGGTCACTATAAACAACTTGTTCATGGGAGCAGCCATATTGCTATAATGTTTCTGTTTAATACGCACTTTCTGATTGGTCAGAACAAGAGGTCACAAAAGTTAAAAATGAGTACTCTCACTAGATGGCGCAATCTTAAACCCGCATATGTTTTGTCTGTTGGGTCAAGGGTTTATGTAGAGCGAAGCGGATCAGAAACCCTTGACTTGGGAAGATGGATGAAGTTTAGTTTTTTGAAACAGGTCACATGTTATTAAATAATAGTACTATTTCAAACTTGCATAGTTGATTTATATCTATAATATAAATGAATCGCAGATGTAGCTTCAGATGAAGAGCCTGATTTCCATTATCGATACTCTGTCCCGGGTTTTTGCTTCCACCACTTTTCGCTTGATATTTCGATAATAATAAATACCTTTGTGCTCAAACTACGTTCATCCACTAATATAAAAAATGTCCAGATTATCTGTTTTGAAACGCCCCCTGTACCGCTTCAGGTTTCAATACACATCCCAAAATAGAAAGTCTACGAGGATTTTGCATTGCATCAGCCATTAATAAGCCCGGATGATAATGTTGAAAAATTGCGCGAGGTGTCCCGAGAACTTCCGAATGGAGAAAAGATGTAAACATTTCCCATTATAAATCTCCGTAAGAGATTTATTTTCGTTCCTGTAAATTTTTATGAGTGAAAAAGGATAATTTGTCAATGAAGATATCTTGGATATTTTACATTTCATCGATTTCAACCGTACTTCTTTCACAGGTATGTGTATTTTTATTAAAAATCATCAAAAAGTGATGGAAGCAATAACTTGGGACAGACTATAGGATGCTAAACAAACTCCTACCTCACTCAATCTTGCTTAATAGATGTGTTTGTTGTTAAATGATATAACATGATTCCTATTATATAGTACTGTGTGATATGATACACTATTATTATAATATATATTACTATATCACACACTAATGTATCATATGATATGATACAACCTTGTATCAAATCATATTGTATCATATAATACAAATCATATTATTATCATATATGATACAATATCATACAATACAATATAATACTATATCATACAATATAATATCATATGTTACAATATTGTGATGAATTATGCAATATGATATTGTATCATATGATACTATATTGTATCATATATTATATATTTTGATATGGTATTATGATCAAATACAACAATGTATAACACGATACAATACCGTATCATAACATATGATACACTGTCATATTTTAAATCAATGTCATCTCATATGTTACAATATCATATTGTATTATTATATATTACAGTATTATATTGTATCATATGATATATATTATATAGTATCATAGTTTGAAATATGGTATTTTATATTATTGTATTGATAAACATTGTGTCTTACAATACCGTATGAAATGAATATATGATTATCAAACTAATTTTTAACATAACATTGTGTCAAAACAGTATCCATGAATATCCATGATCAATAACGATGATTTTCATATAATATGATAAAGGTGATGCCTCATAAAGGTGATAAAGGTGATGCCTCGTCTCGGGGAGCTTTGTAATCTGTGATTGTTTAATGTTTAATATGTGAGATAGTGATTATTAGTGATTTAATTAAATGATACACATTATTGTAAATCGATTTTTTTATGATATCCAACTGAAAATAAAATAAAGGGCAATACAATTTTATATACAGTAAAACACGGTTATAGCGAACACGCTTATAATGAATTGACGCTTATAGTGAAGTGATTATCACTCCCCGTGACTAGAGTACATGTTGTAAACTTGACGGATATAACGAATTATGCTTAGAGCAATTAAAGCAAAATCGACGTCCCTTGCACTTCGTTATAAGCGTGTACAAAAATTAAAGTATGAACCTCAACCTGCTCTTTCCCGTCCTTGATTTTGTAACCGTTCACACACACACACACACACAAATAAATATAATAAAGATAATTGTAAACTGGCAGCTTTAACAATACATATCTTTAAGGTATTAAGAAAGGTTCTAATAATTTGTTATTCCTATATATAGTTAGCCTTTATGCAAGCTGGAGCGTCAAAGAAACACATCATTTTCATTGTCTCTTTTACATAATTATTAATAATTAAAATGTGAGACAACGACAGTTCAGACTTTGCTTACTGGGGTCTTTTTTAATTTGGAAATAACCTTATTGTCCACCTAGAGCAAAGTAGCTATGAATAGTTTCTCTGTATTATATATACTGTAAATTCCTTATTAAACGCGAGAAATTAATAGCCGCGTAAAATCGCAAAAAGCATTCCTCGCGGACTTTAAAATCTCGCTTTTATTTTTCAGACAGTTTTGAGCCATATGAAATTGTATCAAAAAAATTGGTGCTCGCGATTTCATATTCTCGCGATTTGATGCAAAACACCGGCATCACGGAATTAAGAACTCGCGTAAAATAAGGAATTTACAGTATACATATTTATAAATTAAGACATTTTGCCAATAAACTACAAAATGCTTGCACCAGAGTAACTGCTTACACCCAATACTTTAAAAATAAATTGGGGTTGAAATGTGATTTCACATGTGATACGGGAATATCCTACGGGGCAAATGGGTGAAAACAATAATGAGAAATAAAGACATCTATATTGTATAGTTGAAGTTTTCTAGCACTTGTAGACTTACTCTATACAACGTCAGAAAAACATGACAAAAAGAAAAGGACAGCGGAATGTGAACATAAAGTAACTATATTAGGTACTAGGTACTTTTGAAAAATAATCATTAAGTCACATCTATTCCATCTCAAAAAAGAGTTTTCACTGCAAAGTTTTAGCTGCGGAAGTGCACTAAATAACATGTTTCATGGCTGATCCATCTATTATTCATATCCCCGATAAAGAGCATATACAATGGCTTTAGAGGGACAATACAAATATATGTATATTTCATACAAATAAACATAAAATTAAATATAAGCATTGAATGCTTAAATGAGTGTACATGCGCTTATCCGTTTCTCTTATATACGAGTTGCATGGATAAAATGTAATGTAAAAGATCTCAAAACCCCTATATATATCATGGTGAATTCAGGGGAAAGCTCAGTTTGTTACACTCGCTCAAGTATATGCTGAATAGAAACTGGACAATTGGCGGATTAGGTTTTTTAGGTCCCCCCCCCCCCCTTACGAAAACGATGCTTTGTGCCTGAATGGTACATGGTGGTACATGGTATTCTTCGGTTCCGAGAGAACAACTTTATAACATACGGAAGTTGTTCCAGCACAGACAGTCCAATATTGAAGTGCAGAAATCCAGCACAGTTAGGCCAACATCTTGCACTTTATGCTAACGTTTGGGGTTCCAGCACAAATAGCTAATGCTATTGATAAGTTTAGAAATCTTTGATTTTAAATTTTTAATGTAACATCTATACAAAAAACATACAAAATATACATGTAAATCCTTCTGTTACACATACAGATTTTTTATTAATGCATAAATGCTTTCAAAAGTTGCTTTGCATTTTACTTGAGAAAGGCAATAACAATTTATTTTAAAATGTAATCATTAAATTTTATGCATAGAATATATATATTTTTATGATGCAACATATGAACCAGTAAAACTAATCCCACAAACATAAAAATAACATTATATATAATAAAGCCAACCACAAAATGAATCCTAGCTAGCTACAACATGATAATTATAATGAGTCTATCAATAGACACGACATCAACTTCTTCCTTATAAGCTTCTTAATGACAGAGTACTGTTAGAAAATACAAATAAATCCCACAATAATATATACATATATATTAGCTACTATATATAGAAGATCTTCCTCCCCCCCCCCCCCTTGTTGTTGTGTCAACAATCACCATACCAGTATATGTATGTGACTCTCTGTAAGTAACAAACTCCTGTAACGACAACAACAGACAACCGATCCATGCATGGTCAGTAACAAACTAACAGACAACCGATCCATGCATGGTCAGTAACAAACTCCTGTAACGACAACAACAGACAACCGACCCATGGTCAGTAACAAACAATGACTCCTTCTGAAGGAGTTGAGCAATTTCCCTTTTCAGAGTAAAAGGTTTATTCTTTCAAGCTTTAACACGTACTCTTAACATTAACTTCCTTCAGTGTATACTGATAGGACATTAGAAAGAATCAGCTCTTATTGAATATTCATATTGCACTGTTACAGTAGTAAAATGCAAAGACAAGAAGGGGGGCATAATTCAAACTTAAATACCTAAATCCGGCAGCCTTTCACAAGAAATTTTTTTCTACTAATATTGATATTAAATGATTTTTAAATAAAATCTCCACAAAAAGCACAAAACTTCTTTAAGTAAATGCACTGATACCATCAAAAATCATCAAAATAATTTCAAGACCATTAATGACTAATATTGTCAACTGTTAACAAAGATAAAATTAAAAAAATCATGTATTTACAAAATGCATGTAAATATTTAATAGTCTTTAATAAGAGAAGATGGGAAATGGTGGATCATGCATGCTACTGTATCAACTGAAGTGATACAACAATAAACAGATACTGTAACATTAGAATTTTCCTTACAGTTTAAACATTAAAAACCTGTTTATTCCAATATACTGTATATGAAAAGATTTCCATGTTGGAGCATATTTACTCTAAGGGAGGAAAAAGGTATTTACAAAAATATGCACTTCAGCGACCTGGCGAATCACTGTACTTGCCATCTTATCAGTACTTTATTATAAATGACAGTATTACTTTTATCGATGGAATTGCATGATCATATTAACAATAACCAAGTTTAAAATAGATAGTGTCCTGATATCTTTTTTACTACAACATGATAGTATACCGTACATGTTGTGCAATGTACTTGCATATACACAGTGGCATATCGCAGTGTCTCATAGGTTTCTCTCAGCAACATATATACATCCACTAATCTGTCCGCCATTATATCCTTAGAGTAATTGCAAAGCTTTTAAATTCCAACATCTCCATCATACTTGTATGTTAATCCAAGACTACAAACAAGAGTTTGCATGTATGTACATGTCAAGTTGAATTGAAATGTATGGTTTTCATAGCTCCCACATACAAGAGACGGTATGGCACTCGAGATTTTATTATCTATTCCAGCTATAATGACAGATGTCTTTTTAATTCACAGTTCACACTTCGCCAAGCATTTCTTGCAATTGTCTGAAAAATAAAAATTTACAAAACATAAAGATACATGAATTGTTGTCTCTTTAGTTTATAATTTAGTTTAACTGCAAATGTTGATTTTGATAATTAAAATGACTGTCAATTCAAAATTAAAATCATAGATATATACAGTATTTCATTATATCCTTAGAACGAATTCGTTATAATAGTTATAACAAATATAATAAAAATACATTAATATTTCGATACCCAGATTAATCAGATTGAAATTTAAAGGATCTATGTTGAAGAAATTCATTTAAACTTATATGTCAATTAATTGCTATAATGATTGCATGCTTACTTTAAAAATTTCAAAGAAATTTGTTATAAACATTTCAAATTTCGTTATTTTTCACCTCTATGGAACTCAAAATCTATTTTGCTTTATCCATAAATTCCTTACATCTGAATTCATTATAACCGTAAAATTGTGCATAAGGATTTGTTAAAGATTTTGCCTAGGACTCTATAAAACTATATCCGAGAAATGATATCTATAGTATAAGCATACTGCTTTCACCTTGGATTGGCATAACTAACATGAAATGGATTCACTGTTTCAGTAACACTGTGTTACAGTGTATGTATGTGTGATTCATGTATACATATTTATCTGATACGTGTGGTGTATACTACAAGTGATAAACCTTTGCGTACTAAATTGAATTGCGCAAGGTCACAATAACCACATAACACGACATTGCATCTTTGATTAGCCTAAAAAAAAATCAATTTGTGTCATTTTAGGGGCTGTCTTAAAAGCTCTATATAAATAATTCCTATGAGCTACGTAGATTGTGTGATTTTATATTTGCTTCATCCTATTCGATAAAAAGGTGTTTATATTCGCTCTGCAAGCCTGGCAATATATACACCATTTCAACTCCTTGGATAAAGCAAATATAAAATCACTCCATATAGATATCTTCTATATGTATATAAACATGTAGACATACTTTGATATATAGATAAACTTACAGACACTTAAAGATCTGATCGACATACTTTGATATATAGATATACTTACAGACACTTAATAAAGATCTGATCAAACCGGGGCCGTTTATCTGCCTCCCATTCCCAGCACTTCTGCATCAGGCCATACACCTCTTCATGACAACCACTGGGTCTTGTGAGGCGTCCCCCTTTCTCCAAGTAATAGTAGGTCACCTTCCGAAGTTCCTTGTCTCCCACATCAAAGATCTTTGGTGTTTGACCCTGACTGAAACACTCCCACAATACAACACCGAAGCTCCACACATCTGTCTTGGATGAATACTTCGTTTTATCAATGACCTCTGGAGCACACCTTCAAAATGAGAACAAAATTACTTCAATTATTCAAATTAATTTAATGTGCATGTAGAGTTGTAGACATTAAAGCTGCATAAACACGACTTGTAAAAGGCATTGTTTGTCATGTTTCTCTTTACATGCTCTACTATTTCTTCAATCTTTATATAAGCCTCTGACTTCTTTTCCTTCTTAATCAATGTATAACATCATCGTTTGAACTCGAAACCTGACGTACCACATCAGCGGTATGAAGTCCTGACCCTTCCTTGTGTAGTAATCTTTGTCTCCTGTCATTAGTTTGGAGAGACCGAAATCAGCAATCTTTGCCATGTAATCCTTGGTCAGCAGAATGTTTCTGGCCGCAAGGTCACAGTGAAGGACCTTGACCACTGACAGGTACTCCATGCCCTGCAAAGTTAGTGTTATAGATTTCAGTCAAGTTATGAACTTTACAGCAGGTTTTCAGATGCCACAGGGTAAAGCTTCTGATTTTCATGTGACTTTCAGAATAGTAGATGAATCAGATGCTTTAAACTATTATGCTACCCTATTGGATTCTAAACTAGAAAACTTTTAATGGATGAAAAGCATTTATTAGGACTATGCTTTGATTAACCTATAACTTAGAAATGTTCCAGTTGGCATAGAACTTTAATCCAAGCTTACTGGAAACTCCTTACCCACAGGCATTCTTTCAGTTTAATCTGGGTCCAAAACAGGATTTTAAAGAGATATCCTACAACCTTCACATTTGACAAAGAAACATCGTTCAAGGTCACTGCACACTCTTTACCCAAAAGACCTAAGTGAAGGGAGCCAGATAGGGTTAAGGGGAGAGAATATATTCTTTCAATTGGCAAAATATATTTTTTAATATGGTGATTTGACCTTGACCCTTGACCTAGAAACTTCATTCCAAGTCAATGCACACCCTTTGACCAAAGGCATTTTGTGGATAAAGTAAGAGCCAGATTGGACTAAGGGGAGGGAATATATGATACAGACAAGAAATTTTTCACATTAATTACACTATGACCTTAGCCTAAAACCTAGAAACTTTACCCAAAGGCACTCTGTGGGTGAAGTATGAGCTAGATTGGACCAGGTGAGAGAATATATGACCTGGACAAGGATTTTTCACAAAATTCAGCTATGCATATGACTTTAACCTTAGATTTAGGAATTTCATTCAAGGTCACTGCACACCCTTTACCCAAAGGCACTCTGTGGGTGAAGTATGAGCTAGATTGGACCAAGGAGAGAGAATATATTATCTGTACAAGGATTTTTCACATTCATCTATGACTAACCTTAGACCTAAAAACTTGGTTCAAGGTCACTGCATACCCTATACCTAAAGGCACTCTGTGGGTGAAGTATGAACCAGATTGGACCAAGGGGAGAGAATATATCCAGACAAGGATTTTTCGCATCAATCAGATTTAGAAACTTGGTTCAACGTTAATGCACACCCTTTACCCAGAGGTACTCTGTGGGTGGAGTATGAGCCAGAATCGGCCAGGGGAGAGAAAATATGTTCCAGACAAGTGATGCCGGACAGACAGACCGACCATCTGATCACTACAGGGCGCCCACAGAGCAGGGCGCTCATTACAGGTTATACGGTTATTATTCTAATTGTTTGTTGTTGTTTTTTTTTAAAAAGAATGTCATGATATAAGTGAGAGGAGGAAATAACATGTTTATTAGTCTTTAGGAAAGGAAAATAATTAAGAGGCCTGATACCATGGACAAGTTTTGGGTAGCGCAATTTCGGACAACTTACCTTGACTATATCTATCACTATGGCAATCAGTCTAGATTCTGGTACCCGGTTTCCACTGGTCCTTGTCTGGTCTAGGTAGTTCTTCAGCGATCCATTTTCAACATACTCCATAATCATCATTATATCTGTTTAAAATATTTCTAATGTATTTGTATACCATATATTTTTGAACCACTAGCTTTTTTTTAAAGACATAAAAAACAAAATATCAATAGACTAATAAGAATGACTTTTTGGAAAAAATGTCAACTAGTTGGAAAATTATAAATCCCCCTCAAACCTCTTCCTGTCCCCC
>WFKH01011801.1:36751271-36799524 GCA_016163765.1 Magallana hongkongensis
CCCCCCCCCCCCCAAAAAAAAAAAAACAAACAAAATTCAAACATGCTTTTAGATAATAATCTTTACCAGGTTTTTTGGTAAATCCATAGAACTTGACGATGTGAGGGTTATCTAGAGCTCCTAGGACATCCACTTCTTTGAACATCTCCTTCTCGATCATATCTCTCTGCATGGCTTGAAAGACTTTAACTGCAATAGGAATGTCTTTTCCTTTGAGAGTGTAAGTGCCTTGCTTTACAGATCCAAAATGTCCCTGCCAACAAAGAATAATTTAATTTTTAGATAAAGGAAACATGGTATAAAATAGAAATAGATACTGTATTTAAATTGTATTACTGGTACATAAATATTGTATGCTGGTGAGTTAAGGCAACATATAAAGAATACAAGTCATTTTGAAATTCAATATTTTATTACTTAACCAGAAAGTGTCTTACGGGTAAAAATTGTTTACACATATTGTGAGTGTTACATGAATAAACTCATATATAAAGATACCCTCTTTTTAATGCATTTTTAGTCATAGCGCAAACCAATGAGTAAGAGTTAAAAAAATGTGCATGTTCAAAATAATTGGATTGGCATCATAATATTAATGACCATTTCTCCAAAAAATCAAATTTTGTAACCTGTTGTAATTTATACAGTGCATCTTTTTTATTAATAAGTATTATTTTTGAAGAGGGAGGGCCTACTTGAAAATCTTGATAAGCGAAAAATTTTTTATTTAACAAGAGGCCCAGGGGCCACATCGCTCACCTGAGCATCGATAGCCAACAAAAGCTTTATACTGTCTTTATAGTATCAAATACAAAATATCTAGACAACTTAGTAGAGTATATCTTGATTATTAAAGTTTTTCTCCACATATTCTTAAGTTAAACATTGAGCTCATTTTGTTGTTTCAGTTTTGAGAATAAAATTTTTAAATAATTTTCTCTGTTTATTCAATTTAAAAATTCCCACAGGGTTCATGATTTGTATAAACTTAAATCTACACTACCTGAAAATGCTTTCACACAAGTTCCAGCTTTTCTGGCCAATTAGTTTTTGAGAAGAAAATTTTTCTCTATATAATACTAAGTAAAAATTCGACCCCTTATTCTGGCCCCACTCTACCGCCGTAGATCATGATTTGTACAAACTTGAATCTACACTACCTGAGGATGCTTTTACACAAGTTACAGCTTTTCTAGCCATATGCATTTTGAGAAGAAGATTTTGATAGATTTTTCTTTATATTCCTATGTAAAAATTTGACCCCCAATTGTGGCCCACCCTAACTCGGGGGATCATGGTTTGAACAAACTTGAGTTTTGAGGATGCTTTGATCCATACAAGTTTCTGCTTTTCTGGCCAAATGGGTCTAGAGAAGAATATTTTTAAAGATCTTCTTTATATATTCATATGTAAAAATTTGACCTTCCTCCACCCATTTTGGACCTAACCTAGAGGGTAGGGGATCATGATTTGAACAAACTTGAATCTACACTACGTGAGGATGCTTTCACACAAGTTCCAGCTTTTCTGGCAAAATGGTAATTGAGAAGATTTTGAAAAATAACAACAAATTTTCAATTATTCAAGATTATCTCTCCTTTCAAGATGATGTGGCCTTTCATTTGAATAGACTTGATTCCCCTTCACCCAATAATGCTTTGTGCCAAGGTTGGTTGTAATTGGCCCAGCGGTTTTGGAGAAAAAGATGAAAATGTGAAAAGTTTACACTAATGACGACAACCACAGACAACAGACAAATTTTTATTAGAAAAACTCACTTAAGCTTTCGGCGCAGGTGAGCTAAAAAAACCCAATCATTACACATATCCTTAATTCAATTAAGTCAAAAGTAATTTATGGCGGTAAAGTGAGGCATATACATGTATATAGTTAATTTATAACATGTGTTCACTTGTTTAAAATGTTGAAATTTTTGCATAATTCTAAAATATCAAGTTTGGCAGGGCTCTACATTAACTTTTTTTCCTACTTACCCATTCGAACAAGTGACCAAGACATTTACTTGTCTGAACTTCAACTTCACTTGTCCGAAAAATTTTCAATATAAAAGAATTAAAGATCAAATATTGTCAACTTGAAAACTTCAGTTTTGTATTACTAAAATAAAGTCCTTTATTATTAATTTTTCTTGCTATAATTAATAACTTGACTTTTCAAATGGAAACTTAAAGTGTCTTTCCTAAATGCATTTGTTCCATGTAACATTAAACATGATTTGTCAGCTGTAGCTTTGTCATGGCAAATTTTACAAGACATTTTAGCATCAGGTTTAACTGTTTGTCATCCGATGTTGTATTCTCAGCTGTTTTTTAAACTAAACATGAAAAGTCATCATAGTCAATCAATGATTTCTAAAAAAAAATCACATTTCTTTCCATAATCCTTTATCTTTACTACCTTTTGTTCCTTTGTCTTTCTTAACATGTGTGTTCGGTCTGGTCAATCAAAACTTTGTAAGAACTAAGATCCACACCTTTACAGTTCAATACTGAAAGTTGTTTGAAATTAGTGAACTTCAATCCCGATCAAGAGTAACTCAATTGCATTGCATGATGTCAGGATCGAAATTCAAAATAACTAATCGATAAACTTATAACGAGACTAATAACTACTGATAAACTTATCATCAAACTTTCTTTTCTTTTTTTAATTTTGCAGACTTTTTTTACATAAAATAAGCACTTGTCCAGTCGGACAAGTGCCCAGCAATATTCACTTGTTCGTATTTTTTTTAACTGGTACCGGACAAGCGGACAAGCATTAATGTCGAGCCCTGTTTGGCATCATAAGGAACACTTGTATATGACAAAAGACTTGACCTATAGGGCCGGTATTGGTTTCTGTCTTTACAAAAAGCATATTGATTTCTGTTCCACTTCTTGATTTTAGGCCATACACAGTTAACTCTTAGGTTCTAGTTCTCATAATGTATAGTGATTGAAAAAAAAAGTTTTACAGTCGTGTCCGAGCAGCATGAGTTATGGACGCTTTTTTACTTTATTATCTTTAAATTTTATTTTCAGTTTACTTTCAATAATAGATACATGTTCTTTATATGCGTTTATTTACAACCAAGGACATATTAGCAACTAAGGAAATTCTCGCGTGACGCGATTTCAAAGGTAGCAAACCCTTTGACTCTTTGCAACAAATAATGCACATCCCCTTAGTTTTTCCAATAGAAATAACAGGAAGAGTGATGTTTGTAGATGTAGAAGGATTTTTACAAGGCGTTCGAACACTATCATCATTCCCTGTACATTGAACTGAACTCTTTTCCGTATTAACAGCTGCATCCTTTGTATAAGGGGACGTACCTGATGCCGGGATTGCAAGGGGACAGAAAACTCAAACTGTTCCACCCCCATTTTTTTCTAATCTATAAACCTTCCTCCTGCATTTTTGGCATAAAATGTCACCAATGCACACGTTCCTTGCAAAGAACAAACAGCATCTACTTTGCAGTACTTCTCCCAAATTGTACCATTTCCTATAGATGTTCTGGAAAGGCAAACGCAACACTTTTTGCTCGGCATGATTTTTTTACGTGGCACCTGTCTCGAGTAACACAGAGTGAATGATTCTTATCCTCAAACAAAGCGTGCTTACACTAAGGTACAATTCCGATTGATTGCTTTTACATGTGGTTAAGTATATACTTTTTCCATCGATATCTTTAATTCAAAGAGAAAATGTGCATTTAAGGAAGAAGATCGAAGTTAAATATATAAAAAGCACAATTCTGCATAAAAAAAATAAAATGGTATTTATAAATGCTGTTAATTTTAAAAAAGAAAAAGTATGCCCACAGATGGAATCAAACCAGGGCACAAAAAACATCATGTGTGACATAGCCAACGGTTTAACCTACTAAGCTATCCAGAACTTACACTTTACGATGTAAGTATAGACCACTATCATAATGATAGAAATCAGTTTCCGAAATTTTTGTCGTTTTTTTGCAAAATTCGACCCCAGGGCCGGTGCCCCTAAAAAAATTCTATCTTAATTTATTCCTTTGAACAAAACCCATCAAAATATCTAAGATTTTTTTAGGGGCAGGCCGGTCATGAAGGATAACTAGGCCAAAAACCATGCAGAAATATACCATTTTACTGAAAAAATGCTGTTTTAGCCAACTTTGAAGATTAATAATAAAATTGCAAGAGCAATATAATAGGTTCAAAATGCAAATTCGAAAAATTTAGAAATATGTACGATAGAAAATAACCAAAAAACTTTGATTTTCAAAAGTGATTTTTTCCGGGAAATCCATCTCCCCTATAGGTCAATTCTTTTGTTATTTGCGATAGATCCTTTTCAAATATCTCAGATTAAGCAATGCTAACAGCTGCAAGTGTAATCTAGCTTGTATACAATGTAAAGAATCATTTAGTTCTATAATTCCACTATCTCTACCTTTCCAATGATCTTTTCTTCCAATCTGATGAGATTTGTGTTGATCATGTATTTCAGATCACCAGAAGGGCGTAACTGGTTTTGTTGGAGGGCTTGTTTATTCTGACCACCTGGTGGGGGCGGTAATGTTGGGGGAGGGTCAGGATTGGTTTTCGGATCTGTTTCTTCATCCAATATCGGTACTTCAGGCAGGGGCTCTGAAAGAAAGCAGTGCAAATTTAACCTATGGTCTACTCTTTTAAATACTTTATTCTGAAAAAGAAAGTCCACTACTGTGAAAATATGAACTACAGTTGTCAAATTACTGCTTGTACATCATACATGTGATAAGTTGAAGACCACAAACTGTACACAAAACTGGAATTTGGGTGAAAAAACTGTACACTACCCATCAAAAAACGGTACAAAAACGGTACAAAATATCGCTTAAATTCTTCTGAAAAGGCACCTTATTTCTAAATCAACAAATGTAAATTGTCGCAAATGTCTTATTTTAAAATTTGTTATGGAGTTTTAAATGCTTCAAAATTTCATATATTGTGTTTTATAGTCACAGTTTCCTCACAAATCATATAAATTAAGCTGGTTTATAGTCGATAGTTTGTTTACCGTCCAACTTCGTTTAGTATAACGTGAGAGTTGATGTCTTGTTCATATTACCGATATATATACATCAGCAATGCTGAATAACAGCAGCAAATGCAATCTTACATAAATTTCCGCACATAAAATCTTAAAAACCATATCCTTTATTTTTTGGTAATAATCATGTTTACTCATCGTTTATTACGTATGGAGAGCTGGGTCAGATTCATGTATATTTTTAAAGTTGGCTATTAAACGTTATATAAATTTTTTCGATCATCCAAGTTACGAAACATTAACAGTTATAATTAAGTACCCCTTTAAAACTACCTAAAGGGGTATCTTGATACAGATTTACAGCAGGATTATTATACCAATTGGTAATTCACACCTTCATGCGCGACAGTTTGTGTACTCTACAAGAGTATCCGAAGGTCACGTGTCAAACACAGGTGATGTTTTCTAGTGTCTCGCGAGCGAGAACTAGATAAAAATGGCGGCATTTAGCGAGATATTCAAATTACTGTACAAATTTTCATATTCCGAATTGAATTTTGGTGTCCCGTCGGTACACCATGAATGGGGTCTAAAAAACGGTACATTTTGCGTACAGCCGGTACATATCACATGTATGGTACATGTAGATTGAATAATGAAAATTAAATTAACAAAATTTAACAACTCTCCAGCTTCAATTAGTATCTTAATTGCTAATTGTTAAGTGATTAATATACCATTATTCAAGACAATATTTGCTAAAAATAAATTTTGATCTGCAAAGATTATTTCAGGTAAATATTGCTACCTTGGGGGGGTGACACTCCTTGATCTTCCACTGGTTCTGGGAAAATGTTTGCAAACTCCCTAGAAACAAAATATTGATCATGAAAGTGCAATCATAAGCAAGGTTTAAATACAGATAGCTGCAGAACTGTAGCTCCACAGGAAATTCGGGTTGACGGACCATGGAGCTACAGTTCCATCCATACAAACAAGAGGCCCATGGGCCACATCGCTCACCTGAGCAACAATAGACATAATAAAAATCAGCTTTATGGAGTCATATACAAAATATCTGGACAATGTAGTATAATAGATCCTGTATAAAAAAAAAATTCCCTCCATATTCTTATGTTTATCATTGAGCCCGTTTGTAACAGGATGATTTTACATTCATATCTCATATTGAGCATTGCAGTTCTCGAGAAGACCTTAAACAACTGTTTATACATGGATTATAAACCTACATCACACTTTGAACCCCTTGTGGGGCCCAAAAATTGTTCAGGGGCCAGAATCTAAACAATTGTAAAGAATCAACAATATGTCAAAATGCTTGCATATAAGTAAAATCATATACAGTCAAACTTCGTTATCTCGAACTACATGTAGATGGGACTGTTTAAAAACTTTGAGATATCAGAGTATTCGAGATATATCGAGGGTAAAATACTTAAAAAAATAAGTGGTTGGGACTTACAAATCACTTCGACATATTCATTGTATTCGAGATATCAGTGTTCGAGATATCGAAGTTCAACTGTATAATAATAACATTTGAGTTTTTGTGAACAATTTAAATGTTTTCCTTTGTAAAATTGGAACCCCCCCCCCTCCCCCCATGTGGCCCAACCCTACTCCTGAAGATTATGATTTTGACAAATTTTAATCTCCACTATCTGAACTCACTAAATTTACAGCTTTTCTAGGCAAATTGTGTTTTAGAAGATGATTTTTAAAGATTTTTCCCTATATATTTCTATGTAAAAATTGACACCCCCCCCATTTGTGGTCCCACCCTACTCCGGGGATCATGATTTGAACAAACTTGAATCTACACTACCTGAGGATGCTTCCACACAAGATAAAGCTTTTTTGCCCGATCTGTTTCTGAGAAGAAGATTTTTAAAGATTTTTCTCTATATATTCCTACGTAAAAATTCGACCCCCCATAGTGGCCCAACTCTACCCCTGGGGATCATGATCTGAACAAACTTGAATCTACCCTACCTAAGGTTTCTTCCACACAAGTTACAACTTTTCTGGCTGATCGGTTTCAGAGAAGAAGATTTTAAAAGATTTACTCTATTTATTCCAGGACCTATGTAAAAATTCCACCCCCATCCTACCCCTGGGGATCATGATTTGAACAAACTTGAATCTACTCTACCTGAGGATGTTTCCACACAAGTTTGAGCTTTTCTGGCAAAATGGTAATTGAGAAGATTTTGAAAAATAATAAGAAATTTTAAATGATTTTTAATTATATCCCCTTGATGGAGGGCGTGGCCCTTTATTTTAACAAACTTGAATCCCCTTCACCCAATGATGCTTTGTGCCAAGTTTGGTTGAAATCGGCCCAGTAGTTCTGGAGAAGAAGCTGAAAATGTAAAAAGTTTACAGACGGTCAGACAGACAGACGGACGCTGGACAAAGAGTGATCAGAAAAGCTCACTTAAGCTTACAGCTCAGGTGAGATAAAAACTGTACATCCAGTACTTATTGCCCACAAAAAGCTGTTAAAATTTTTATCAACTTTTTACTTAATAAAAAGTTAAATATTTCTAAAATGCAAACATTACTTCATTACATCAAACTGCAGTAAAGTGTAGTCAAGTTTTGTTTGGCTTTAAAACACACACACAATTATATATATATAGTAAAACTTGGTTATAGCGATGTCCTAGGGACCAATGGATTTACTTCGTTATATCCGTAATTCGTTAAATCCATATAACGAATTAATTATTTTGTAATAATAACTATGGCAAATTCACTACATGTTTTCTTTCACCAGACTACAATTTTTGCTAATTGAGGCTTTAAATGAAAATACATTCTTTTGATACCTTTAATAATTGGATTGTAAATTGAAAAATTTATGAGAAAATAAATTTATTCAAACTATTACGTTAAATGGCAGTGCAAACATTTTGAACTGTAAGGAAATTCATTATATAAGTGTTAAATTTCGTCATTATTCACCTCTACGGGACTCAAAATCAGTTCACTATATCCGTTAATTCGTTATATCTGAATTCATTATAACCGTAAAATTTTGGAAAGATTTGTTAAGGATTTTCCCAGGGACTTCGCTATATCCGAGATTTTGCTATATCCGTGTTCGTACTAAACGAGTTTTACTGTACTGGCCTAACACTAATTCTCACCAAGTACCATTTCTGGCCAGTGCCTTGTTACATCGTTTTTTGCAAATAATTTTAATGTGTTGATAAGATGTCATAACAATGCACTGGCCAGAATGGACACTTGGCGAGAATTGGTCTTAGGCCAGTAAATATGTCATGAAAATCAAGTTTCAACCAGAAGTTGAACCAGTGTCCCTATTATACTTTACCAGTGCTCTAACCATATATTATCTGATCTCCACACACCCTCTAACCCAGTGACACATACTCAACTTAATGTCTTTAAATTTATACCTGCAACTCTGACAAGCCTCAATGAAATCTGGCCTTTCTTCTGGCTTGAATTTCCAGCACTTCTCCATGAATTGATAAACCGAGTCCGGACAGAGGGAGGGTTTCTTGAGGCGTTTTCCCTCCCACAATTTTTGGAATCCCTCCTTGGAGAAATTGCTGCACAGAATTGGTGGCTTGGCGTGAGTGAAGACCTCCCACATCAGAATACCGTAGCTCCAAATGTCCCCCTTGGTCGTGAATTTTCGGTTGGCAATACTCTCCGGAGAACACCTTGATATGGTTCGAAGATCAATTATTCATAAATCATATTTCAAAAAGTTGTGAGTTAAATTAGTCTGGTAATGAATAAGATATTACCAAATTCAGCCAAAAATTGCTTATAAGAAATGTTTAAAACACCCTAAGGCGATTTCATTTATATCTTTTCTCCATGCATCCTTCATTTCTCAACACTTTCTTCTATGTATAGTCACAAGTAATTGTCTTAACATTCATATCTTCAGTACATCTTAAGCAAGTTATACTGTGTATTTTTAAATAGTTCATATTATAAACTGACCACATCAAAGGGAGTTCTTTGCCAGTTGACCTTGTATAATAGTCCTTATCTTTCTGCAAAATTTTTGCCAACCCGAAGTCTGTAATCTTGGCCACCAGTTTATCAGTCAACAGAACATTTCTTCCGGCCAAATCACAATGGATGACTCTCATACTGGCTAGGTAGGCCATTCCCTGAAAGAAAAACCCTAACAACTTATCATAATGATACATGTACCTACAAAATGTTGTTCTCTCCGCAAGTCCACATGTCACTTCCAAAGATCCCACATGTTACTATATACCCAGTTATTTTGGCATGAAAAATATATTGTAACCACTCTTGAATGAGCATACTGAGATTTCCTTATTTGGTCCCAAATTATCATTATATCAAATCCATGCATTTTTTGAATGAAAGCCATAGGTGGTGTTGAAGAAGTGCAAAAGTTAAAGTAATTGGAAAAAAAGCTTCAGTTTTGTTTTACTCAATAGTCAATCATTCCACACATTTCAAATGGCGGTCAGATTCAGCCACAATTCCTACCTGAGCCACGTCACTTATCATCTTCATCAATCTCCACACAGGAAGGTAGGTGTTCCGTTTCCTAAATTTTCTAAGGTACATGTTCAGGGCTCCTTTTTCAACATACTCTAGGATCAACACTAAATAGATACATTGTGCATCAAATTAATGAGACCCATTGGTGAAGGTCATTTTAAAACAGTTAAAGTATCTTCTAACTCTGGACATGAAGAGTTTGTTGAATATTTTGTTGAATATTCACATGTACAGATAAATGTGATGTGATTTTTAAATAAATTAAATCGTTTACATTGAGTTTTTCATAAAAGTAAGATTATAAGAAAAGTTGACAATACAACCTCCTTATTGATTAATAACATTTATTTACAACATTAGTACATGAATTCTACTTTAATAACAGAACAGCTTGGGCTAATAATTGTATGTATTTTTAGAATCGTTCCAGTGTTGATTTTCTACGTACTGTTGTCGCTGATTCCCAGAAACTTGACCACGTTATCGTGCTCCAGTTTAGACATTAGCACAGCCTCTTCTTTGAATTCTTCGCTGTCAATAACATTCTGGAAATCCCCCTTCAACTCTTTTGCTGCTATCTTCTGTGGATTTGATCGGTCATCTTGACTGGCAAAAAGCATACCCTCTTTCACAACACCATAGTGCCCCTAAACATACAGAAAAATTTTTGTGAAAAGTACCTCTCAGTCTAAATAAATGCCAAATTCTATCACACAGTAACATAGACTGAAATACCTTTATTCATTATTGAAATATGTCAATATGTAAATGTACTCAAATATTTTGATGATCAGATTTAATGATACATATATATATATAGATTAAAAGACAATTGACAATTATATTCTTGTGACAAAATTATATCAATTCTTTTGAAACATCTACCATTGCAATTATTCCCATTCATTTGAAAACCTTCTTTGATATTACATTTACAAAGGAAAAACCCTTTTCAATTGTGGCATACCTTTTCATTTCCACATATAATAATCCCATATGATTCAAAAATATTTTGATTTTAAATTTCTTACAGATCCTAGTTGCTTCTCCTGAATTTGCAGTCTGCGGGAGCTGATGATGTATTTGAAATCTAGCGGGAGTTCTGGCAGGGACCGGCTATAGATCCCTGGAGCTTTGTTACTCAAGCTCTCTGTATTCAGAGAGGCACGACTTGGAGTTGGCATGAAAGGCGCAGGAGGAATGAAAGCAGCATTCACTGGTGGTAGTGTAGGGGACAGCATTGGCCTTAGGGGCTGAGATTCTGTCATAAAAATTAAAATACTGATTGTATAGAGGTGTGCACAGCAAACAGTGCATAGACAATCACAATTTAATAATGATTATTCAAAAGAAGAGAATGGAACACTTTGAGATATTGACATTTAATACAGTACACCATGTTTAAAATATTGTATAAAAATCTCAAGTGGTCATGAACTCAAAGTAATGGTTGACAATAAAAGTATTGTTTTGAAAGAAGGTATGGAAGTTTCCTATTCATTCTTATAAAGGTCTAAAGTTACATTTTAAAATAGAACTGAGCTTTGATAGGTCTAAAAAAAACTCATTCAGAATTGTGCATTTGAGATATCTGACAGCTAGAGCCAATCATGAATAGCACCACAGACCCTGAGCCAATCAGGGGATAGCACCCTTCCCCATCCCACAACATGATACAGACCCTGGGTGCAGCTGATGAGGTCAGGCACAGTGTTACCATCCCTGCCCTGGTCCTGGATGTCGTCCTCAAACTCTCTCCTGATGGACGAGTAGCCATGGCCTCTCTGGGATGGGTCTGAGAATGGAGAAACAAAACTTCAACAATATCCTTGCTCCTTGCCTTAATTATTTGTTAGTTTAAAGACTTTTTTTATAAGAGTTAAAAACAGGCAAGGGGAAAAAATAATTATTCCGACAGCCTCTTTCCACTTCTTTTTTAAAATTTTACAATCAATAATATTTTATGGCTTACAAGTTCATTTCCTTCCTTCTTTATTGAGAAATTATAATAATTATTATACAATAAGATAGCTTTTTAAAAGCTGCTTCATCTGATTTTATATTAAATTTTATGCATGCTTTTAAACGATGGTAGTAGTATGTGTATAATAACAGGCATTGCAGTAGTTTTCCCAGTCAATTAAGCCATATTTCCATGGGAAATGATATGAAAAATTTGTTTGCAAACAAATTTTACATAAACGGGTTCCACATTATTTCGCCCTTTATTAATTAAGATTTGCCCCTGGCGACGAGGCAGGTATGATTGTATTACGACTTTGACATTCGCTATAAATAAAGAAAACAAGATTTCAAAAATGTTAAAGCAAATCAAAAATAAACGTGAACATTTTTTTTCCTAATATTTCTGAAGTTTCTTTTGTTTACAATCGATGAATAAAATGCCAGTTGAATAAACCAAACCAATTGGGGGACAAAACCAAACGGTTCCCTTTTCCCATGATGCATTTGCTTTGGTTTTTTTGGTGTACCCATACAGATATTATTTTCATTTACTTTGAATATTTCTATCTTTGAAAGGAGACCAATTCTGCTGGTGTAAATAAGTAAAAGTCTGTAACTTTCTAAGATAATTGGTTTGTATGGAAAATTCTTTGACACTGTTATAGCCAAAAAATCAGACCAAGCAGCTTTAGAATTAAAGTTGTCAAAATATTTGTGTCAATAGAGTATTTACAAAACAACAAGGAAGAACTCAAATGTATTTTACTACATTTTGAAATATGCAGAGAGAGAGAGAGAGAGAGAGAGAGAGAGAGAAAGAGAGAGAGAGAGAGAATTTTTTGATAATATACAATGGATCATTTACAGTAAAAAATTACTGATTTATATAGGCCTAATATCATAAATAGAATGGTATCTTGAGAAAATTATTCTTTAAGTATACTGTATGGAGGGTTATTTTGCCCCATGTTATATTAGCCCTTTTACTCTTGCTAACGGTTTCGTCCTGACATGAAATTGCCCACTGCAGGCACAGTTGTGTTAAAGGAAAAATAACTTGAGAATTAGAATTCGCCGAGTATTAAATTTGCTTGTTGACTAGGGCGAAAGGGGCTAATATAAAACGGGGGCAAATATTTCCCTGTATACAGTAATTTCTAGCCCTCCTGAAATCAGTCCTAACTCACCATAGTCTGCGACCTGGGTCCTCAGGTCTCTAAGCAGCAGGTTAGGGGCGGGGCGGTCCTCCACCGGCTTCCAACAGAGGGACATCAAGTCCCAGACCTTCCTCTTCCATTCGGTTCTCTTATCCAAGGATGGGGGAGGATCAAGCCTTCTGTAGGCCGGTGTCTGGAGGATCTTGATATCAACAATAAATAGGTCTCTCTTGATTTATATTTCATTTTTTTTAATTGTAATTATTCATCAAACTCTTTGTCTTTTAAAAGCAAAAACTTCTAACTGGTCAGGGGGATAGATTATATCTCACTACAGCAACACAACTTGCTGTACAGTAATCATATTTAAATCTGATAAGCTCCAAGAGAAAAAAAAGAGCATAGGATTGTATATAACATCAAGATGCACCATTTGTTCAAAATATGGTAGCCTGATAAGCAAGCAATTAAAGTTTCCAGTCACTGTGGTATAATACTATTATTATAAATAATTGTACTTAACATTCACCCCAAAATTGAAGTTCATGACATTGTACAATCTGAAACAATAGTTGAACTATAAATCACAGGTGATCTTGTGGGCTTACAACGATCTGTTAAACTGAAAAAGGACGATTTTAATCATGTTTGAATTACTACCTCAAGGTTTGTTAAATTTTTTAACTTTGTTGTTTCCACAGGATTCTGTCCATGGGCAAACATTTCCCAGAGAGTCGTCCCAAAGGCAAACACGTCAGACTGTGGGGTCATCTTAGAATCACATTTCCGGCAATCTGGGTATAATTCGGGTGCTAAAAATAGCAACCTGTAAAAAAAATCCACATACTATATTTTCTGATTAAAGATCGTAAGCATTCATTTGTATGTAAATTTAATTAATGCATCTAAACTGAACTAGTCTTGATGATGCAATAGCAGCCTGTGAGCACTGACCTGGATCTGTTCTGGGGCAGGAGGAGGTCCAAACTGTTCATAAGACTGACCATGCCTGGGTCCCCGATCTTGACTAGAATGTCATCAATCTCGTATCGAAAGACGAGCAAGTTCCGACAGCAGAGGTTTCCGTGCACCAACTGATTCTCATTCTACAAAAGTATTGCAAAAATAAGTTCCTTAAGTTAGAGAGCAAATGCCTAGGCATAGGAATACAGCAAGTGACTAGGCATATTTAAGAAATTTTTTAAAATAAGAACTTTCAATATAGTGTTCATTTTAATTTTAAAGAATTTTGTAATATAATTTTTCATTCCTCAAAAAACAAAAGCTGTCAAAGAAGGACTTGTCCTCCAATAATGTCTTACATGTAATACAGTAAATTTCATGTGATTAATGATGATGTGATCAGGTTATGAAAGATGGTCAAGGTTATTGAGCAACTATTGTGCAAAATATGTCGAGCTTTTGATGCTATTTTAAAAATTCATGGAGTGGACATGAAATTAAGACAGACATATACTGTAGAATCAGTTTTATTCATGGGGGTCAATGTTCGTGGGTAGCCAAAATTGTCCATGTTCCTTGGGAAGTAATTTCGTTGATAGTGTAATCGGGATAATTTTAATAAATATTAAACAAATAGTTGTATAAATGTTCATGGGGATGTAAATTCGTGGGCAAGCGTCCCCCACGAAAGCCACGGACATTGGTTCCCCACGAACAATGATGATTCCACAGTATCCTATGAGACTTTGACAAAAAGACAGAGGAAGAGATTATTTACATGTACATTACCTACAAATTTTTGTTTTGGGGAAATATTTGAATAAAGAACATTGAACTGCATAATATTATTAGGTTCTTATAAATACATGTATCACCATAAGTCAATCTTCTGGCTATGACTAGAAAATTCATGCAACGATCTTGCTAAATGACAGTAATCTTTACTACAAAATGAATACCGGTATAATAACAAGTCTTGAACATTAGGTAGCATAAAAAATTACCAAAAATAGCATTCCTTGAGCAACCTGACTGGCTGCGTTAAGAAGATGGAACGGTTTGATTGGTTGGTTAGTCTGTCTTCTCCTGAAGAATGAAGACAATGAGCCAAACTGGGCCTTCTCCATCACCAGCATAGGCGGAGTGGAGAGAACCAGTCCATGGACGCGCACGAAGAACTTAGGGTCCTCCATTCGAATCAACTGCTGAACAGCATGCTGAAAATGCTAGAGGTGGAGAAAATAGAGTTAAAAAGTATTAATTTTAGAAAAATATCTTCTTGCAACATCAATGTCAAGAAGAACTTAATGGAAGTGAATACCAAAGAATATAATCAAAATAATTTTATTCTTGGTATCAGATAGAACTACAGGTAGACATCATTGAGATGGTGACCATCTCATAGGGCCCTGCTTCAATAATGGAAAATAGGATAAAAGCATTTCAGAGGATTTTGCTTTGACATTGATCTATGACTTTGAAATTTTCAGGCTGGCATAAAACTTTACGTCAAGCCAGTCTTCGAAATAACCCGGGAGTCCGATGCCCGGGGCCTGGTAAATTTGCAGGCGGGCATGTAAAAATTGCCAAATTACATGCCCGGAGGGCATGTGTAAATTTTCTGTCAACGTACAATATGTTTACTTGCCATTTCTTCCATCGTACCCAAGTTATTCGCGTAACTTGCTTTGTGCAGTCTACATTCTCGGTACGACTTGTCAAATAAGCGTCAATCGTAATCATTGAAGTGTTTAGTTAAACCTATTGTATATATGTTTGCTAAATTATGAGACGTACATCGATGCCACGTGTAGTCATGATTGGGCGATTTATTTATTTTAGTTGCACCATACATGTAAATATACCGGTAAATATAAGAATTTTGAGTTGGGCATGTAAAAATTTGAATGGGTTGGGTTAAAATGATGGGTCTACATGCCCAAAGGGCATGCGCTGAAAAAAATTTGTCGTGAAGACTGCAAGCTCATTACCCCTTACCGACAGGCATTTTTGGGGTTTAATATGAGCAAGATTAAGTCAATGGGATATAATTTATGGTGTAAAACTGAATTTACATGAGATCTGCTATGACCCTCACATCTGACCTTGAAACATGGTTTAAGGTCGCTGCACAACCTTTACCCAAAAGCTCTGTTTATGTGAAGTATGAGCCAGATAGCGCTAAGGGAAGAGTAAATGTGCTCTGGTTTTTTTTTAATGTGGTCTGATATGACCTTGACCCTTGAACTAGAAACATCATTCAAGGTCACTGCACATCCTTTGACCAAAGGCACTCTGTGGGTGAAGTATGAGCCAGATTAGACCAAGGGGAGAGAATATATGATCCAGACAAGGATTTTTCAGATAATTCTGCGATGACCTTAACTTTAGACCTAGAAACCTGGTTCAAGGTCACTGCACACCCTTTACCCAATGGCACTCTGTAGGTGAAGTATGAGCCAGATTGGGCCAAGGGAAGAGAAGGTATGCCCCAGACAAGTGACCTCAGACAGACAGAGACAGACAGACGGAAGGATAGATGGACGGATGAACGGACAGACAGACTGATCACTTTAGATCGCCCACAGAACAGGGCCCTAATAAAGTAAAAAAACAAATCTAATGCTCAAACAGTACATGTACAATTCCCCCAAAAAACAAGAGAAAAGCTGTCAATGTGAACAGTATCAATAATCCTCTTGTCGACCCCTGAAAAATTTATTGATAATCACTACCTATCCAGAGAAATGGGGTATTCTATATGCAATATTATACAAAAAATGACCAAGTTCAACAGCTGGTATTTTTTGCATAAATTATCAAAAATCAAAATCCAAGTAAAATGCTCATCTCCGATATATGTACAATTTATCTGCAAAACAAAAACTTCCTATCTTGAAAATTGTAGGAGTTATCCGGATAAAAGGGGTACCCTTTTGACAGCTGCCCGCCATTTTCACCATTTCAATAACTGGATTTTTTCTACAGAAAACCCGGTTAAAATTGAATTTAAATTTTAAAGAGACACTATTACCCGCACATTTCTAATGTCCGGCTGAATAAAAATTTTCTTGCACCTAAATTGAGCTTTTACCAATATATGATATAATTATCCTACCTCATAACAGCGAAACATTTGATCATTTGACGTTTGACGTAAACGCTTGGCGGCATGAAGAGTTCCACTCTCTAGGTCACATACAAAAACTTCAGTGAAGGTTCCCCGCTCTGGAAAACAAGTCTTAGATAAAAATGTTGCTTGTATGTATAGTCAAACTTGCATACAAAAAGTATATGATGAAATGAATTTGTAGTTCTTATATATATTAATTACTGTAAACATATTATATTTAGTGTGCACTGTATCTGGCAAAACTGATTTTTCAATGTGTAGGCATGGATTTTAAATAGCGTTTTTCTAATTGTACCTATCATTATGCATATGTGCATGGAATTTTGCGATGTACTTGATTTAGCAGAAGCTGCTTGATGCCAAAAACGCTGAATAGAATACACAGCCAAATGTAGTATGGTTTCAGTAGGTTACAATTCTTTTTCATTTTTCAGTTTTGTCAACATAATTAGAACTTCCGGATCTCAAAGAAAAATATTTTTTCTTTTAAGTTAGGATGGTAAGGCATCACGTTTTCAGAAAATAATGAAAATATCTACCATATTTATTTCTAAAATATATTTTAATTGGGGTAAATAGAATCACCTGTTTCCTAGGAACCATAGGGTAGTGTCAATTTTTTGTACTTATAATCCTAGATTATATTCTTCATATCAAATTTCCTTTTCCTGTTCCTTTACAAAATTTACATGAACACAAAAACAACAAAAATAACTAAAACCAAATATGATGCGTTAGCTAATCTCACAAATTTCAGCCAAGCACAAACAAGTTTAAACATAGTATATCTGGCTCAACATTCAGAGTTGTATCACATGAAATCACATAGTATTGCTTTCTTTAAGATAGCAAGCTTTTCCTAATATGCATGTTAATATAATAGCTATCTTTATAAAAAAAAAAACCTAGGAGTTAATGTCTGATCTACTTGGACATATAAAACGGCCAGCATGGTCACCATTTTGGTCAAAATTTATTTTTCCGTTTGAATGTTTACAATGCTTCAGTAAGGCATTTTTTTTATAGTCAACTGAAATTAAAAGTTGATATCTGATTAGTTAAAAAATTAATCCCATGGTATGGCATACCTAAACAAGAGGCCCATGGGCCACATTGCTCATCTGAGCAACAATAGACATAATAAAATCAGCTTTATGGAGTCATATACAAAATATCTGAATAATGTCATATAATAGATCCTGTATAAAAAAAATTCCCTTGCACATTCTATTTCCCTTTGTATTTCCCTATTGTGGCCCCATCGTACCCCTGGGGATCATGATTTGAACAAACTTAAATCTATACTACCTGAGGATGTTTCCAAATAAGTTTTAGCTTTTCTGGCCTACTGGTTTTTGTGAAGAAAATTTTTGAAAAATACCAACAAATTTTCAATGATTTTTAATTATCTCCCTTTGAAAGAGGGCATGGCCCTTCATTTTGACAATCTTGAATCCCCCTTACCTAAGGATGCTTTGTGCCAATTTTTGTTGAAATTGACCCAGTGGTTCTGGAGAAGAAGTTGAAAATGTAAAAAGTTTATGGACAGACAGACAGACAGATGGATGAACGCTGGACATAAATTGATCAGAAAAGCTCACTTGAGCTTTCAGCTCAGGTGAGCTAACAAAGAGTGTGTTCAAATTTCAAGCATCTGCGATTAAAATGCGACAGAAATTTGTTACGGCCAGACAGACAGACAGACACACAAGGGTAAAACAGTATACTCCCCTTTTCTTCAGAGCAGGGGTTTAAAAATAAAATTTGACCAAAATAGTGACCATGTCCCTCTCTTATGTCTGATGTAATAGATCTAAATGCCTGATCTACTAGGACTTAATGTATTATCTACAAGGACTCGATGCCTTTTCTACAAGGACTTAATGTCCGATCCACTAGGACTGAATGCATTATCTACTAGGACTTATTGCCTGATCTACTAGAAATCAATGCCTTTATCTACTACTTGGACTCGATGCCTTATCTACTAGGACTCAATGTGTTATCTACTAGGACTCAATGCCTTATCTACTAGGACTTAATGCCTTCTGTACTAGGACCTGATACCTATAAGTTCCTTGATCTTGATCTCTTCAGGAAGGATAATATAGGGTTTCTTTCTTTGATTGTTCATGGCTGCCTCCTCATCATCATCAGGGATAGTCTCTTCCACAAACAGTTTTCTCAATACATCCACAGGCTCTGTAAATATTGAAGCACAATTCAGATAACCTTAGCCAGAAACAAACAAATAAAATAAAAGCAGCTGAAAGCACATTTGGAATTAGCTATAAAAACTTTGCACATAAAAATTCTATCCTTAGTCTAGGAATATCATTTATAAAGACAATTTGAATTCATTGTGTCCTGACATGCAGCTTAATTGAAATCATCAGACCTGAGCTGGGGTTTTTTAAGGCCCATGAATCCCAAAGGGGTTCATAACAATCCAGTCTTTTAAAGTGCTTCTTGTTTTGACGTGGCATATTTTCCTGACTCAGAGCCAGACCTTGAGCTACACTTGATACCTTAATTAACCATGCCAAGGTATAATGCATTATATGGTTGGCAATTCTTAGGTTTAAAGAGGCATGGTCATGATTTTTGTCAATTTCTATTTTTCTGTTTTTATTATTTACAATGCTTTAGGAATGCATTTCTAATGATCAAATGAAATTTAAGAGCCAGTCGTAGAGTTATAAGCAAGATACAGGGCTCTCAATTCTTTGTCATGAAAACAAGGCTCGTGCCCTGTTTTTGTTTAGACAATACATAGGTTCAATATATCAGGAAAAAATCTTTTTCAAGCTGATTTGTCTAATATCTTCTTATTCATTTTAAGCATAAATAAACAGTACTAGTTCCTAACGTTTAACACATTCATTTTAAGTCTAAAACTTGAATTTTCACTTCAACATTCAAAAGGTAAACAAAATCTTTGTTTACATAGCAAAGAGTTGTAAGCTCTCTAACTCCCTTATAACTCAACAAATGACACTCAAATTTTGGTTGCCTATTAAAAATGCCTTATTGGAGCATTGTAAACATTAAAATCGGAAAAACAATTTTTGACCAAAATTGTGACCATGCCCCTTTAACCTTTGATCCAAACAAACTTTAATTGGTAAGTATATTTAGGTTTTATCAGATCTTTTACGACCAGGATTCCATCCAGAATTCAAACTGTGCACACTAGATGTTTCATGGTTCATCATGTAAAGGTTCAAATTGGACTGGACTGGATGTCTTGTAATATACATGTACCTTGCCTAGGTTTAACCATCAAGTTTCATGTTTACTTTCACAGAGTTAATTGACATTGAAGAGTGTCTTGGGGTTAACCTTACTGAAGTTTGACCTTGACAGAATGTTTTGTGTTTACTTTCATAAAGTCAACATAAAAAAAAAAATCATTTCTTATGGATAACTTTCCTGAAGTTTTGAACTTTAGGCAATGTTTTAAGTTTACTTTCACAAAGTTGACCTTAAGAAAATTTCTTGTTTTTTACCTTGCAGAGGTTTGACCTTGAAAGAATGGTTTAAGTTTAATTTCACAAAGTTGACATTTGGTTAACTTTCCAAAGGTTTGATCTTGACAGACAGTTCTTGGTAAGTTGACCTTAAAATGTTTTCTTGTGCTTATACCTTGCTGTGGTTTGACCTTGATAGGGTGTTTTGGAAGCAGATTCCTGGTTTCAGCCATATATTTTATGAGGCAGTTGATGTCTTTAAATTCCTCTTCATTCTCTCCTTCCAGACAGTACATGTTTCCTTTTCTATCAATCAGCCTCTTTCTGGTTTGTCCACCATAACAAAACAAGATGGCCAGCTGATCAAAGACTTGCATGCTCTGCTTCAGTATATAATACTCATCCGACAGATATTTGGTCTTTAACTTTCGTACAGCTGTGCTGGTACTAAAATGAAAATGTTAAATTGACAACTAGATTATTATCATTATTCATGTATGTCTAATATATTTGCATGCTAAATAACAAAAAAAACAACTAATTACTTAATGAAACAAAAAAGCCCATCTGTGTTTTATTTTGACAGTTTTGTTTTTAAAGAATCTGATTACATAACCAGACCTCTATTTGCCCTATTGGATGTAGGGCTAGCTTTTGATAATTATATACTTGTATATTTACATTTTCCAGTGTCTTTGTCTGTGATAACACTATATACGAATTGATTTTGCAAAGTATAGTTCAATACATTTCATCAATGACTAATATTTTAATATTAAATAGTACAACTGCTGAAAATTATATAAATATAAGTAAAGAATCATTCTTTGAATATTATGAGGTGATCAAATACGGTCGGGCATGATCAAATCTATCATAAAGCCCTTTGGGCTTTATTGGATTTGACAACCCCTGACCGTAATTGATCACCTCACATCACTAAAAGAATGATTCCTTATTCCTTTTATATACACCAAATACACAAAATCCTCTTGTTATATCATTCCATCACCCAAAATACGAGCAAAATAAACATATTTTCAACATAACATGTAGATGGATATTAACAAGAAACAAGTATGGTAGGTGTCTTACATAGATGTTTGAGATGTTTACATAATTATAATGTGATGTAAAAGATATTTGTTAGTATAAAACATTACATATGTACCTGTCATCTATGACTATAGGAAACCAAAATAGCTCAAAATTAAACTTTATTTACTAAAAATGTTCCGAATATCCGACTGTCTTTTGAATGCAACCAATATTATTTGAATAATGAAAACTTCAATTTTGACATCCTTAATTTATATATGCTACTACAATAACTGTACATAGAACAAAATTGATTGTATACAAAGAAAAACTGACTCAATTGGTCCATGGCATTTAAGTCGATTGATTTCCTGTAGTGATGGCAGCTCCATCTGCTGGGAGAGGTTCATATAATAGTCAGTGATGAGGCGATAGTACCCATTGACCCCAGAGACAAACGACTCAGCCACTGTCTTACTGTCAAACCTCAACACCTGATCAAAAAAAATAAATATATGATTCATATAAATTTAAAACAAAATAAATATCAATAATTATAAATAGTAAATTTATTTCACAACTTCAAACAATAAGTTTGTTTATATATCATTTTACATACAAAATAATACAAACTACACAGCTAAGATGTTGAAAATAATTGAAAGAACAGGGGCGTACAAGGAGTTGTATATCCCCCACTCGGAGCAATGAAGACGATCGATAGAATTTCAATTTAAGTTAGAATATTAATTTTTGACTTGTATGCATTATTTTGAGTATAAATATCACGATGGAAGTCAATATTGTGCTTTCATTCTATAAACACGACAGGTATAGGTTTCCAAATTAAGCTTCACAGCATTTTATGCCAAAATCTTGGATCATTCATTGTTCTAAATTGCAAAATTTAGGTACGAATGGGTCGATCTCGACTCCATCCTTAAAGTACTTATATTTAAAGAATAAGTTTATATTTATTTTTATTACTGATTTATTAAAATGGTGTCTAGACCCATAATGGGTCAAATTTGTGCATGGTTTTCACCAAAAACGTTTTACTTTATTAATTATTGTCAAACAGTTAAATTTATTCACCTGTAAACTAATGTGTCAACGTAGCTCAATGATAACTTTTCTGTAACTATATGTATAACTTTTTTGTACCTAAATGATAACTTTTCTGTAACTATATGTATAACTTTTTTGTACCTAAATCTATAACTTTTCTGTAACTAAAATTTGTAACTTTTCTGTACCTAAATGATAACTTTATTATAACTTTTTAATAACTTTTTTATACCTATTTTTATTTTAAGGAAAAAATAAACTTTCAATAGTTACACTTTAGTTATGACTTTTTTGTACTTAAGCAAAAAGTTACAATATAGGTATAACTTTTTGATGCTAATTTGGAACCATAGTTGATCAGATGGTTCCAAATTGTGCTAACTTAGTTATGTCTTTTTTGTAACTTTTTTAAGGGTTGATAGTTATAACTTTTTAGTGCTTTTTTATGGTATGGGGTGATAGGCGGAGGCTCGCAGTCCATCCTTCTCGATGGAGAGGGTGTTCGAATCGTATAGACCGCATCTTGTTTTTAATTCATTTGCTTTTAAGTTAAACATTTTTTGCCTTTTTATTGGATTATTTTAAAAAAATATCTAATACCATTTATATAATGACAACAATTACGTAATGTTCATGTTCTGTACACACAATGTCGGAAAAAAATAGCGCTAGCACAGACATGAGATCATGCTGTAATGTTTAGAAAGCAACAAATAAAACAAAGGAAATAAGTACCAAGTATATGTATTAAATGTAAATTATTTGTCAGAGAATGCAGTTCTATATTATACATGTACATGTATTGATGCACACTTTCAAATGTAAAGATTTTTTATATGTTCATATGCCATTTCAAAATCCTGGGTACGGGGGGATTTGTCAGGCCTTGTACGCTCTTGTCCTTTAGAAGCCTAATGATTTTTTTTTTCTCTCCTTAGATATCAGTATAACATACGTCATATAAACCCCCAACTCGTGATTTCAACACCTACATGTAGTATTAAAGGAAATAAGTTTAGAGGAAAATAACAACAGGTCTATGTGCTTTAAACTTGTCACACAAGTATAATTATACCTGAGTGACTTTGGTGCCCTTTAATAATAATTATAGTAAAAAAGTGAATTTTTAATTCGCAGCTTTTTAGAGACTGAGTTTATTTGTTAGCAACATATCATTTTACATACAAAAACAAATAAAACTATGTAGCTTAATAATATTGGATTTAACAACACTGGATTTTAATACAGCATTGAATAATTTATTTTTGATGTCGTCTTTGTCAGTAACTACTGTCAGGTACGTGAGCAGACAAATTGAATAATACGCGTTTGACACGTCAAAAATAAATCATTTAAAGCTTATATTATTTTAGATTCCCTTATTGATGAAATCAATTATTTTATTAAATAAATTGGTATAATTCAACCCCCCAACCGCCTCATTCTGGCCCACAGAGGTAAAAGCAATACATTTGGTATTATAGCTTTATTCTAATCTATTTTCACAAATAATAGGCTAAGCCGTTTGATTCTTCAGAAGAATGACTCAAGTGTTGTTTTCTACTTATTTCCCCCCCCCCCCTTCCGGAAAAATTTTCTGGATGAAATCTAAATTCTCGTTTCATAACATGAACTAGCTACATGTACCATGTATTAAGTAAGATGTTATAACAATCCTTCAATGCAAAGTATATACCACGGATTAATTACAGATACCCTTCCCACTATGTCTTATCTGATTGGTCCTTTTCTGTTGTGATGATCATCACAATTCTCACACCATTCTATCGCTATATCAGTTATGCAGTGCTTCTGAATACTATACATCAGATATACCGGTAGTTTTTACAGCAGGCGTGGTGTAATTGCATATCTATCTGTTCAGTGTTTCCAGTCTTTCAGAATGACTGAAATATCACTATAATGTCCATACTCAACATCAATTACAAACCATGCTCAGTCCTTGGCCTTAAAGCGTGCACCTTTGAAATCTCAAACAGTAGGAAAATATATAATTCTAAATGAAAAGAATTGCATTTAAAGTTGATCCTCAGCACCTTTAGGAAAAGTTTCCAAAATGAACAAATGAAAATTTAAAACTGATTCAATCAATCAATTAAAAAGATAAGATGTTTTAATCTGTGTATGAATTAGAATTTTAACAAACAAAAAATTGGCACAATTTGGATTAAAACCATGATTTTTCAATATTAATTTCAGTTCATATGTCAGAGCAAAAATAAATCCCAGTCCTATTAGCTAGAACTTAATGATCTGGTTTTCAGTATTCATTATAATGCTTTATGCTCAGAGCATATTAAAATATTGTCAAACGAATTAATTACACCATATATAGAAGCTAGCCTCCATGTTGAAACATACAAAGTAATATAATAGTCCATCTTCGCTAGCCAAGGGTCTGATTTGTTGATATACTGGCATCTCCCTCTTGGTGTAGGACACATAATTATATGAAGTAAACACTTCATCTGACTGTAAGTTTTATAAGTGAGGACAGGAATTAAGAGTTGTTAAAAGAAATAGACCAAGGCCAAACTTTATTGCATGAATTATGTAATAAGTAAAAAATTTACTGCACTCAAATATATGCACGAGTGTCAATTTTCAACTATTAAGTGTGATCGTAATTAAATAAATCGTTCAGTGCATTTTTAGTCATGATTCTAAATGTATAATAATCTTGAATGCAGGACTAAGCTGCCAAAGGCACCTAACTGGTAATCTTATTAAAGCAATTAAAAATGATAAACCAGATTGTTTTATAGTCTACCCAAGTTATTGTTTCTGTCACTTTACGCGATTTTTAATGAAATTAAACATACCTGTCAATTAAGTACAATTGAAATCGATAAAAAGGGAAAAATCCAAAATTTCTCATTGATACAATTCATCCGTTTTTACCCACAGAGAAACTCACAGTAACGAAAACAAATTTCTTACTGAGATTTGTAATGGGAAATGTTTACATCTTTTCTCCATTTGGAAATACTTAATTGGGACACCTGCACAATTTTTAACATCATCATCCAGGGAACTTTCGTGTCATTTGCAAATGCAAAATCCCCATACATGTAGACTTTTTATATTTAGCCATGTATTGAACCCTGACAAGTTAGAGGGGGCATTTCAAAAGGGAAATCTTGGGATTTTTCATATTATAAATGAACATCGTTTGAACCCTGAGGTATTTATGAATATCAAATAATTTTAAGAAAATGTGCTGCATAAATATCTTGAGACAGGGTATAGGACACTATTGCAGAATTAAACATTGCTTTGCATTTATAATAATCATTTCTGAATCCAATTACTTG
The DNA here is from genome assembly GCA_016163765.1 of Magallana hongkongensis. Lineage (NCBI taxonomy): Eukaryota > Metazoa > Mollusca > Bivalvia > Ostreida > Ostreidae > Magallana > Magallana hongkongensis. Next base: position 36,776,968 of record WFKH01011801.1, read on the forward strand.
TAAATGCATTAAAAATCTCTCCAAAATTATTTTTAATACTTAATTGTACAATATTCACTGAAGAAAAAATCTTAATCATTCAATTAAATGGAGAAAGCTAGACTGCAAGGTGTTAAAGCTATTTATATATAAAGGACCAATGTAAGGTTGTCAGAATGTATATTATAAACTGTGTATATAGTTACGGTATATTAAAAGAAGTCAGCCTGTGAACAATATACCCTTCAGGGACATTAAATTGTGATAATTGACCAAGTTGAACTTTTTTTTATCAGAAGACATTTCTTTGCCTGATGTTGTCTGTTTAATATCTCTTCCTGCAACCTTTTCCTACTGAAAGTTTTTATTTAATAGCTGCAATATCAGGAAACATTAATCGCATAAAGCTTTAAACTCAAGACTATTAAACATTTTTATTGCCATACTTGAGTTCTAATTTTTTTATTAAACATGTGGTTTATCATTCAACGTTCTCAGATAGCAACGAGAAGAAAATCAGTACATATAGAATATACATTTTCTGCGTTCTAGGGCTGGGAGGATACACTGTTTTCTGTACCGATATGTATCACAATATTTATGTCCTGATACTAATAGAATCATTCATTATAAACTCTTGTGGAATAGTGAAATTCCACCTCGGGGACAAGATTTGCGGTCTAGGATGAGGCTCTGCCGAGTCCTAGACCTTGAATCTTGGCCCCGAGGTGGAATATTTCACTATTTCACAAGAGTTTATAATCATGAATGATTATTTTTCTCGCAATATTTTACATTAAAAAACGATGTCTGACAACTTTCTGTTATGACGTTGAAAAGATTACTTTCGGTTTATTCTTCCATGTGCTTCAAATAGTGCGAGTCAAAATGAGACCATATGACAGTTTTTTTAAAATAAAATTATGATACATGGTAATTAATTAAGCAAAACAATTACTTAATGGATAATCTCAATCCATCATTTTGCATTTCCCTACAGCAGACAACGTTTGTTTACGTTTTAAAGCGGCGTAGTAATACACAGTGTAAGACAGAAAAATCTCACACTGGACAAACCGATCTCACACCGGTGATAATGCGAGAAAAATGTATCCCCCCCCCCAAAAAAAAAATCTGTACTATCTAACTTAGTAATTCTGACATTTGGAGAGGTAAAAATTTCTCAAGTATTTCCTTCACAAGACCATGGTCTTCTGAGCCTTGCTGACAGTTCACCATAACAGAATACAAATACCCACTGGTTCTCAGTGTTTGAAGTCAATGATAACTGTGGCCAAAATTTCAATAATCATTAAGCAATTTGACAGCAAAACCATGTACTTTTGTGATTTCCAAAGAAAGCCATTTTCTCAATTAAGAAACAACCGAGTTCAATGGTTTTATAAAGGAAGTGACCCTGAATGGTTGTTTCTCTGAAATCCACCTTAAGTTCAATCATCAGTCTGCATGAACATAATGTTTAATATCATACAGTATTAAAAAAGAAGACATCTTTTTTATGATCTTCAAATCTTTCTTCAGTTGAGATACAATAATAATCTTATTGCCAATAGGTCATTATAGGGACAAGAGGCCCATGGGCCACACCACTCCCCTGAGCAAAAATGCAAACCTGTAACGAACAGGTAAGTAGATGAATCAGGTGCTCAACATGAACAAAGGCAATCATCAGTACAAAGCTTCAAGTGGGGGCAATTATCTAGCTGTTTACTTTTTCACGGAAACTAATAAATTGTTGTCTTAAATATAAAGATTTTTATTATTAGATCCCAAAAAAACAATGTGCTGATCAATTTCAATTAATTCAGACACTTAAAAAAATTTATCAGCACATGATAATCAAAGAGTATTCTACGTTAAAAGACCTAACAGTTGGGGTTTTTATTGGACATGACTGTTAATAAAATTAATGAGAAACTTTATTTGAAATAATTGAGTTCAATATACTAAAATCATTTATATAAAATTATTACAATACATGTATATGTATTTAAGGTTCACTTACAACAGACAAATTAAATATCATGAGAGACAAATATTATATTTAGAACCATTTTCTTCATGATTTAAAATTACTATCAACAGTTACAGTATATATATATACACTCAAACTTTTCAGTTACACAAAATTATTTTACCAAAAAAAACTGGTTTAGATGGATAAGTCTCAAACGACTGCACAAGACTTGGAAATAGATGTCATTGTTTACTGATTTAATCAACTTGTGTGAAATTGGACATATAATAAAGACTGACATTTAAGTAGGCACCAATTAAACAACCAAATTGGACTTTTCCAAGAAAAAGTGATCCCAAAGAAAATAAACATGACGTCTGTAGAGCTTGCTGATGGAATGATGAGCTTACCTCTGGGCACCCATTTGATCTGTCCAGATGAACATTCCATGACAATTTCTTCTGATCTGCATGATTAGGTGTTATATGTATAGAGCGGAAATCATCAATCGAAGAAAAGAACTCCTGGGTAGAAAGAAAAAAACAAAACAAACCAAATAAGAAATCAATTCAACTACCATTTTGTTTATTACTGAAAAATTGTAGTTTGCAATAAATATTTTGAAGTGTTATTTTCACAGGTCTTCGTACAGGTAATAACATTTTAAGTGGACAATAAACATCAGTTGTTCTTACATTGTCAATATACAGGCCTTTGTACTGGGTCATGTTGCTGTTTTCCTCGTGCTGCTGTACGTCCAGGGTGATTTGAACCGGTCGCAGACTTCCTGATACCTTCTTCGCCTCGTACCGTTCTTCTCCATAACTCTGCACCTCATTCAGAACATCCTGTTATTTCATATATATGTACATATAATTACATTCCTGTACAAAGATTTATAACATAGTTTTCAATGTATCATATAACAAGAAGAAGAGTATATTTTGAAATCAAAGTAATTTTATGGACTGTATATAAAAACATGTACAAATAGTCAAGAGCCACAGATCTGAAAATGGGTTTTTTTTCTAGTGTGTTGCAATATACACTAAAACAAAGTCAGATTAGACCAAAAAATTTTGAAATTAAGTCTTTCCTTGCACAGTTGTGATTAACTTGTTTATTTACATTATTTTGCAACTTCTCGAGCCTTTCCAGCAGAGCTCAGAAAAAATCTGAAAATTAATCTATTAACATCACAGGATGGATATTTTTTTTTTAACAAAATGGATCCCCTTCCCATTAATTTAAATATCAGCTAGACTGCCTTGAATGTTTCTTCTTTGGAATATTTTTGGGTATGTCACTGAATTTGATATTACCCACTAGTCTACTTCAGCTTATATCAAGGTTCATGAAAAGGGGAATTGTTATGGATGCCTATAAGTAACATATTCAATGTTAATGTTTTTCCACTTTTTGGAAAGCACAAGAAGTTGCGATTGATTTGTTCATTGTGTTCTTTTGTTAATTCGTACATAAAATTAGAATTATAGCTACTTGATAATATCAGATATTTTGAGAAATAACTCTAATATACCTTTGGAAATGAGTAGGGTTTGACTTATTACAATGCTTGAGAAGTTGCAAGAGAGGAAAAATATCTATAGTCCATAAAGAATTTCTAGAAGGTTCTACCAATAGATACTTTAACAGCCATACAATATCTGACCTTGATATATCCCATCAATAGTTCCTCTACTTTAGTATTGCTGTGCTGAGCCAAGAATTCTTCCGTTTTTGTTTTCATATTCTTCCTCAGTTGGTAGCCTCTCCAGAGCCTCACAACAAGATGGGATGGCAGGAAAGCATCAAGTTTCTGTTTGTTAAGGATATCCTGACAGTCCTTTTCCTCCATTTTACTTGCAATGACAATGCTGAGAACAGCATAACCTCTGGCTTTAGCCTCGTTCTTTATGTCCTGTTCATAGATATCACTCAGTCTGCTTTTCACAAAATCATCTTTACACTGAAGGTAGAGATATTTCAAGATGTCAGGCCCAAGGGCAGGCAAGTTGTGCAAGAACTTTCTCCCAGGAACATAACGAATTCTCAGAAAGAAAATGTTTTTCCCACCAGCTGTGGGCGAATTCAAAATTTGCCTCTTCAACTCCTCAATGGTGATACAAGGGTTCACCCACAACATTTTGGGTATCTGTTTCTTGTCAATGGAAGCCAATCCAAAAAGCTGAACAGCTGCAGGTCCCATCTTTGGGAAATAGCGTTTTAACAGCTGAATACACAAGTCCTCTACAACTGTCGAGTTGTCTTTCGAGTCCACATTATACACTGTGCCATCATGCAGCTCTACCTGCAGGCATACCCCAGAAGTGGATTGGACAGACACAGATGACAAGATATTCTGGACTGGCTGACTGTCAATATCTGCACTAGTAATGGAAGGGGGTAGTCTCTCCTCTCTGGGGGAGGAAGAGGAGGAGGAGGTTGAGGGGCCATTGACTGTAGTGGAGGTCAAGTTGGTTACCTGTGTGTGGGTGGAGGACACAGAATCCGGGCCGGTCTCGGCCGAACCTCCTGGTACAAGTTCAATGTGGGAGTTTGCAGAGTTCGTATTTGCACTGGCATCGCTGTTGATCAACTGAGTTTTTGACATATTTGACATCGTTGCACTCTGTTTTAAACTGCAATAATTCGGATCACTTTCATTTGCACAGTAAAGGGTTGTAATCTTCTATCTGAAAAATGAAGAAAAAAATATTTCCTTTTACAGTCATTATATGGTATATGAGGAAGGAATAGAATGACAAGAAAATGTGATGCTTTATTTAGCTACAGCTCTAAATATTGGAGAGTGGCCAATTATGAAATATTAGAATATCAAACAAATTAAAAATGCGTATCATGATACAATACAATGTATTAATTCTGTAATTTCCATATGAAGTAGATTAGAATTTTAGCTTGAGAATCTTAAAATTACTATCTGGTCAAGTCATATTAAATATAAAATCCAAATTTATTTAATACATAAAGCAAATATTATGCTTAGCGCAATAAATTAATGTCTAATTAAGTAAACAGTATAAAATGAAAAATCAATAATTAAATGCCAGTCAGTTCAAACTGTGTCATATTAGACACAGTATATATGTCTTACAATATTTGTCTATTTGTAATCACAGATATTGTACTTCAATATCTTTAAGTATTCAGTCAGTTCTATGAATGTTAACTGAAGAAATCAATGCAAAATGCATTTCTGTTTTATAACATGCTTTAACAAAGGAATTTGAAAATCAGCCAAAACTAGGTTTTCCAACTCACATTATTCATGTACATTAAAGCTGGTCAATCTACTTCACATGCAAATGCACTGATGATTACTGGCGCAAAGAAACTGAGTGCCTGCAGAGAACAAAGCAACTACATGTGTACATATTTTTTAGTCTAATTGCTGAAAAATAATAACCAATATTGCATAAACTGAAAATTAATGGACTTCGTGCAGCTCTGACAGGAAGATGTACAGCTTAATTAGATTAGGTTCCAAAAAAAGCTAGAATACTGTGACACTGTGACAGTGAATTTTGGTTTATTGCCATTGTCTATTTATATTAGAGTTAGGTTTGCACGTGTTCTTGTTATTTCATTCAGTAATGCAGAGCATCATTGCAGAGTCATAAATCTGACTGGATTGTAACCTTTTGTTGACAGCAGACCCTGATAAAAAAAGTTTCTCCCATGGGAGAAAAACTGGGGCTTTAATGCAGGGCTGACACAATAAGGATTTTGCGCCACTTTGCACTATTTGTAGAGATCTGCATTTTAATCAGATTATAGTTTTAACACAGTTTAAAGTTTTGAATGATTGCTAGAGGTTGGAATAGCAATAAATGAAAATCAATCCACTGCAATGTTGTTAATGAAACAAAACAGACAGAATATGGTCTATGATGGAACCTGGTTGGTGATCTTTACTGACATACAATAAAAACCATGGTAACAAAGTATTATATTCATTAAAAACTTAAAAAACTGAAGTATCATAAAAATAAAATGGTCTTAGAGCCTGACATATATTACATATATTTGACACAATTAATCTAGTAGAATCTGTAATTTGTGTGTGTATTTTAATTTTTTCCAATTATAACATCAACTAATTTTAACTACGGTACTATATGCATTTTTACTGGCCACCAGATGACAGTTGGTTACCAAGTGCCAATTTGAGTGTCAGTTGTCAAGTTGTAAGCGAGAAACAAAGCTCACATTTCTTTGTTATGTATAAACAAAGCTCTGGTCATGTTTTTGTTTACATTTTGAATTCTGAAAAGAAAATTCCATGTTTCGACCTAAAATGAATGTGACAAATGCTATGAACTCTTTATTTTTGTTCAAAACGAATTAGCAGAGAGAAAAATCTGCTTGAAAAAGAATTTTTACTGGTATATTGAACCAATGTAAACAAAAACATGGTAAGAGCCTTGTTTACATAACAAAAATTTGTGAGCTCTGTATCTTGACTGACACTCAAATTCTGGTTGATCATTAGTAATTCATTACTAAAGCATTGCGAACAATAAAAATAAAAAAATAAAATGTGAACAAAAACATGACCGTGCCCCTTTGAAAAAAGGCCCTGCATTGTACAGTAAATTAAAAATATACCGGTACATACTAGTATCCTTTCAGTAAAAACAAATTCCCTCTATAGTATCATCAATTAAGTAATAGATTTAACTGTTTTGTGGTGTTGTGTAAATTATACCATAGATTGGGTTCACGACCCTAGGTTTAATTAACCACAAGAGACGAAATTAAATGAGGTTACCCAGTTATTCCATATGGGATAACTACAATGCGTTGAGTTATACTTATTTATCCACAATTGCCTTTAACATAGGGGCAATAGAAGGATCATTGGTTAATTATAAAATAAAATGCAACAGTTATATTTCAGGGGTGTCACTCATGATAGTGAAACTCCTAAAATAAAATTAGACATACATGTACTTGTCTTACCTGTACCTGTTTTAAATTAATTAGGGCATGAAAAATTTTAAAAATAATGTATCAATCATGGAACATAAAAACAAAGGAACACAATCATTATAGATATTTATTCATACTTATTAATTAAGCACCCAATTATCTGTCATACAAGATTGATAACACAGACATGTGTATATATATAAATTAGATTTAACGGTCACACCACTATGCATTCCATAATCTCTGCGAGATTCGTCGAGACTGAAAAATTTTGACTGACGTTTTCAGTCTCGACGAATTGCATTCCCCATATGTCCAATTGTCTGCGATTTCTCCATGTAATGCAATGACTCGATATTGTTAATTTGAAATCTACACCTTGTAAACTTTTTTTTTTGGGGGGGGGGGGGGGGGGGGGGGGTTCAGAAAAACATTGGTTTGCGGCCGTTCCTTTGACGCATGCGATTGATTGTGTTTTGTTTCTAGTAAATTACTTACCAGTGAAGATGTCATGTACCCAGTGAACGGAAGGAAACGATGCAAGAATCACAATTTATCACGTGTTTAAAAGACACATCTCCCTGTATTCAGTATTAATTCAACAACATTGAACCATTGTTCCTGTCTAACTCAAAAAAACCGTCACAATCGTTACTTTCTTTTTAATCTTTACTGGAAAATAGATATTATTTCCAAGAACCCTACCGTAACAAACTGAAAGTACAATTAGAACAATTTTTCGCTATTTTTCGTATGCCGATCACGATGCATTTAATCTGAATGCCTATGACTGCTCTACCCACAGGCGCTTATTTTTTGTAATAGAAAATCACCCTATATAATAATAATAATTATAAATAGTTATTATCATACTGATATAGATATTATAATAAATGAATAGTTATTATTATACTGTAGAGTAAACTTTAGTTTTATTACAGAAAAGCCTGCATGTGGCCGTCTACCGCCAATACCGATTGTCAAACATCTCGCAGCAAACATTTTTCTGAAATTTAATTAAATATAGAAAATTGAATTATGATGGAGTTGCCCCCTCCCCCCACTTTAAAAAATATGGAAGTAAAATAACCGAAATTAAGTGAAACAGTGAAAATGAAGTTTTAGGTACCATGCCCCCCCCCCCCCCCAACCCAACACGGACACACACGCGGATTAGGATTTCATGATTGGCAAATTCCCTTTTTTTTTTTTTTGCTTGTCTAGATTTTCCGTTGAGCCTGTGCCTCCCCCTCCTCAATTTTCAAAAACGATGCTACGTGCCTGTTGTATTAATTTCATGAATTCGATTCACGAGGATTTAAAAAATCTCATTTCTTACCATGCATAATATGAAGTAAATATATACTGCTCAGTCATCCACATATATGAGAATATGCAAATATCTGCATGATAGGTCTAAATATATAACGTTATTGAAAAGATTGTAACTCTCGATCATAAATAAATTCCTCAAAGTCAAAGCTATACAGGAGAAATGGTGCGAATCTACTTCCTCATTAACTGACACTTTTGCATGCACTACCTTGTGAATTTAGGTGTTAGGCATGCAAATTTGCAATTGATTCGAAACATTAAGTTCTTGACAAGTCAAACAAAAGCAGACGGTACATAGCTAGGCAGCTTGTCGATGTCATATGATTATAACTGAACGGTTTTATCTTTAGCTTATCAAACAACAATGGGATGGTCAACACATTTCCTTTTTTCAGTTGGTGGTTCATACGGGTATGAAGATTGCGGGCATTGCTAAACCGATGGCGCGGGAAATGCATTTTTTCAACAATGCTACAATTTACAAGTAGCTACCTTTAGAACCTGCATGCATGAACCAGCAAAGAAAGCATTTGGCTGTAGTGTATGTACACATAGGTTGGATCCAAAAGTAGCATCACAGATCCGATAAAAAAATTATGTGAAAATTTTAATGCAAAGTACATGTAATAATAACTTTTAGAATAACATTTAGATGTATTATAAAAAACATGAGGTAAGGATAGTTGGCGCAGGCCTGCGACATTATATCTGGATTCTCCGTATTCAGCGTCTTAAAAAGAACTGGCCTTGATAATACATAATCCGCGTTGGTGGGTTATGTAAATTTTTTCTGCAATGATCGCTACCTTCATAACCCGCATGAATCATCAAAGAAAGCATTTTATTGTTTATATTTACATCTTTCTTTTAACAAATTAATAAATTGATTGTAAAAAGTAAGTTAAATTAACTAAATTACTGTTAATGTACATCAGTACGTTAAGTAAAAGAAACAGCCAAATCTTCTCGAATGGGAATTTGAGTCTGACATCATCATGATTATTTCGTGCAGTCCGTGATTTTTCTTAGGTCGCTGTAGGTTTCGACCAATCGATAAAAGGGGCGTGTTGATTTTAGTCCTGTCAGTTTCCTGTCAGTTTCAGCCGCAGTAGGTAAACTATAGGCGTGTAGATTGTTTCTATATAGAGCTATGAATTAATGATAAGTTTCCGTAAGAAATAGAGGGAATCATGCTCGGTAGATGTAAATATATAAACTTGGATCGAGCTTTAAGGCATCCCGTTCACTATATCTCTCTCACTTTTAGTTAGATTTATCATTTATTTTTTTTTTGATGATTTCTATCAACATTCGGTACAAAACATGGATGCATCGAAACGAAAGAAACACATTGACCTGGCGCTTAGTAAAGTACATGTTAATATAGCCTCACACTTGGCGCTGAATCGATCTGTTTCTCTCACCTCCAAGTCGATATTAGTTAACGCCAATGTCAATACAATTAACAATGTACCGAATCAAGAAATTACACAACTGTTGTATTATTAAACGTGATGCATGATTATTGGAGCGATCAACCATAATACAGAACAGATTAATGTAAGCCACGATCCAGCAGGTAAAATGACATCATTCCGACGTTGATTATGATCCAACAAAGACCATGCTTTTATCCACAAACTATTCCGAACTTTGGGATACAATGCCTGAGGGTCACCTTTTCGACCATGACGTCGACCAATATCAAGTTTGTTGTTAACCACAAGATACGATGCTATTATTTTGTAACACTGATGAGGTAGACAAAATGCTTGAAAGCATCAACATAAGAGAGAAAATACACATCGACCTCGCGATGACCAAACTTCTTGCCCCCCCCCCCCCCCCCGGTTTTTTTTAACCGACCTTTTTCTTTTATCCGCATAAACAAAAACTTTTTTCAACAAACTGAGCCCTCAACTCTTTAAAGATGCGAGCGAGGCTCCCCCACCTTGGATTCAACCTTTCCTTTTTTTGTCAAGATGTTTGGTGGGTAGGTCTGGCCCCGAGTTTCAAAAGCGATGTCACGTGCCTGGTAAAGTATTAACGACCTCACACTTGATGCTCGGTTAATATGTTTTTCTCACATCGAATTCGATACTAGAAAAAGCAAGTCAATACAATTATCATTCTATCTGCCTCATCAGTGTTATGTGAACAATATCAATAGAATGGCATCGTATTTCGTGGACAACTGCAAGCTTCGAGGAGCAGATAAACTTTTAATGTCCCAAAGTTTGAGACACAGAAGGTTTGTCTCAATTTTCAGTTTGTCTGTTTTCAGTTTGGAATGTTTAATAAAACACTCTTTTTTCACTTATGTTTCAATGGGGTTTTTTTTAACCAGTGTAAGCAAATTTTGTTTCTAAGTTAAGATGAAAAAACATCACAACAGTTTTAAAATTTCGGATGTACAGGGTGTCCAAGAATATGATACCATTTAAAATTGCATAAATTAAACAATAGTTAAACAATAGTTGGCCAAAATTTGTAAATTTTAACTCAGATAAAAAGTAAAATTGCTAAATTTTTACTTACAAAAAAGTTTTGGGGAAAAAACTTTTCTTTTAATTATGATGTCACAAAATTGCATCATATTTCTTTGGAATCTGAGAAAAGACATGTAGACATGTTCAGTTTTAAAACTGTATTATCAAACACAGACTCCAGTTATAGTTGTACGAATTATATGTGCTAACCAGCACGAAGAGGACTAAGTAAGTAAATAAAGTAAAATGTGAAGATATATAGTCAATTGTATTGTTTCCTGTAGACTACTTAGTATTTAAAGTCATATTTTGCGTATCAGGGCTAAAAATTAATATTAAAATTAAATACTAGTTACATATAATTATAGTAACGAATTTAGGTGCGGATACATGTTACATTGTATTATCAACATTAAACATTTCACTTTTTGACTTATTTTCATTGTAGATTTACATGTAGATTTGGTTTAGTCAATAGCTGCATGACCAGCAATTAGTTTTCTTAAGAAACATTAGAGAAAATACTAAATGCAAATGGATGTAAATATAGAATTTGTTAATATGTTAATCATTCGTTTAATTTATTTAACAATTAAATAAGGATTTCATGTCGTTCGTTTGATTTACTGCGGGAGATATTGGTATTATGATGTAATTTGAGAATGCTAACTTTGATAACATTGTGCCAGATACTTATGCCAGTGCAAAAGTGGCCATTATTGCACCCGCTTAAAATGCAATTTCTAAAAAAATCCGTATATATCAAATGAGAGACCTTTGCCTTGATACTATATCACCATTTTTGTTTTTTAGTGTGTCTCACCTGAGAGCGAGGTGAGATATTTACCCTTTAAAAGTGTCATTCCTTGGGAAAATAATAATTCCTATGTAAGGAAGAAATATTTTTCTTACAGGATATTTTGAAAACCCTGTAAGATTTTCTATTTATCATTCCTAAAGGAAAGAAGGAGTTTTCCTATAGAAAATTTTTATAATACTTTCCACCGGATCTTACAATCTAAAAGGGAGATTTATACAAATCCTATCGCAATTTAATTCCTATATTGGTATTTCTTTTAGAACCATTTTAACAAAACCTTGGACTTTCAGTAGGACGTAGCTATCTATTTCTTGCGTCAAAACAAGTTAAAAATGACGCAGTTTCAAGCAAAATATGCACCGATTGCGTAGTTTTAGCTCAAAAGCCAGACAAATCTTGTTGATTTCAAAGAGCCATAGCTGAGTGGGCAGCGATGAAATAGACAGGCCACGTCACATTGCTGTTTCACACAACTACCCAAAGTCCAAGCTCTTGTTAAAATGGTTCTATTCTCTTTTTCTTAATTATTTATAAAACTATGTATATATGGCAATGTGTTTGATGGTTGATATTTTCATTCAGAATCACAAGAAGGTAAAGAACATGACGTTAAATCCAATGATCTCCGTGGGTGTATGCGTGTATTTAATTTGTTTGTCAGGGATTTTTCTCCACGGGAAATGTAATAAGAAACGGGTGTATGTGTTTCATCTGACTCATGTACAAAACATCGAATTCAGAAAACTAGATATTGACCGTACTGTACTTAAACACAACCGTGATTCCAAAGAGATGCGTACGCACCTAACTATGGGAATCATACAGGAGTTTAGTGAAAGTATCTAATAGAGATACAATATTCAATATCATTAAGGCGAGGCTCTTTCAAAATAAATAAAAAGTGCATTTAAAAAAAAACAAATATCAAATTAAACTTTATCATCTATTAATTATAGTAGATGATTGAAAACAATTGGATATTTGGGATTATTTTGGAATTTACTAGTATACTGATCAGAGAATCAACCTATTGGAGTCTAAATCAGGGGCGGGGGGTCCTTTTCGCAAGAACCGGTTATATCAATTTTGTATTTGATACTTTACTCCAAACTTACAAATGTTTTGTACTGGTAGGTATGTTCCTGATTTGATTGTCCCACTGTCACATCACTCCACAAACCCGAGTAGTTTTATATATTACACGTATGAAGCATCCAATCAAAGCTAGTTCGTCTCTCTATAGGAGAAACGATCAGTGGAAAATCTGAGCTGTTAGTAGAATAGAAATAAAGTTCTTGTTATCTTGAATGTTGCAGGATAACCTTCTCGGTCTCAAAATGTTGTTTGAAATATAAAAGCCTCGAACTTATAATTCTCGAACAATTTTGAGCAAATTTGATGTCAATTGAAATGGAGTCCTTTTAAAATGCAGGGTGAAAGGCACAAGAGAATTAGCGTGATATAGAACGCAGGCACGTAGCATCAGAAAGGGGGGGCCCTGCCCCCCTCCCCCCTACTTTTTCTCGCAACAAACATTTTTCTTAAATTTACATGTAGAAAATTGAATTTTGAAGGAGTTGGCCCCCCTGGGGCAAAGGGGTGTTTTGTTTTTTTGTTATGCTTGTCAAGATTTCGGATAAGTTTGCCCCCCCCCCCCCCCCCCCCCCCCAAAACAATGCTATGTGCGTGATATATGTACATGTATGAATGGGGTATTTTGATAAACTTTGCATGCATGCGTCATATCACCGTCAGGTTTGGGACGTTATCGTGCCCTGTCGTGACAAATCATGTTGTTTTTAAAAATCGGGTTACCCAAAAAAAAAATAATGATATAAAAATGATTGGTTTTGTAAAACTAACGTTTTTATAAACTTTTTTGTTCTCAGAAGAAGTTATAGATTACTGGCAAAATTGGAAAAATGATTTAGGTTATATATCGTGTGACGTTTTTTAACCGCCACACTTATTATATAAGGGTTGGTATATGAAATGTCGCAAATTCATTCTGAAATAAAAAGTAAAATTGATCAATATGATAAATGCACCTATAAATTTTTTCTCTGATTAAAAAAAATATAATTATGTACATAAATCAACCAAATTATGCATTACGGGACATACTAATTTTCCGAACAATTCCATTATACTAGTAGTAGGCATTTATTATCATAATTATATTAGATAATCAACACGTGAAAAAAAGTAAAAAAAAAAATTACGTCATTGAACGTCTCAGTTGTTTAAAACTGAACAAAGTATTACAAAACCACGTCACACAGTATGTAAATTCTCTAATAAGAAAGTAATTCTAAAATACCTATCGGAAAAAAAAAAAACAATCATGTACCATTGTTTATAGAAACGTAACTTGTATAAAGCCTATCGTGTTTAAATATCATTACTACATAATATTAACATTTTAGCGTTGTTTGGTTTCTACGATATTGTTTGCGTGAGGATATATTAACAAAGCCTTTCCTTTTTTTCCCAGAAATCGAATACTCTTTCACACACCCGATTATTAATCTTATGTCAGATTTTAATAACAAAGAATCGCTCGTGCTTAAACATACGTGCTTGTTTCCAAACGACACATACTAGTATGCCACGTCAATTAAAAATCGTTTCATGACAGAAATTATTTTTTTTTAAATCATAATGTGAATATTTTCTCGCAAAAGTTTTCATAGAGATTTACTCTTAATATTTAAAACTAAATTTTCACTTAATTGAGATTCTTAATGAGCATTGTACCATATCAAGTTTTAGGACATAACAAGCGTAGCTATATTAAATGAAACAAGTTTTTAGTAGATTTTATTTCAGTTTTTTGTTTTTTGCTCTGGTTATCTCATCAATTGCAGATTGCACGGTGTGGGCTTTGTAGCTTCAACCCCAAATATATTTTGCTCTGTTCTTCAGAAAACAAATGCGTCAAATTTGGGTAGTTTATCCTTAAGGAACACCTAGCTCTAAAGGTAAGGGAAGGGTGGCAGCTAGACGGCTTGAGGTAGATATGAGAATCAGTGGGTTTAATATGGATCGAGACTGGTCTTTATATTGTCATCTTCCAGATATAAATCTTTTCTGTAATTTTCTGCAATTTGATTTATGATTACTGAAAATTTGGTGAGTTCAGGACTTCACAATCCTGGCATCAAAACATTGTTTTAAAAAAAACATCTTCGTTTTAAAAGTGAGGCATTTACCTAAAAATGGTTGCTAACAATGAGCATTTCACAGATAACTATTAAAACCCGCCAAATGGAAAGAGCATGCAGTGGAATACTAATGACTTAAGGCACTTTATTAAACCAAGCGTCTCTGTTTTAAAAGAGTTAAAAATATACACATGAGGTAAGAGTCCAGAGGAATGTTTGAAGAATCCATGATCGACTTGACGACAAAAATGAATATCTCTTTTTCTGAAATAAATGTCGAATCCGGTGGCCCTTTTGCATGTTTTCATATGAATTGCTAATAAGTTTAATACATGGTTTGAAGATTAATTTAGAAGAAATCACACCACAGCTAATATCAGTGCAAGATCTGAAATCTAACATCAATTGCATGTCCATTTGAGAAGAACGGAATTAGGAAGAGACCTGTCGTATTATGACCTTGATGTGGTCTCTGGACTAAGGTGCGTGTTATCGTAGGTTTCAAGAGCAAAGTAGTATCTAATTTATAATATAAAGACATGTAGGTTAAAATGGACCAGGCTCATTTCAAAAGTGAATTAATTTTACTTCTTTGAAACGATTTCAACATTCTTCAAATGCAATTTGAATATCTATGGGCATCACACTAGAGTGCATTTGGTCAAGCCATGGAACCCTATTGTTACCGGTATTCTGGTCAAAACTACCCTTTAAATTAGCTGACATTTTTTTTACTTTTTTTTTCAGAAAATTAAAATGACATCATTTTTCCTGTGGAGAAAAATAAAAATGATTCAACCTGCGTATTTGTAGATCCTGCATTAAGAATACTGATGCAGATTTCTGATTAAAGGTCTTTTTCTTTTCTTCTTTTTTCTCTATTGTTAAGGTCTTTCGTTTCCATCGGAAACCTCCGAATATTTCGTTGTTGCTTCTTTTAAATTTTTATGTTCCTTTTATCATTACCGACCGCCAGCAGGCAGTCGCTTGTTTGATATGAAAGCTTTAAAGAATTAAATGAAAAGTATCAATTTAAAAACATTGAAATTGTTCACAAACGCACAATTTTTGCTTTATATCACTGCGTTTATCAATTAATTAATCATTAAAATATCAAGAATTGTTTTAAAATTCGTGTTACTTATAACTATTACATTAGATGTTTAAAATTTATCAGGTTAAAACTTATCTATAAAAGTTGACCCCTTTACGTTTAAATTGATAAATTTAAACTTTAATTATTATACTTTCATGTTAAATACTGAAATCTGATTGGTTTAAAGGCAGTTGATAATCCGTTCTATTACCCTCAACGTTAGCAACACACTTGGCAACGGGTAACACAACGAATTGTTACATGCGCGTAAATTATGCGCGTACGGTTCGCCGTAGAATTCACGTCATATCTATATAAAAGCAGTAAAATTTTCTCTAAAATTAAGACATTCAGTATAATAAAATAAATAGTGCCTGTTTGGGAGGGTAACAGTTGAAATTGACACCCCTCGAAAACCATTGTTAACCTCCGCTTCGCGTCGGTTGACAATGGTTTTCTCGGGTTGTCAATTTTAACTGTTACCCTCCCAAACAGGCACTATTTATATAATGGAACACACAGAACTCCTTCTAACAATTAACGATATGGAATCAAAGTTCGTCTCTAGCAATTCGATTTAAACGTGGTTCACTGTACCAAGAAAACTGAAATTCCGCTATTATAATATCTAATAACGACTTTTTGTTATAAAGCCACATTTCTTAAAATGTCCATGTATTTTATCTTTATTTCCAAACACTACATGTACAATCTTTGATGTGTTGACATTTAAATTCCATGCAAGAGTATTGTCATGTTGTAAATTTTGAATTTACCGGGTGGCAGTATATACAAAATTTACAACATGACAATTGTCATGTGGAGGCAGTAAATACAAAATTTACAACATGACAATTTTTTATTTATGCCACCCGGTAAATTCAAAATTTACAACATGACAGTATTCCCCAGGTGTATTTATCAAATGATGTAAACCCTCCTTGCTTTCGGTAAAAAGAGCCATATCATCTGCATACATTAGTTACATTGTACAAACAAACTGATTTCGGTGTTTGTCTAATGTATAGGAAAGTTACCTATTAGGATTTGACCAGAATTCCAATCTATTAAAATACATTGAAAACAGCAAAAAAGATATAGTCTCTCCTTGCTTTAAATTAACATACACTTTAAAAATCATGTTTCTCTACCATAAAGATATTTAATTATTGTGAATATCTTTAAAAATTTCCTTTTACACGTTTTAACTCTGTCCAGTATCCACCGAAAGAAAACAATATTATATACGTTTGTTTTTACTTTTTTCATTTATTTGCTACTCTAAATAAAAAAAAAGACCTCAACTGTTGATAAAGCTGGCCTTATTATTTTTCATTTTCATGTATATACATTTTTTCGGCGAATGAACAAATATTTTGCTCAAATATTATTTAGAAACAATACTGAACAACACTTGTAAGAATTGGAAAAGCCATTTATAAAGCCGTATTGGGTTTTAATGTACCACCAGATGGTTAATTAAGCGTTCAAACAAAAAGGGCTTTTGATCTTAATGATAAATATTCTAGAACATATATTATGTTATTTGTAATTGAATTTATGTACCAAATTAAGCATTTAAAATGAGCAACTGGCGTGAACCGCCATACTAGTTATAGAAAATTAAGCGACTGCTGATTACCCAAAATCATGGGAGATATTTTTAACGACTATCATTTTTTCTCTTTCATGAGATGCCTTGATATTTTTCGCGCCAAATTATTAATAATCAACCAATGGCTGTCGTAATCTGTCGTTCTTAGATATCTGTGAAGGGCTATCCTTTGTCTTAACATTCTTCCCTTTGATTTCTATATTACCTTAGGAAATTACAATAAATGTCAGTTTTGCTCAACACATGGTGTGAAATGACGTCAGCACCAGAGTGTGTCCATCATTATTAATCACTACTGTTCACACTGTATACGGGATTTCCATAAAAAAAAAATCCAATTCTATTTTCACCTGATTAAGTTTCAACGGTCAAAAAACAATAATTCTGATAAATGCATGTTCTTATTATTTGTATCTTAGCTATGAAAGCAAAAATACTGTTTTCCATTTTTTGTTTGTTTTATGAAATAAGATATTTTAAAGAGCTCTAACGTTATGAATTCAAAGTGAAATGCAAAGTTTCGATGTAATTTACAAAAAAGAAGATTCAACTACATGTGCATTCACGCCCACCAACATACATTCTCTCTCTCTCTCTCTCTCTCTGTTAATTTTTTTTTTGATAAAAGAAAAATGCATATTAGTCGATGGACCTTTCAAACAAAGTACATACACCTTAGGGCCTTGTGAGGGAAAGCGAGACAAGATAAAACAATGCAATAACATTATACTCAAAGGGATCCGAGTTGATAAAATTTGAGCTCTTAGATTAGCAAGATTCCAAAGGTCTCGCTACGAGACAAATGGCAAAATTTTTTACGTCCACATAATCGTGGAGACAACAGATTAACCTACAATCTTATAGTAGCAGATAATGGTATTTAGTTAATCTACAAAAGCTTCACGAAGACAAATACATCTTTAGCATTGAAATAATTGTAATCATTTTGATATTTTATTACATAATTTGTGACTGATTCAAAAGATGCCAAATTCAATGGAGGTTTGGTATTCTGGTTTTGTTTAATGCATCTTATAATTTCTTGTTGAATAAAATGACAAAAGACCAAAAATGGTATAGTTCAGGATGGCGCTATGGATGCTCGCTGTGTCATTTTCCATGATGGTCCTTGGTTAATGCGTCCAAAATGTCCGTAAATGAATTTGCTGTGAATTCGTTCTTCGTTATTAATTGGTCCCCTACAAAAATAAAAAAAACAGCACTCTGTAATATAATATCCATTCACCTTCAAAGGTTGATTAGAAGTGCAATTTTGGTATAAAACCGCATTGTTACGTTTACTGAAAAATATTTAGGCTATTTGCTTCAACTCATGATGTAAAAAGTAGCTCCTACCATTTCGGTCTAAAAATTGAAACAGCAGGTTTGTTCCTCTTTTGAACATACGTAGTTTTGTTTGTGAGAGGTACTGTGTGGGTTTTATTTCACTGCTATCTATAATCTCATTATAATCCTCGATACTGTCTTTATCCATCCAAGCGTCTGAATGAATCCGACTGTTTCGTTTCCCGAATCGTGGATAATCGTTTTCTTTGCTACTTGTGTAAAATAAACAGAGGGCACAGTCACATGACACAAGCACAATCAACGCCCAAAACAAGCTTTGCATTCTCAAACCTGCAAAAGAAAACAAGGCAAAACATGAATAAATAATATTAAAAGTTATGGTGTGAGACTCATTTGTGTGTACATGTATCACTTAAGAAACAAATTGAGCGTTGTTTATTATTTTTGTTTCTTGCATGGTTTTCTTAAATGTTTATCGTTGAAAATATTTGTTGTTGTTGGGATTTTTTTTTAAAATTTATTCCTGCTTTCTTGTTGTTTGCCTGTTTGTAGGAAAACGCAAGTCAGACGTCATTGTTACTAAAACTGTTACATTTGGCCTTTAATACTGTAACCATTGAAGGATAAAAAAAAACAAAAATGAATTCTGGGGTTTCGACACATTCCTGTTTTACATGTACCACAGCGTTTTGAGTTCGTTCAAGTCTAATCGTGGTTGCCCCCCAAACTGGTTATACGCAATAAATGACATGAAATGTGTTCATAAGTTTTAGATTACTTCCATTACATCTGTCAAAACTTGAGTGAATTTCTGCAAAGTTGTTGTTTTGGTTTAACGTCGTTTCTGTCAAATTTTAAGATATACTGATAATAAATTATGTGCATTTTATATTTTGACTGAAAATCGTCTTTATAATTTTGTTTATATTAAATTTTTGCGAGTTGACAGAGATATTTTAAACATTTTTAGAGAGGTACATGAACTTTCTTTAATTGAAAAGAGGGTTCAAATTTTCTTCACATTTTCACATCAAATACACTTAAATGTAGTAGTAAAGGGATAAATCTCGGCAAATAATTTGTCAATCCCCCCCCCCCCTCCAAAAAAAAAACCACACACACCAAAAAACCACAAAAACCCCCCAAAAAACAAAAACAAAACAAAAAACAATAAATAAATAAAAAAATTAATTTAAAAATCCCCCAAATCGAAACAAAACCCCCGCGCTACATCAATGCGCGTATCATTGCTATAATAATAACTAACTGCTCAAAATATATTAAGACTTTATTTTTTAAGGTACAAGTCGATACTATTAAAGGCTATAAATTTCACAATAAATACGTGCTCCATTAATTAATTTTATGAATAAAAGCGCAGTTTCATGATAATAGATAATAGAGACAATTTATCTAGCGATAATTACGATAGGATCTTAGACATTGTTTTCCTGAAACGGGTAATACTATGCTATTGATATTTGATATAATAAATAATGCTCAATCTCAGTGGTAGGGACTAATAAGCTAGATAAAAGTAATGTTGTGTTGAGATTTCAAATACAGGTATACAGAAATGATAAACGTTATTTACAAACGATGAAAAGGCACGATTGCATTCCAAATCCAATGCTTTCATATCTTATTTTTCATACAGGTGTATTATTTGCATTGCTCGCAATATCAACAAACCATTGAGAGTAACAGTGAATGTAGTTTGATCTTATTCAAACGCATGTAGTTGGTTTAGTTTATGATATACACGTAGTGTTCGAAGTCATTTGTTCTTAGAAAAATGCAAGGTTTTTCAATTCAATAACGTGCCGGATAAAAGAACTAGGTTTCTGGTATCTATTCAGGCCCCTATCTTGGCCGTATTTTAAGAACTGTCAAACACAAACGTAAATTTTATAATAGATTTTAAAAATATAATGTTGAACAGACGATTTTTTCCAAACAGATCAAAATTTAACCTAAAACACTTTTTGTTTTGTTTTGTGACGTCATAATCAAACAAGTGCCCTATTTCGTATAGAGTTATCATTTCTCCTAACGCGGGTTATTATTTTTTCGCTACCTTCATATCCTGCATAAATCACCAAAGAAAGCATTTTAATGTTTAAATATGACATTGTTTGGTTTAGTTTCTCCAAGTTTCTTTACAAACCCAATTTTGATGCTATTTTAAGTGCTAAAATTTATTTGATTTTTTATTATTGTTTTTAATTTTGAAAATTCTAAAGACCTAAAAACACACTCAGAATATTGGAAAGTTAACTCACCAAATGTGACGTAAATTCAATCAGCACAGTGAACACTACAAATCCGAGTTCATAAAAATTCAAACATGGAGTGAGCTGGTCAAAGGTCTGTTTCTATTGCAAGCTTGTAACTTATTGCCTAGGTTATATATACAAACAGAGTAATAAAACTATGATATCGCTGGGGAATGGAATACAGAAAAGACAGTCTATTAAAACACGCCCCATAACGCACACCCAGTAAGTGGCTCTGACGTGGTGATATTCCAGCTCGGGTGATCAACACTTCAAGGGATGGACAATTCACAGAACGATTAAAAAACACGTTGTGGGGGTTGTTTTTCTCTCACTCTTATTTTTTTTTCCAATTATGTTTTGTTAAGTATTAACGCCGACCTCGACTTCGATCAAACAGTAATGTTACATGTACATATATGAACATACAAAATGTATCTAATACCAGAAAGAACATGATACATCCAGGTAAAATCAATGCTGAAATTATATATAGTAAATGAGTAACTACCCATGCATTGAAAGAAGATGTACGATCCACACTCAAGCTTTGTGTCCCTCACACAGTTTCGGCGTGCTCAGATGAATTTATACTGATCTCAAAGTATTCTTGCTGTATTTTATTCTTTTGTATTGTTTTTTTTTTCCTAAATTCATATGAATTAAACTTCAGTGTAACATATACTACATTTTAATATGATTATAAGTATTCTACATAATACCCTAGCTAGGATACAATTTAAAGCTGAAAAGTTCAATTTATGCTTAATTTATACAGTAACACATAAGCGTCCATGTTAAAAAGGTACATTGAAAAATAATATAACAATCAATTTTTACATTATATGGGTAGCCTAACCATGTGGAAACGATTTCAAGCACATGAAAATTTGTTTTCCTGACCAGATGACTATGGCTATGATACGAGAAGGTCAGTTATAACTTAAAAAAAATTCTAACGAAATGATTTGTAATTCAGGGTTTAGTCGCGGCGTTATCCTTTAGGGTCATAGGGAGACCAATGGTAAGGAGAAGGGTCAAAATTCTGACATTGAATACAAACTAAAGGAAATATTTTGTTTATATGATCTGTGAGCATAATACTACACCGTTTGGCGAATTTCCAAACATTTCAAAACATACAGTATTCTATGGGGTCAGAGAAAATTAAATCAGTTGTTACTTTGTTGAACGATGTGGGCCATAGTCCTCTTCTTTAATATAGAAAAGTCAAAGTAATAAACCAAGCAGTGACTTGTAAACAGGATTTCTTCGTAATTCCCCAAATGGTGAAGGTAAGTTTGGATTTAACTTTTGTTGTTGTTTTTCTTTACTTAACTGCGTGATAACTTTGACAAGTGAAGAATTATTTATATTGATTTTGATAAGGTTAAAAGCGATATGGGATGATATTTTGTGTCGGAAATATTTTTATTGTGGAATTGTTATATACAAAGGCACCTGACATTATATATTTTTCTCATTATAAAAATAAATACCCTATATCTAATAATACTCAAGGTACCCATCGCCGCCTTCTT
>WFKH01011801.1:36799924-36833749 GCA_016163765.1 Magallana hongkongensis
AGCAGCATCTTTGAACATTTTGGTTTCCATCGGAGATTTTCCTGCGTACACACAAAATTAAATGAAGGCCCGGTGCTCTAAGATGTCGATTGACGTCAACGTTTTTGACTCATTTTCAAGCGTTGTTCGTCCAAATTCGGTGATAAAACAATCAGAAATTCTTCAATTGAATTGAAACTTTCACAAAATGACCTTTATAAGCTAATGTGATGTCATATGAAATATCGTTTATTTTAATGCGCTTAAACGGTACATTCTCTTAATAAGGAAAGATGCGTACAAAATATATAAAATTAAAAAACTGACATGCTCCGTGAAGCGTATCTTATCAAAATAATTGAGCTGTATATTTTTTATGGAGCATTAAAAAAAAAACAAATCTTTATATTTTTCCTAGAAAATACGTCAAGATTACATCTGCAAAGTTTCGTTGGTATCGCGTGAATAGTCCGCTCACAATCGAACTTGTCCGCGAACTTTTCTAACAACCCTCGTAATTGCGTCATACTTTGGGTAATCCCTTCCAAATATAGCACTGATACGAATATTCAAAAGGCGTCAATTTTGAATTCGATCAACATACAAGTTAAAATTAAGAAAAGGGATACTATACACAGTCAGTTATAACTTTCGTTACACAAAGTTTATATAAACATGTTTATAAATGCATATATTTTGAAATATTGAAACAAACACACCGTGCAGGGAAATCTCATTGACATATATGTATGTGACAACTTCCGTGCACCCTCTAGACATTTATCGCATATCTCAAAAGTCTCGATCAATCAAGAAATAATCCATGCAAAGTAGACCCCTCTAAAAATGAAATAAAACATAGATTTACAAAGTAAGAGTTATTCATGATAAATTATTTAATGCACTGAACATTGCTTAATAATACGTATGAATGCAATTTTTCGTACGGGAACAAATAATTTAGTTCAATTTTGTTAGTGTCAGTATAAAGACAAACTTCAAGAAAAAGAAGAGAAAATACCCAGTGGAGGTAAGTATAACAGCGTGAAGCTCTTCCATTCAGTCAACTGAAAAATGCCTAAAAGATTAATTGGGTGTACCATTCCAGATCTAGACCTTTCAAATTACTGAATGAGACCGGTTCATCTTGAATAAAATAGTTATACAGTCAAGTTAAAGGGGTAAAAGTGACGTAATGAGAGACTTATTATTTGCTTCTTACGCCGGTTGTGATAAAAAAAAACCCACAACAAAATCGTATATATGAATCGTACATTTATTTATCCATTATTCAAATAAATCAAGTCAATATGCATGACGTCAACTGCCTCTGAATTGTAAATAAGACAAAATGTACAATTCAATTAATCCAACTTTCAATGATATGTTGAAGTTGTAGGCGACCTAAGTGATAGGCTTTTAAATTTCAATTAAAAATATTTAAAAAAGAAAAGGTGTCAGATTCTTACATACGTAAACAAAGTACTTTGATTTTAATATTTCATATATGACGGAAAAACTGTGGATGTCCATGCAGTACTAAAGAGTAATTGATTCTAAGAGAGAGAGAGAGAGAGAGAGAGAGAGAGAGAGAGAGAGAGAGAGAGCTGATATATTGGAATCCGCAAGATACCGGGTATTAATGACATCTCTTCATAAAGCTTACTTAATTGAAATGACAGCCTACATTTACGCCTATTATTTACGACATTTTTGTCAATTAACACCCATTCATTAGAGAATAACTACGAGTACTAAAACGTCAGGTATAAATATATATCATAAAAGCGAGGATATAAAACCGGCTAATATACTAAACTTACTATTCAAGGATGAGGACTATTGTAAAGAATAATGTAGAAAGTGCCCTTTCATTCATATTATTTCCTAAGCACACCAAGCAAGCAACCACAGAAAGACATATACTGTTTAACACTTCTCCCCTGTAGTATATAAATGGGGAAAGAAACAATAAAGGAAAAAAGTAGCAGAGTCATCTCGATCATATCTCGATGCGAGTTTTCAACACATACATTTGACATAGTCATCTGATCAGTCATTTCCCTTAAAGGTAATAGAGTTGTGAGAATGACAACCTTTTTTTTTTTACTTTGTTAGACAAACAGGGATGTTATCAGAGCAGAGGTACATGTAGGTAAAATTAAAAATAAAGGAAACACTTTTATCCTATAGGGAATACAATTCTTATTAGATTTTTAGAAAACCCTACAAAATGTCCTTGTTCTTGTTCTTTTAAGAAAATCATTTTTCTCTTAGTAATTATCATTTTCCCGAGCGATATTAATCTTTAAATTAAGGTAAATACCTCCCCTTAAAGATGAGACACACTAAAATAAAAGCAAAAGTGGTTAATATATAATTCGTAAGTAACAACCTTTCACAAGATATATAAGGAATTTTACGAAACTGCATTTTAAGCGTGTGAACAAAAATGCCACCTTGGCACTGGCATACTTATCTGGCACAGTACGTAAGAGTGTTAATGATTCTTAACATAAAATAAATCATGATATATTTAAATAACCAGCTTTAATTTGTACAAACATAAAATGGGATGGTAGTTAAACTCAGGAAGTTACATAGATTAAAATAACATTTGTTATCAAATGCATTTACTCACAGGTAGTTTATAAACTCAAATACACATTCCTTGATCTTTTAAAAGCTTCTTACAAACGCATTAAAATTAATTTTTCAGGGACACTCAGGTGACCTACTGCTATTGGTTTTAAGTCTCTATCCTGAGAGTACTAGAAAAATATTGACCAAATTTGATGCGTAGCATTTATAGTAGGATAGAAACATAAATTATGAAATTCATGACACCCCCAAGGGGCCATAGACTCTTAAAAAAACTTTTAAAATCTTTTCTACCATTGGACATCCAGCAAACTAAGCATATTGTTTATGATAATCAAGGAAGCCTCTATTATAATTGTGACGCAGCCAGGGTCAGAGGCTCTAGTATTAGGGCTGGGCTCTAATAGTCATATTATAGTAGATATACATTATTTCTTTTGAAAATTCTCCTCTACTACTTGGCAACTAGCAGGGAAACTAAATGCATGATAAGAATGAGCCAGAAAGCTTCTACCAAAATTGTGAAATTTATGGCCTCAGGGTCAGAGGCTCTGGTGTCAGGGCGTTGCTCAAGTTGTCATTTAGTAACGGGGAGGAGACAACCAAAGATACAGTTTAATTACCAGTACATCATTTAAGAAGGTCCCATATCACTCATCTTTAATTCCTAAACATATAATATTCAGCAAAGTGGAGTAAACATAAATTAGTGTGGGGAAAATGGATAAGCTTTGCTGAAAATAAAGAACAGTGGTATTGAAAAAACGAGATGGCAAAATAAAAGTTTCTCCAATGTTTAATGTTTGATATGTTTAAAAATGTTTAGGTGTCTAAACGTAAACCCTTTTCTTAAATTCATAAGCACATAAAATTTAATTTAAAGCTGCTTGGTGCGAATTTTTGACTAATACAGTATAACTGTAAATTGTTGAAATAAGTAAGCTTATGAGAAAACTTTTTAATATAGAGAAACTATGGAATCCGGATAGGGCCATGTAGTTCACTATCGCATCATCGCACCATCCACGTTTTGGTCGATAATGCGATTACGCGATAATGCGATGACGATGGTGCGAAAGCGCGAAGAGATGATGCGATGACGCGACAATGCGATGACGATGGTGCGATGACAAAATAAGGCTATAGTGCGATGACGCGATGGTACGATAGCGATAACGCGATAGTGCGATAGCTATGACGCGATGGTGCGATAGCGACGATGCGATGCTTTTATCGTGTCTTCGTTAGTTTTCTATCGCGCTATCGTCATCGTGTCATCGCATGAAAACGTGTCATAGCGAAAACGTTCAATTCTGGGTGAAGTTTTTAATGACGTCACAATGATTACCGTAAGCGCTTTTTGCTTGACGGTTGCATTATTGTAAACATTAAAAACACGGTTATTTTAAAAATTCTGAACGGTTTGCATTTTTCAAACGTAAATATTAGTAATATAAACAGCAATGTTAAAAAGTTCACCGGGTTATGAACTTGGTTTTTACGTGATCAAATCTTCTGAGATCCCTTTTGGGCTTCACAGGATTTGATCACGTGACCAACCAAGTTCATATCCCGGTGAACTTTTTAACTTGCTGTTTATTTAAGAAATAAATTTAACAATTTAAAAAGTTCACCGGGATATGAAGTTGGTTGGTCACGTGATCAAATCCTGTGAAGCCCGAAGGGCTTCTTAGTAGATTTGAACACGTACCAACCAACTTCATATCCCGGTGAACTTTTTAACATTGCTGTTTATTACTTATATTTGCGTTTGAAAAAGGCAAATTGTTCAGAACTGTTAAAATAACCGAGATTTTATGTTTACAATAATGCAAGCGACAAGCGATAAGCGCGTGCTATGATCATTGTGACGTCACGAAAACGTTCATACAGAATTGAATGTTTTCGCTATTCTATAGGTTCATATAAGGAAACATATTTGCAAATGTAAATATTTCTTAATGAACCCTGCAAATATATCATAAGAAAAAATAAATATATTGTTATTATCTTGTACATAATTTCCATCTAACTTTGAATTAAAGGATAATACTACAGTAATATCATAATTCATATAATGTACAATAATTTGATTTTATTGATTGGCTAAACCAAAGACTTTTTTAAATTTATTTTGTATAACCTGGTTAGCTATGTAGCCACGCCCCCTTGACAACCCCATATTCATGCGCGTGTTACGGTTTTTATGTAAATTCAAATTTTATGCAAAAATAAAATAATTTCTATCTTTAATAATTGATTTTTTTAATCTTTTAGTTAAATTATAAGGAATGTTTTTAATTTTTGTCCAGATTATCCGATAAAACCTGGTTTGAGGCAGTGAACGCTTTTTTATAATCCGCTTTGCGGATTATAAAGCGTGCACTGCCTCAAACCAGGTTATATCGGATAATCTGGGCAAAAATTAAAAACATTCCTTAATAAATCATTTAAAGATACAAAGGGAGGTAACTTTAACAATTACAGTGAATATAGAATATGTACTTCTCCCTTAATAGTTATAACAATAAGTACTGGTTTAAAATAATACAGACACATTATTTATCAAATCTAATAGCTACTTGTAATTATACTGGAATAAGCTCTTACTTTGCTCAATATATGAAGCGTATGTGGGTTTTTTTTTAATTTTCTTGAATGTGAATTATCACCCTCCCCGTTTAAAAACCATGCCTCGATCAAGCGGTTTCCTTTTGTTGTATTGTTTTCTTTGTTTATTGAACCAAATTTATCTCTTTTAAATACACTGTATTTATATGTCTCGCAAGAAGCAAGATGGTTAATTTGTAATACCTAATTATTATTAAAGGGTCAAGTTTATCAACCGAGTAAGGTCAATTTCTGACATGAAATCCGTTCATTCATTCACTGCCTGACGCGATTTCTCTTTTCTATGCGCAAAACAGTCGATAGCGCGATGGTGCGATAAAACAATGACGATGGCGCGATAAAGAACTTACGATGACACGATAGAGCATCGCATCATCGGTATCGCACCATCGCGTCATCGCTATCTCACTATCGCGTTATCGCTATCGTACCATCGCGTCATCGCGCTATCGCTTCATCGTGTCATCGCACCATCGTCATCGCATTGTCGCGCCATCGCATCATGACATCGTCATCGCGCTATCGCCTCATCGTCATCGCATCATCGCTTCATCGTCATCGCATTATCGCACTATCCGGATTCCATAAGGAACTGTTAATCAAGTTAGCTGAGAATTCTGGAAATTCTTCTTTTAATATATGTTATTGAGATAAGCAAGGTTAAAACAATTATTTATTATATTTTAAAGTATCAAGTATTTTAAATAAACCCTGAACATTTTGTTTTTAAAGTGCGTTACCATTGACGATATCAACGCCCTTTGATTAATTTTTTTTCAAAGGGCGTTGTAACACGGGGTCTCAGAGAACCTTTACCAAAATTTGTGAAATGTGACCGGAGGGGGGGGGGGGGGGGGGTTTTTTTACAACGAATGCCAATATCGGAGATTACTTTGATTACTCATAATAAAAGGTAATAAATGTTTAGGGTCTCTCAACAAACTACTTGACAAACCCTTAATTTGATATATATCTTTTGACGAAATGGGGGTCAAAAATTAGGAAATTGATTACCTTTTTTATCCCCCAAAAGTCATCTAGGCAAAAACTGTAATTGTTTTTATTTGTATTTTTAAAACTCTACTCTTTATTCTGCAAATTTTCAATTAGCAACGTGATTTGAAATATACTATTTCATAGTTATGCCTTAGCAAACAGAAAATACAATTCGCATAATTATATAGTTCACTTATTCACTTGGTTTTCTTTGATTATTTAAATCAAACTGCGAAAACTTACTTAACTTTATTTAAAATATAAGCTTGTTCCTGTATAAAATTTGCAAGTTATACGGCAGTTTAAAAAAAGAGTTTGCCTCTAAGGCCACACCTATTTGATTTCTTGGTCTTCGGATTCTAAGCAAAAAAATATTGGGGCGAGCGGGCGATTTACTAATTTTAAAATTAAAAAACTGAAATTTGAAAATTTTGGGGCGACATAAAAAAAAAATAGAGGCGAGCGATTACATTTTATTTTAAAATGTCATTTTTTTCATTGCAATACATGTAAAAAGCAGTGAAAAATTGGTGACCGTATTCGGATTATTGTATCAGACCCCTCCTGATCGCTAATTCTATCCACACATGCTGGCATTATTTACTTGTAAAACTTGCTTACAATCTACCGGGAAATGTTTGGTATGATCAATGTTAAAAAGGGCAATCATGACTAATAAAAAAAATAAAATAACCAAAAATGGAGCGGGAAACGGAACTCAAATTTCCAGGTGCGGGATTTATTTTTTAATATTATTTTTTGGAAAGCCCTTAGTCACGTGCGCGCGGATCCGACGACCAAAAACTCAAATTGGTGTGGCCTAAAGTTAGGTAAATATTATGTGAAGTCTTGTAATTTGTTATTTATGATGTAGAATTTATTGTTATTAAAAAAACCAAAAAATAGTTTTATGAGAGAAGAGATGGATAATAAAGGTATTTCCGTATTTTCCTATTTCAAGAGCGATTTTGTCTGATGGAGTTTTTGTCTATAAGTCTTACTTTTTTTATTGAATAAAAATGTTGTCTCGTTTGTATAGTTAGGTATCTTATGTAATTATTTTGTTTGTTAGAGAAATTTGTGCGCGAGTTTGTTTCATTTTGTGACGTAGGCAACTTGCACTATACATAACATAAAATTATGTAAATGGTGTGACAATTATACCGAACACAAACTGAAAAATAGAATGTACTGCTTGATTATCGTAAAAAACAACAGAGTAAAAAAGCAAGTCATGAACGAGCATTGTATAACGTAGATACTTCGAATGATTCTTCAGAGCAGATATATGGCCCAGACAAGATTGCACGAACAGATGGACGGACAGACGGACGACTTGATTTGTTGATATTCATGTATAATTCTAGAGACATATTTTTTTATTTTACAAATTCTGAACATATATTAGCATGTTACTGCATAACACGCCATGCCTTATAGATTTATCAATCATTACGTCAGCTAAGTTCTTTGTTTTACATATATTGTCTATATAAAATAATTAGTCGACAAACACGTGTACATATTTATGCAGGTTTATGCAACCTTTCGATGTACAAAACATTGATTTAAATTTTAATACCAATTGGCTTTCCATAAATCTTTTTATAAAATTTGAGCCTAAAACGTGGGGGAGAAATCCTACTTTGGGGGAAAATCTACTATACAGTAGCTTTCCCCCCCGGGGAAAGATTACTATATATCTTCTTCTCCGTTGAAAATTGAGACCGGGGCCATTTATTCAATAACTTTCAATTGACTTTTCCCATAATATTTGATGACCTGAACAAGTTGAAAATTTACCCTGTTGAAAATTGATTTTGACAAAGCTTTGAACACAGTGCAATACTTATGCAATTCCGAAATGAAAAGGTAACTTGTGCCAATGTTTTTATATTTCGGTTGTGTAATATTTGATTAAATCGCTGCGCAACGCTTACACGAGGGAACACCAGTTTTGAATTTGAAGATGTCTAGAGTTGATGCGTTGTAGCAATGCGAAATGTAAAAACAACGGAAAATGTAATAAACTCCTATTATTACATTTTGCGTCAAGATCAGATATTATGTGTTATTGGATATGCGTAATGTCGTGGGCCTTTCTAAACAAATAAGTTCTTAATACTTTACTTCTCAATCATTTCTAATTATGATACTGTTCATTGTTACTATGAATGCATTTTGAAATATATAATTTTGAGATCGAATTTTAAGAATACATTATATAATACTAAGTAAAATCTGGAAATCTCAATTGGAGTCGTCATAATTTGATAATTTCATCTGTTTGCAAAAATTGAGCCGTACAAGCTAATTTAATTGCATTACAACCTAAATCGCACACTTTGGCCTTTTTGCAAATATCATGATGAACCGGTCAATACCAAGATTATTTTTGTGAACATGTCAGTAATAGTTCACTGTACAGTAAACATTGAATTGTTAAGGAATAAATTCAACAAGATCTGAAACATTCATCACATTCACTGCTTGCAGTGTATCTAATTTCTCTCTCATCTCTCATAAACCTTTAAGAATTATATATTCAAAATGGTTATAAAGTATAAACATGGACTCTATTTAGGTCAATATACATTTTATGAAGACCAAACTATGGCTTATATTGTCGATATTTTCTTTGTATCTGTGGTCAACATTAGCTATCATGGGTCAATATATTTACAAATTGAGCTATATTAAATTCACTTTTTTGTCTTATTACATTTTGCGTTGTTAGTACATTTCGCGTTGCTACAATGCGTATTGAAATTCTAAACCTGGTATAGATTTTATGCCATAGGCATAGTGTATATTGAATAAAAGATGCAATATGTTTGAAGTCCGATAAAAAACCTTGATAACAGCTCATACTGGTATTATTTCAACAATAAAATACGTTCTTTGCTGATTCATGCGGGATATGAAGTAAGCGACACTGCAGAAAAAATACATTAATTACTCGCGTTAGCGTGTCACAGATCACAAAAGAAAGCATTTTATTGTTTATATTTACATCTTTGTTTTTAACAAATTAATGAATTGATCGTAAGGTGTTAGTAAAAGTAACTAAATGATTGTTAGTCTTCATCAGTCCGTTAGATACGAGAAATAGCCAAGTCGTCTTACATGGGAGTTCGAGTCTGACATAATCAGGGTTATTCCGTGGCAAATTCGTGCAGTCCGTGATTTTTCTTAGGTTGCTGA
Organism: Magallana hongkongensis; assembly: GCA_016163765.1. NCBI lineage: Eukaryota > Metazoa > Mollusca > Bivalvia > Ostreida > Ostreidae > Magallana > Magallana hongkongensis. The sequence continues at coordinate 36,809,336 of WFKH01011801.1, forward strand.
TGGATTAACTGGTTAGAACTGGATCGTGTAGATTTCAGCCCTGTCAGTTTCTATAGAACTATAAATCGGTTTTCTTAAGAAATAGAGGAGAAAATACTATGTAGATGTAAATATATCATAATGAAATAGATGTACAATTTAGTATATCATTCTGCACTTATTGTATTTACGTATATTCATGCATTTAATTTGTGGAGACCCGCAGTCTTGTCTTAGAATAAAATCAATTTATGGCTGCCAAGAACTACATGTATTCTCTTTGGAGAAGTGGACAGGCTAATACTTTAGTCACTTTTAACCGCAAACAATCATTTTTTGTGTTTAGAAACCGTGTTAATGTCGAAACGAGGGACAATCAACACATCGGCGAATGGTTTCATTCAAATATGCATGGATTTAAGCAAGATACCTGTTATCTCCATAACATGAAACATCATTGCAAGTATGCTTATCGTAAATCCATTTAACGTCTTCTCTGTTTCGGCTTTCAATCAATCGTATCCGACAAGCGGAAGTATTTACGTTGGCGTCCATGACAGCATTTCTTTTCATAAACCGTAATGAAAATACAGGGTAATGTATTATATGTTGAGGTTTAAGCTTAACCTCATTAAATTCAATGATATACCCTTGAATACACCACAGAAGATACATTTAAGCTGTCTCGCTATTACTTAAACGATGCAAATGACTTTAGTATCGGCTGCCAGAAGTAGCTATGCTTTTCTGTGGAGCTATTATGAACAAATCTCCTTCAACTAGACGCTTTGTTAATTCAACGCTTCGAAGCTTTAGGCATAGAGTGTCTGGTTGAACAAGACTATTTATGAATACTAGTAAGTTATTTAAAAATATATATATATATATATATATATATATATATATATATATATATATAAAAGATTTAATAAGAGAATAAATGGTATTCGTATTTCTTGTTTTTAAACACATTTTCAAAAACAAAAAGAATTTAAAGGAAAATTATTTTTATTTGCAGTTTACGTATTGAATGCGGGATAAACATGTTGATATTTGGAATCATCTGAGTATGTTAAAGTATGTTATTAAGGCAATGCGAAACGTTTTTAGCTCACCTGAACCGAAGGTTCAAGTAAGCTTTTCTGATCGCCTGTTGTCCGTCGTCCGTCCGTCCGTCCGTCCGTCTGTAAACTTTTCACATTTTTGACTTCTTCTCTAAAACTACTGGGCCAAATTTAACCAAACTTGGTACAAAGCATCCTTCTGGAAAGAGAATTCTGAATTTATAAAATACAGGGCTAAACCCTTTTTAAAAGGGAGAAAATTGCGAAACAGTGAGTAAAAGATGTGTGTCTTTAAAAATCTTCTTCTCAAGACCCACTGCACCAAAAATGCCAATATTTACAAAAAAGCTTGTATTTATAGTGAAAATTTTAAATTGTAAAAATGGTGACCCTCGGACCCAAACTGGGGCCCCAGGCGGGGTTCAAGGTTTAACATAGAAATACGTAGGAAAAATGTTTAAAAATCTTCTTCTCAAGAACCACTGCACTAGAAACGCAAATATTTACATGAAAGCTTGTAAATGTAGGGAAGATTCTAAATTGTAAAAATCGTGACTCCCGGACCAAAACTGGGGCCCCAGGCGGGGTTCAAAGTTTAACATAGAAAAACATAGAAAAAATGTTTAAAAATCTTCTTCTCAAGAACTACTGCACCAGAAATGCCAATATTTACACAAAAGCTTGTATATGTATTGAAGATTCTAAATTGTAAAAATCGTGGCTCTCGAAAGAAACTGGGATTAAAGTTTAACATTTATAGGAAAATGTTAAAAAATCTTCTTCTCAAGAACTACAATGCAGCAGTTTGGGATATTCCTATGCATACATCCTTGGCTATTGTAGATTCTAAATTGTTAAAATCGTGACCCCCAGACTAATACTGGGCCACCAAAAGGGGTTCAACGTTTAACATAGAAATATATGGGAAACATGTTTAAAAATCTTCTTCTCGAGAACTACAATGTTACAGTTTGTACGATTACTACGCAAGGATCCTCAAATAGTGAAAATTCTAAATTGTAAAAGCCGTGACCCCCAGATTAATACTGGGGCCCCATGCGGGGTTCAAAGTAAACATAGAAATATATAGGGAACATGTTTGAAAATCTTCTTCTCAAGAACTACAGTGCAACATGTACAGTTTGTGGGATTGCTATGCAAGCATCCGTGGCTATTGTAGATCCTAAATTGGTAAAACCGTGACCCCCGGACTAATACTGGGGCCCCAAGAGGGGTTCAAAGTTTAACATAGAAGTAAATAGGAAAAATGTTTAAAAATCTTCTTCTCGAGAACTTCAATGCTACAATCTGTGATATTACTATGCATGCAACCTTGGATAATGTAGATTAAATATTTTTAAGATAGTGACCCCTGGAATAATACTGGGAACCCAAGACGGGATCAAAGTTTAACGTAGATGTATATATGGAAAATGTTTAAAAATCCTCTTCTCGACAACTACGGTAACAATGCTTCAATTTGTCAGATTACTACGTAAGCATCCTCAAATAGTGTAGATTCTAACTCATAAAAGCTGTGACCCTTGATCTAATACTGTGGCCCCAGAAGGGGTTCAAAGTTTAACATAGAAATATAAAGGGAAAATGTTTAAAAATCTTCTTATGGAGAACTAAAGTGCTTCAATTTGTGAGATTACTATGTTTAAATAATATAGATTCTAAATTAATAAAGATGTGACCACTGGACTAATACTGGGGCCCCAAGAGGGGTTCAAAGTTTAACAGAAATATATATGGAAAATGTTTAAAAATTTTCTTTTCGAGAACTACAATGCTACAGTTTGTGAGATTACTATGCAAGCATCCTAAGATAGTGTAGATTCTAAATTGTTTAAGCCAACCATAAACCACGGACCAATACTGGGGCCCCAGAAAGGGGTTCAAAGTTTAAAATAGAAATAGCATATGCTCCGAAATAGAATGTTACAAGGAACTGTTGTTCGGGTGAGCGATGTGGCCTATGGGCCTCTTGTTTCAATTTTAGATAAATTTTCATGAAAAGTTTTTTCTTATTATTTTGAATCTAGACTGTTTAATTCCCAACAATTCAAGGTACATTACCAGGCTAGTTTTGGGGGTTAAAATATGTTTTGATTTTAGAGCATGCAAAATGCAATTGAATGCTTATAAATAAAGTCATAGTATATACTTTCCATTGAAACTTTTTATATCCAAATAGTAAAGTATCATATTAAATGAAATATGATTACAGAATTACATAGTGGAAATCTTAGATTCAGAAATTTTTTTTAGAAAAAATAGAAAAATAATGGAAGTTTAGTCGCGTCTGACCTTAACAAGCATATGGTTTTATTTGTGTTATATTTAATTTTCTAACAGCTTTCAATAAATATTATTCTTTTATATAGTCGTTTTTCCAAAATTATATGGGCTCGACCAACGAGGATTTTACTTGATGCCATGCACTTTCCCGCGTCAAATTTATCAACCAGATTTGCGGGTGGTTTTTTTTTTCAAAACCATTAATTGGTGTTAAATGAACTGTATTTGTACTATTAAGCTTTGTTGAGATGTGACAACTCATATAATTTCATTTGACACTAGTACTCTTTCAGTTTGGTGCGGTCTTCTTCCATTCGACTTTTCTTAAGGGGAGAAAGGACACTGATCACGTGATTCTTGTTGACCACATGACAGTTACTATTGAATATATAGTTACTTTAATAGGTAAAACATTGTGGAAGTCAAGTTGTATGAATCGTTTATATCTCTTATATAATCTAAAGATATGTTAAAGAAGACATCTTCATTTCAATTTGTGCCCCCAAAAACTCAATTGTTTTCAGTTCTTTTTTAGTAGGCTAACATATTCTGATCAGTTGTATTATATAAATTTTTCTAATTTAAGTTTGGGGAATTCTTATGTTTTTAAGTTTAGTAATGTATATTTACAAAATCACTATTTGTTTAAAAAAAATTGTAATAGATATACTCATGATTATTCAGATATTCCTCTTCATGGACCTGTTCCTCCATCTTTTTTTTAATGATAATTCACCTGAGCTCTTCATTGCTGAAGAGGAAGTAGGTGACCAGTTAAGTATAATTAATAGTAGTAAACCACCTGGTCCTGATGGTATATCTCCAAGGATTTTGAAGGAAATATCTACTTCTATAAAGATACCACTAACAAAACTTCTTAACACATCATTAAGACTAAGAAAACTTCCAGACTTATGGAAAATAGCTCAAACCAAACCCATCTTTATAAATAAAGGTAGTGCTCAAGAAGCAGACAATAATTGACCAATATCATTGACAAGCACCTTGTGTAAAGTAATGGAAAAATATATTTAGGCATTTACATAATTTTATGATTGACAATAATCTAATTATAAATATCAATCTGGTTTCCGGCCTGGTGATTCAACTGTAAATCAACTTGTTGAAATATATAACACTATTATTTCTAGTCTAGACAAAGGAAAAGATACATGACTTATTTTTTGTGGCATTTCAAAAGCATTTCACAAAGTTTGGCATGATGGCCTTTTAGTTAAACTACCAAATAATGGTATTTGTGGTAAAGTCCTGTTCGATAGACAACAAAAAGTTGTAATAGATAGTTTTACATCTAATATTGAAACTAAAAATGCTGGTGTCCCTTAGGGTTCTGTTTTAGGACCATTCATGTTTTTATTGTATATTAATGATATTTGTGCCCTAAGTATGAATTTTATTCACGCCATAAAAAAAAATATACAACTAGTATTGATTATCAACTTTTACTTGAATTGATATTATTATGTAGTCCTAATCATGGATTTAGTTTCAGTGTTCAAATATTTAAAGCATTACATACTTTTATAGCAGCAACAAAGCGCTTTTTCTATTTTTTGTTAAAGAAAAGAATATATAGTCGTACTTTTTCTATCCAAACCGGTATCAGATTATTTCTTCTCTTTCTTTTTTTTTCTTGTGTATCCTTTTTATACTCTGTGTTGCAATATACTGAATATTTCAACATCTTCATTTTGACCTTGATGTAGGGAGAAGGCTAATTAGGCTGTGTCTTTTGCCTAACCCCATTCAATGTATTGAATAAAAAATTATTATTCTGTAAATGTTGATAAATATATCTTATCTTACCTTTTGATGTTTCAATACAGAAACTGTCATCATTCCAGAAATATGGGTTAGGGCGATTCCTATTGTAGTATCTCCGTTGAATGCCAAGAAAGTGACCATGAAATTTTTTATGTGTTATAAAGCACCTGTTAATGTTGATATATGAAATTCTAAAGAAAATTCCTCTGAGTATTTATATATGCTATCACATTCTGTTTAAATTTAGAATTAAAAAACTCCAAATTTGAAGTGTTCACTTTATTTTCATTAAATTATAATATCACTATGTAAAAATACAACTCTTGTGATTAATTTTTAAAATTTATTTCTATTCCTACATTGCATAAGTTAAATTTGCAATTAAATTCCATCAAAATAATTTATTATTTAAAACCTCCCTGAAATTGTCAAAAAATCGTAAAGCAAGAAAAAAAAGGGGGGGGGGGTGGTGTAATTCATATAAAAAAGTAGACACAAAAATAATATATAGTGTAGAGGGCATCTTAATGTTGATGTATTTATTAATTTAAAGCAAAATAAATCCATTGACAAATAATTTTACACTGCATTGTCCTGATTCTCCTTGTTGAGATACAGTTACTCATTAAGAAGGACATTATTCTATTAAGACCAATTTTAAAGTTCTAAATGACCTTTATTTGATCTTCAGGCTCAAACATTCATTCATTTATTTCAATCTCAACACCATTCTACAATTGGTACACAGAGATTATAATTACACAATATATGATATTACTACTTACTAATAGACATCACATGCGCGAGAAAAAAAAACGTATAAAAGATCAACTCTGACTCGTTAATACAAATGTGAAGTATGAGGGATTCTAAACCGGGGAGTATTTCTTATTTATTTTTCTAATAAAAGCAAAAAACAGTGTTTTGTACCAGACATTATTAATTTAAAACTAATAGCATTTTTTCTTTTAATATTTTTTCCTAATAAACATTGCAATGAATTACAGCTTAGTATGTAATTCATCTCCTATTTCGTGTCGATTGCAATGAGCACATATTCTTTCATGTCTCGGAATATTTGCCCAACGTCCACTATCAATTGGTAGATGGTGATTACATGTTCGAAATCTACAAAAAGTAATTGCATCTTTTTTGCTAATTTTTTAAAAATAATTCTCAAACTTTAATTCTTCCTTGAAAATTCATAATTTAGGGCTTTAGGGAACGATTAAAGAAAGATTGCCAATTTTGCTTGAATTGATCTATCCAAGTATGTTTTACTATCACTTTTAGCCATTTTGAATTATGTATAGTTTAATCAATCCAAATTTTAGATAGAACACAATTATTTAAAATATTTTCGATGTTTTCAAACCAATTAAGTTTTCCCCATTTCTTGATTCATACAAATGCCTAAATTATAGATTAATTTTGCAATTTTTGTATCTTTTCCGGTGATTATTCTAGACCAATAAGAAATCATGCGTGTTTTTATTTGAATTTCAAGTGAGTATCGATTTAGTTCACCATATATCAAAAAATCTGGAGTTGATTGTTTTAAATGGAGTAAAAGTTTACAAAATTTGAGATGAATCCTTTCTGTAATTGCAATATTTGAAATTCCCAAACTTCACATCCTATAACAATATTGGTTGGACAATTTTGTCAAATAAATCTAGTTGACACTGTATTGATAGGTTATGGAATCTCCCTTTTTTTAACACTTCATATAATGCTTTTGTAGCTTTTTGACTAATTGCTGTATTTCAATTTTGAAAGATCCTGTTCTGTTAAATACGATTCCTAAATAGTTAAAATCGATAACAATTTATTATATTTTATCTGTATGTTTTCTTTCCGTATGTACATGTATTTTTTAGCATAGAGATCTTTCGAGACATTTTCATTTTTCCTTGCCGTCATTAACAGTTGGTAACCATCTTTATTTATTTAAATAGTGCGGATCATTTGTTTTTAAAGGTGATCTGTATTTATCAGTCCCCTACCGGTGAATCTTTATCGCTGTCTTTCCGTCTGTCAGTCAGTCATTCTGTCCTAACTTGGTTTTTTCAGACTTTTTTCGTTGTGATTTGAAGAATTGATTTGAATTTTGCGTGGTAGCTTTATAATGAGACACTACAAGAAATTTAGAATTTTACGTCAATTTTATTCTCTCAAAACCATATACTAGTATATGCTTCAAGATGAACAAGTTATATAAACACATTTACATTCATACAAACAGCCTAGAAGAGCAAATCTAGATCATATGTTTGTGGAAAACAGACAATTTCATATTTCATTTCACAACGCATAACCTATTTGTGGAGACGATGGTTTTCACACGAATATTTCTCTTTTTTTTTGGGGGGGGGTAATACTTTTAAATATTCTTCACATAAAAACTTTGTTTTAAAAATTCTGTATCTGTCTCCTTGGCTAGAGTTGTTGATATCATTGTTTCATTTGTCTTTAATCTGATCTTTAAGCTTTTGGTTCATTGTAGCACTTATCCATCTGTTAAAAAATTGATCCATCCATATATTACTTATTCTTGTTGTGTTAAAAATATTAAGTACACATGATATCCATGGACTGTGGTTTCGATTTTGGTATATCTATTTTACAAATGCATAACTGAATTTAATTCTACATAACTTGCTATCATTTCCGTCTATTAATTTTCCCCGAAACGATATATTTCTCGTAAAAATACGTATATGAAGAAGATGCCGTTCAGTTTCTCAATACACCATAGGATTTGGAGGACTAGATTTAAGATTTAAAACATATTTTAGAAAACATAAGTGCAAACATTCAAATTTATCTTTTTTATTTTAATTTTCAAAATTCATAGGCCCTAATTCACATCCATATAATAGAACAGAAGTAACCATTTTGTCAAAAATATCAAGCTGACAGTTAAAAAGTGAATAATATTATCGAATTTTTCTAATATTACCGTACATTATTTTTTGTGCTTGGCCACAGAGGTGTTTCTTACCCTAACAGAATGATTCCTATCTTAAAAATGAGATATCAAGATAGTTAAATAAATTCTTTGACAGTTTCTATAACTTTGTTATGAATTAAGATATACACATGTAATGACAATTTTAGGTTTTTTGACATTAACATGAAGTCTCCATGTTTCACAGTACACAAAAAAATTCGTTCAGTGTTGAAGACCACTCTGGGTTTTAGATAATATAACAGTATCGTCTGCATAGAAAAATAAAAACAGTTTCATAAAAATAAAAAGATCATCTCCAATATATTTGGAAAAGCTCTTTTAACCTTTAAACCCCCTTTACTATTAGATACCTTTCTAGGTCATTGATGTAAAGTAAAAAAAATAATAAAAAGTGATAAATTTTCCCTTTAACGGTCCCCAACATTACAATAAAAAAATTCAGACAAATAACACCGTTCACACTAATTTTTGATTTAATACCAGTTTACATGTTTTTAATAAAGGAAAAAAAATTCCCGTTGACATATCACTTGGAAAAAGTTTGTACCAAAGGCCATCTTTCCAAACAGTATCGAAAGCCTATTCTTTAACAAATGGATAATATAACAATTTTTCACTACTTATAAGTGCCAGAGTCAAAAATGTAAAAACAGTATATCATCTAATGTAGAGTATCCTTATCTATAAACCCTGTTAAGCTTTCATTATTAAACGTAGTACTTTATGCGTAACTATGTCACTACACGGTTTCAAAAATGTTAGTAAAGAGTTCTCAGGTTGCAATGGACCCCTTTAATTTTTGTATATTGGCTTTACAATACCCATCAACCATTTTTCTAGTACTATTCTAGAATCGAAAATAAGGTTAAACAGGTAAGATGCCAAAATACGCAGTAAATATTTACTTCCGGTTTGGCTGTTTTGTATTATAATTTTGTATCAGCTGGATGACATGTACTTTCACTGATTTAATATTTTTATTGTTTCTTACAATCTATAACTTTCACACATGGAACGAATAAACTTGTATTAGATTTGCAACTTAATTTTACCTTTATCACATATAAAAAATACGGCGATAGTTTAATCAGAAAGCTGCATATTGACGTCATAACATACTCACTTGTCATGAGATTAGCAATAATTTTAAAGTCCATTTTATAGATTGTTTAGTGTAGTAGTGTTTGGTATGTTCGATTCAATTCTATTGCTTGTGCAGTGTACCCTGTTTACAAACTGCGAATTTGTAACACTAGATGCATGTCATCCAAACCATGTTCATAGAATTACTCCGTATAATAGTAGAAAATATTTATTCACGTATGAACATTAAGAATTGGATTTCATTTTTTGAACAAATTTTGTAAAAGGCAACACAGTCCCTTCTACGTTTGTAGCCATTTATTATTTGATCAAGTTTGAATCTGATTGCGTTTATATCGGTAACAACGGCCATAAATAACAAGTTTGGCGATAATAAAATGAGCTTATTAACCCGAGCTTTCCCATAAAATCTGTGTTATAACAGCAACGATAAAATTCTAAAAGCCTACAAATTAGTTTTAGGCCATTCATCCCAAATAAAAACTTATAAGTTTACGTAGAGTTTCTACGAAAACAATCGTACAAAAATATTAGAGAATACAAAAGAAAAAGGCGCACTCGTAAAGAACTAGATGGTGTTCAATTTAGTGTAGGTTTGTTTTTAACCACGACGGCGAAATACTTTTTGCGTATTTTTTAAATATATAAGAAATATCTCGAAATATATTTGAAATATGCTTACACTAACGAGACTGAGCTCAGCTCCAAATTATTGTAATCAATAATTGATAAGATGTAAAAAAAAAAAAAAAAAAAAATTAAAAAAATGAAAAATTCCCGTTCTTGATATTAATAAGCGACATAGCATTTTTTATATCGCATCCTATATTAGCCCCGAGGTCACTGTATATAACGGCTCTCGGGCTTATATACAGCGACCTCGAGCTAATATAGGATGAGATATAAAAAAAAAAATGCCATGTCATGATTTTTATATCATATACTTTTATTAAACATGTATCTCTACTTTTTTTTTTTACTATTAAAGAGTATTTCGATATATTTTCCTGATTCCCTGAAAATCACCGTAAACGGACTGATTCCCTGCAAAACAGTCTGATTCCCTGCAAAAAGGTGCGTCAGTTTGATGCACCGATACAGACTTATTCGGAACACTTAGCAATTTCTTTTAATCTAAATCTATAGAAAAGATCCGCAATATTCCGAATAAAATCATGAATATTCTAGCAAAAAATTGAATCCTGGTTGTAACACCCTTTTTGATTGGCTATACAAATTCATCTATATCGCCGACGTCACAATACAACGCCTGCAATTTAATTATATAACATACCGAGACCTTAACTGTCTCCAATTCAACTTATTTATATTATATCCTATCATATCAAAGTCTCGAAAAATACAAAATTAAATTTGCAATCAAAATGCGTTAAGATTTACAACTTTTTTTATTAGGTCACCTGAGTCACTCAGGTGACCTATTGCTATCGGTCTTCGTCCGTCGTCGTGCGTTGTCCGTCGTCCGTTTACAATTTTGCATTTTTAACTTTTTCTTAAAAGGACAAGGCCAATTGTTACCTTTTATAATTTAAAAGATCTCTAGGATAAGAGGAATCAAAATTGTGAAATTGTGAAACATATGTGGGGAAAAAACTAAATGCAAAGTTATGATGTCCATGAAGCCTTCTAACTAAATTGTGAAATTCATGGCCCCTGGATTAGGAATTCACGGCCTAGGGTAGGTTCAATATGGCCATAAAGTAAAAATGTATTGAATATTAGAAAATCTTCTCTTCTTCCATATATGATGTCCATGTAGCTCTCCACCAAAACTGTGAAATTAACGGTTCCTTGGTCAGGGGTTCAGGCTTTTGAGCGGGGCCAATATGGCCGCCATAAAGAGAAAATATCATGGAAAATTTTTTTCTAAATCGACAGCAAGAGGGGATAAGTAAAATGCATGGTTATGATGTCCGTGAAGCCTTTACCTAAATTTTGAAATTCACGACCCCTGGGTCAGAGGTACAGACCCTTGGGTAGGGCCAATATGGCCATAAAGTGGAAATGCATAACATTTTATATTTTTTCTGTACTTTCACAGGAGGGGAGATAAACTGAATGCATTGTTATTATGTTCATAATGTCCTCGTCTTAAATTGTGAAATTCACTGCACATTAATTTTTTTGGAGGGGGTGTGACAAATTTGGCCAAATATAGTGAACATGTAATTTTTTTAGGTCACTTGAGTCACTTCATCTTGAAGTAAATTGTCACTTGGCCATATTGAATCAAATACTTGTCCTATTTTAGGAAATCTACTTTAGTTTCCTGTGCATTGTATGCTTGTAGCAATAAACTGCATGCATGTGCATTATAAATAAAACTGTAAATAATTATGAAAGATTGACTATTAAAGGCCTGCAAGTCTCTTTTTACCAAAAGGATACAATTTTTGGCCCCTGAAGCTAGGATATAGATATTCCTCCTAATCGTGGCCCCCTTGCCCCCCCCCCTTTTTATTTTTATGAATTGTTAATTGCAAACATCAAATGAAAGAGGGGTAACAGTCGGAGGAGTCTTGGAATAAGGTTTAGACACTCCAAAATGAAGCTTAAAATGCAAACATGAGACTCCCTGACAGGTCCATCTAAGGGCTATGGTACTGTAATGATTATGCCTTATTACAATAAACGTTGTGATGAATTAGATTTGGGTGGGGGAAATGGAATGACCTGACTACCCTTGGAGTGGACTACTCCAAGGGTACATAAACAGCTGTGCTGTAGAATCTGGGAGAGTCGACAGTGAGCAGCAGAGTAGAAACGTCGTGATTGAAAGAAAGAAAATAGAAAGAAGAAAGAGAGAAGAGTTAAGAGTAGGGTCAAATAGAAACTAGTGGCAAGAAACCCAGGGAATTGAGGTGAAGTGCTTGGTGTAGTAAATCTGAAGAAGATTGAGACACCAAGTACCTCTCTCTCAATAGGAACCTGGGCTGCATTTTACAAAAGAACTTACGACAAGGTCGCAAAAATTTACAGTCTTGTAGAATGATTTTTAATGAACAAAATTTATATAAAACCATTTGTTTACAACTATTTCATTTCCCATAATTATATTTTACAGCCATAAGAATAAAACATTGATTAGTTTGTGATTAATTATCATTCATTATTTTGGTCGTAAGTCGTAAGTTCTTTTGTAAAACGCAGCCCTGGTATAGAAACACAGTACAGAAAGCCCACCTCATACGTTATCCCCATTGATTATTGATAGTGATTTAAACGTTACCCAATTAGAGAAAAATTATCATAACAATCATTATTAACTCAGGTAGAGTTAGAGAAAAATGGATTTCATATATTATCCCTGAGAACCCAGGACAAAACACGTTACAGTACTCAGGTGACCATCAGAGCATATGGGCCTCTTGTTTTCTATATATCTAATCAAGTATTAATTTTGCTTCCGGGGTCTGAACTCTTTAATATATATCTTAAAGTAGATTCATTCTTCTGATGACGTACTTCTTTGTAAAACTTTGAAATCTTTAAAATTTATGCAAGATAGATTTAAATATTTTACTGTGATGTCATACGTTAAAATCTGGAATCATTTGTTTACGTATCTCAACTCAATACAAAGGAATGGAAACATGTAAAAAATCTCTTGGGTCTCAACAAAGCTTGTGCGGTACTCAGAACGTGTATACAAACCTCAAGGCACCGTAAATTACGAGTTAAATGTTAGCCATTTTTGGCATAGCACCACGGGAGAAAACATTAGAGAGCATTATGGGACCTAGAGAAAAAAATTTTCTTGATGAATCTGTAGGTTTAGCTCGTTCTTTTTCCCGCGCGCACTGGTTCTTATAGCTCGCTTCGCTTGCTATAATATCTTAAAAGAGGAAATATTCAGAGAAATGAAATTGATCATGTAGATCGAATTATCATATATATGAAATGTCAATAAGGGTCTATCGAACTATATTTGGGATTTGGGAATCTGAAGTCGGCCCGTGTAATGTTGTTAAATTTTTATCAATGACGAAAATCATGCATTGTCAACTGACGTAAGAAGTATAAATCAAGACACAAAATGACTGTGACATCTTCGACAAAAATGAAATTGATTTAACATTTCTATTAAAGATTTATTGAGGTAATCAATGCATTTAAAACAGTTTATTAGTACACATCACATTTTGCTTAATTATAATTTTTATTTTTGAATATCTCGGTGATCAAAGGATAGTTCTACAGTAGTATGAAAACAATATCAAGATTTCTCTTTTACCTACCCCCCCCCTCCCCCAACCTCCTCTAGCTTCTCATGATAAAGAAATAAAACAGGAATTCTTTATTGCAAACGACATGAAAGTATCCAAATGACAATGTTGAAAAGTTATGTGAGGTGTTCGAAAACTTCCAATTGGTAATAGGAAATAAGATATCCCCGTCCCCGTGAAAAGTTTGTTTTCGATCTAGTCAAGGGTTAAAAGAGATGACTTGTGTCAATGACGAAATTTTGAATTTTCCCCTTATACATGTACCAATTTTAATGGTTCCTCCTTGATAGATATATGTATAATCATGAGTAATAATCAAAGGTCACGGATATTGTAGCCTGAGACAACTGGGTTTTTTTGTACATGTAGATCATGATCCTTTTTAAAGCGCTAAGCATAGCTCAGCGCTTTATTGTCGTTAGACTTCTACTTCCGGTGCAACGAATAACCGCCCCCTATGAGCAGAAATATACATCATTTAAACTGGTTAAGGAACCAGTTTCGGGGGTTTACGCACATAATTGCTCGGGCTATTGTGAATCTAATGTACGGGCTATTGTGAATCTAATGCGCGGGGCTTACGTTCATCATTGCAGGCCTGCTACGCAGTGATGAGGATAATTATATATAGTGCGTATACAGAAGCTGAAATGTAGAAAAATCAAATCGATTCTTTGGAAGAAAATGTCAAAAACTATAATGAAATATTTGTTTAAAAATCGGATATGTGACATTTACATTTTTTTGCGAATTCGTAGTTCTGTAATATTACTGCGAATTACATTGAACAGTGCCAAACGATAGCGTGGGTTTGTTTTGTAAACTTAATCTTTTCTCATTTTGTGTCTTTTATTATTAATTGCAAATTTTTACCACACTGTCGGTAATTTTTATAACATATGTTTCTAGAATTTGGGGGTAAAAAAATAACTAATAAAATATCTAATAATTCAATTCAGTACGAAACAACAAAAGCCCCAGCGGGATTCGAACTCGGGATGTACGGATCATATGTCCGACACTCCAACCATTCGTCTACGGATTTATTGCATATTACCGTTGATAAACTCCTTTTAACAAAACTAAATGGCGTTTCGATCAGAGGTCAGCAATTTTGTGATGATGTGTTATTCCACCTTAAAGTACTGAAGACGACTTGTAAATAGCCATAGTTCTTGGTGCTCGCCGCTCTCCCCACAACACGTATATAAGGAACTGACTAAACACTTGCACTTTTTATTGTAGATCTCATCTGTGTGGACGCATATCTTACCTCCCTTACATTTGTTACTTAGACGCAACAACTTGCCAGCTAAATGCAGTACATATGCACAAGAAACTTCAGAACATCAATCATAATGGTCAATGCAATACATTTATAAAGAAAATGCACGTACATGTATAACAACAATATAAAGGTGCAAACATTAGATAAACAAATGTATTTAACGATCTACGATCCTCAACCATGTTCGATAACTCTAAATTATCCGGATTTTTTTATTTCTACCATAAATCTGGCTTTTATATAGACAAATTTAATTAGTCTTCTAGTGATATTATTACGATCAGTAATTCAACTAAATGTTTGGCTTAGTGGTTCCACGGAGTTCTACTACATGTACACAATGGTAAAGGGGTTCGAGCCACCGATATACAGATACAATTTTTTTTAAAATTTGATCTCATTATATCCATTGTGGGCACATTTGCAATAACTTTATAAAATGCATGGATACCATCTATATATTTCTTTTTATTTCATTTTATTTATAAAGTTTGAAGGACAAATAACATTTTTATGATGAAAAGAATACTTTGAGGTATTCCGAGTGACTTCCGAATGGAGAAAAGATGTAAACATTCTCCGTTATAAATCTCCGTAAGAAATCTATTTTCGTTTCTGTGATTTTTTTTCGCGTGAAAAATGATAATGTGTAAATGAAGATATCTTGGAAATTTTCCTTTCATCGATTTCAATTGCACTTCTTTCACAGGTATGTATATTTTTATGAAAAATCGTCCAAATGTGCTGCATAAATATCTTGGGACAGACTATAAACAGTTTTTATTAAAACTTTAATTTTCCAAATGAAATTGTCGGTGAATCTTAAAATTGAATGATCAAATTAGTATTAAATATGATACATTTTCCACCAGTTAATTGTGTGTTTTTTTAATCTTAGCATAATTAATTACTTTTCATGCATAAGAATCCGTAATATTCTTTAATGCAGGTTTTACAAATACCAGCCAGTATACTTCAAAGAACTTTATACAATGTAGGCTACTATAGAGAGCATTGAATGACGAGATTACAAAATATCAAAAGAGATATCTGAGTAATTTTAAGTGATATGGTACGTGTTGGCCTATTTAGAATGTTTATATCAACAAATCTAGTATATTTCTGTCATCTACATGTATATATCCAGCTACTTGAAAATTTGAAAAAAAAAATGTACAAAATAAAGCATTTTTTAACAGAAAAGTACTCGTAGCTGACGAAATCACAATACATGTAGATATCTGAGTAGTTTAAGTGTTATTTCATATAAAGGACATATTGGGACGTTTGTATTACCAATATATGTAAAATCAGCTGTTTATATGCATAGCTACCTAAAATATTGTAACAAATAATTGAAAAATGGGACATTTTTCACAAAAGAATCGAATAGCTGATTATAATGTTTAGAATTCAATCCAGATAGCTATCTAACCGGGGTATATTTTTTCAAGAAACGCAAAATCTTTTTTAATTTTTGTTAAAGTTTCTTTATCAAAGTTTTTTTTTAAAATATCGTAAAAAGTTACAAGTAACTACATGTAGTTACTAGTTGCCAAATTTTCTTTCATCTCGGAGCCAGTTACTGGTATAGCTAGCTTTTCTTTTAGGCAAAATTTGATGTTGATGGTTCTGTAGCATTCGGCGATGCTTACTCAAAGGAACTGTTGAAATCTGATCCATCAGATAGGTACATGTACAATGTTTTTACGTACTTTTTATTTTTCACATCATCCTTATTAGCACACATAGTAAATATAGTAAATCTCCCTCTTGAAAGCAGCACATTAATTGTTCCAAGAAAATAACAAGTCAATAACTTCGGTTTATACATGTAAATCGTATTAATAAACGTGTACATTGATTAATTATCTAGATTGCATGCAAGTTTTATTAGTTTTTACTACTTTGTAATAAAGCAGTTTTTCTTACAATTCTTTAAGACTGTGCAGTTTATACGTAAGCAAAAATATTTCTTGCTCCCTGTCCATAACGCCGTGTGGCAAAGCACTTTGAAAAAATTACACACTTTAAATAACTTCAAAGTGCGTTGAATTTGGGACCAAATCGTCGCACTTTGGAAAAATTTTCATAGTGCGTTAAAGTTGGGACAAAGTAAACGCACTTTTAAAATATTTTTTCAAAGTGCGTTATGAAGGTACATCAACATTTTTATTATCGAGACACTTGACGCGCTTTGAAAAAAATGTATAAATCACAAATTCTGGGATTGGAGTTTTAATTAGTTGATAGTTTGATGATGAAACACTTATAAATATGACTTACCTGCTTTAAGAACGGTGAGGTGACAACCAAAGATACAGTTCAATTACAGTACCAGTACATTGATTACAGGAGAAAGGAGAAAGGTCCCAATACCCTATTTATCTTTCACAAACAGATCTTCAGTAAACTATAGTAAACGAATAAAAAAAACGAAAAATATGATAAGCTTTGCTGTAAATAAAGTACAGAGACATTGCTGCCCAAACAATGGTTTTCCCATAGTATGTTAAAAATATGTAGGTGTCCAAAGATAAACCCTCTTTTCAAATCCAAACCAAATAAATCAATTCACAATCACATTATAAAAAATAAGAGAACTGCATTGAACAAACAATTAAATATTATCAACTAAACAAGCTTTAGGGCAATTTTTTCTTTCACTGATATTTTTAAAACTTTATCTTGTGTTTGATATACACAAATACATAACTAACGTATATTTTTTTCTCATCATGTTTGTTCATAAGCACATGATTAAGCAATTTCAAGTACGTTATTAATACATTGATCATTTTCAGTTCTGGCATTGCCCATTGTTTTGAACCAAATTTAAGATCGTTTTAAGGGAGTAAATTTGCTGCATACATATTGTCGTTTGCTGAATTTTATTTTATTCAAATGAAATCAATATATTCGTGAACTTAATTTAATTTAATGAAATAAAATTCAGTAAACGATCATATTAACAAGGTAAAAAGATGAAAAAAAAAGGGCGGACGGTTTCTAAGCGATGATGCAGTTTCAAATATGGAAATTGTTGAACTAAGTGAGCTTATGAGAAAACTCCCTAATAGAGCAACTGTTTAACAAGTTATATTTTACTGTATCACATTGAACTAAACAAGGTTATTACTTATAATCATTCGTTGCACGAGGACCATTCAAAACTTTTTGTCCATGGTGCAATTAAAAATAAGGACATAAAATCATTTGCATTCCTTTATTTCATTCCTTCAAAGTACTCCCCTTTAACACGTATACACTTTTCAGACGAGAAATGCTTTTCTATATTCCTCTTTAGGCAGACCTTTCATAAACTAATGAATTGCGGACCTAAGTGATGATCTAGAGTCATAGCGTCTTCGAGCTAAATGTCTTTTAAATCTGGAAAAGAGAAAAAAGTTACAGGGGAAAGATCTGAAGAGTAAGCAGGATGATGGATAACAATAACCCCCTCTTTACTGAGAAAATCTGTGACTAATTTTGACTTGTGGGCTGGAGCATTATCGTGCTACAATAAGAGACCCTTAATACCAGTTTTTGGAAGTTTGTATTGCTGTTTAAGTTTATGCAAAATTTTACATTTATACATCTTTCCAGTAACACTTTTCTTCTTGATAATAGGAAATTGCAAAACAATATCCTCCCTATCAAAGAAAATAGCCTAGATGATCTTTTTGTGCTCTGACAGCGTTTGGCAATAACTGGACGCTTTCTATGTTTTGTCATCCATACTATATTATTAAACATTCTTTGCGGCGAAAAATAATGCACCCACGTTTCATCTACTGTTACTATGTCTGAAAATAGTCGATTTTCCCTCTTTTTGAATAGTTTAATTATTATTTTTTTTTTTTTTTGCACAAGAAACACTGTTAGCTTTCTGTTTCTTATTAATTAAATTGAATCTTGCAGAGATCTTCCAGTATCCGAGGTTTTATGTTAGCATTTTATGAACTGCTCCCATTGATATTCCTGCTATTCAAGCTAAGTCCTTAACGGTTTATCTTCCCTATCTTTCTACTTAATCTTTGGTTTTAAGCAAATTGTTTGAATTACTAACCGTTTTGGTCTTCCGGATCGTACATTATCTTTTACACTTTCTCTTCCATCTTAAATTTTTTTTAACCACCTGGAAACGGTTCTATGTGACGGTTATAGGTCTCCATAAATATTGTGTACTTCTTCGAATGTTTCCTTTGCTGATTTTTCAAGTTAAGCACAGGCTTTTATGAAGCTTCTTATTTCTGCTGCTGTCATTACTTTCTTTACCATGATAATCTAATAGAGCATCACGTGTAGGGTATATTCAAAACTTGATAAATCTTCAAAAACTCAAGCAATTCTTTTTCTGCAAGGATGGTGTGGTTGATAAAGAATTCAATGAACCGTAAAAAGTGTGTTTGAAGTGATCTACATTGAAATTTTTATGGAGGACTAGGAAGGAAAAAACATTTTGGATGACCCTCGTGTATAAAAGTATTACAGTAAGTACTACGAATAAACCCTGAACATTTTTTAAAGTGCGTTAATATCGACGATATTAACGCACTTTAAAATAAGATTTTTTTTAAAAGTGCGTTTACTTGGTCCCAAAATTAACACACCTTGATAAATTTTTCTAAGTGCGAAATTTTTCAAATTGCGTTGTAACAACGCCGTTTGATCATGGTTATGCCCTCAGTCGAGTACAAAAGTAATTTACCAGGATCATAAGTGGTAGACAGTTAACAAGTATTAAGCAACCGTTTACTTCTTGTTAAAGTACATGATATGCAATAAATAGATTGCTTTATGTTAGAAAACGTATGTGATGAATACTCGTTATGATAATCAATTCCAGTAATTCTATTATTGAGACCATTTTAAACATGTACATGTACATTCCACAATGTTGTATCATTAATGATAAAACACGTGGATGGTGTGAAGTGATTACACTACTAGTAATCTAATTACAATTAGAAGAGAGTCAGCACACGATCATTTTACAGCTTCTTGTTCATTTGACGTAAGCCGTAAGCTTAAACATCTTTTTCCAAGATGATGAAACGCAGATAAGTGACGTCGATAAACAAGGATATGACTCTTTTTTTCTTTTTTGACTCCTTGAAGGATCTCATATCTGTCATAATACCGTATAGTGTAATGCCATTTACACCCTCTGACGTAAAAAGACCTTCAGATATTGTCAAGGAGCTATGCGATACAGCACCTCTATTGACGTCATTATGCTAAAGAATTTTGCAGGAAATAACCCCAGAGACACCAATTGTACTTCTTACATTAACTTATATACTTTATTTGCACTATGTATTTAATATAATCATGGTTTTTATGAGTTTTCCTACTTATTGAGATCAGGATAATTTGTAAACACTTTACATAAACCCCTTTAACGACCAGTGTGCTGTCATATTAAGAGATGCACCTTATCAACCGCAAGCTAAGTGAATCAAAATTAAGGTTTGGCATATACGAACAAAAACCTTATTTTACTGATTTAGGCAACAAAATGAAAAATGGTTACATGATGTTTTGTAAATATGGTAGAATAGATATGTGCTAAAACGATCTGTGAACTAGACGCAATAGTCGGATTATAAATGAGCCTAAAAGATTCAAAATATGTGCTTAGATTTAATTCTTAAGAGGGATATGTGGTCGTCAGTTTTTGACTGTATCGATCTCCTTGAGAAGGAGTGCTCTATACAGTTATTTCATGCATATCTTTTACAGTTTTATGCTAGTATGCTATGGTATGCGATTTCAATGATATGCTATGAGATTTTAATGCAATGGTATGAGATTTGTATGCTAATTTGGTATGAGAAATTGAATTGATTTGGTATGAGAAATTGAAATAAAGGGCTTAATGATATGGTATGCTATGCTATGCTATGCTATGATATGCAATGAGATTTGAACAAAATTGCCTCTGTTCACTGAAGAGTTCCAAACATTTCGAAGTAAAATGATAAGACGTCAAAGTTTACCACTAATCTGCAATGTGAACATTTAATCTTTAAAATAAAAGCATTTAAAACTGAGTTAAAATAATTTTGTATGCTATGCTATTTCATTACTCATCATTAAGTTCTCCAATTATAATGCAATCAAAACTATTAGGTCTATATTTTTTTAACGATTTTATTTATATCGAATAATTTGCCAACTGGTGAAACTGCTCAGGTGATGCCTACAAGTGCGCATGTAAACACAATTATTGTCTAATTAATTAACGTACGTGATTATGTATACAAAACAATAGTAAAAAAGCATACAAATGTTTATTGTATAATTTATTTATTGCATCCTAGAGTAGTTTTTAAAACTATTTCAAATTCTGTTTATGATTTCTCTATGGTACGTGTTCTCTTGGAGAAAACGTACCCTAAGTCTTGGGTACGTTTTCTCCTGGGTACGTTTTCTCCTATGTACGTTTTCTCCAGCATTCCTTTTTGCGAGGGATCCAAGTGGTAGTGGTAGTGGTAGTGGTAGTGGCTACAACATTCGAATAAGACGACGACACCATGAATGCCAGGGAACAATTATGAATCAGAACCTCATCATTATTATGATATTTTAAAAAATATTGTACGGTAACAAAAAGAATCAAACATAATTTGGATTTCATTGAACATTTCCGTCCTTGGTAAGGAGAAGCTCACTGACGATGTCAGCACGAAGATGGTGGGAGGCTAATGCTATAATTGTGATTGTCAACTATGTGGCATTTTATCATAATAATTATATAATGGATACATTAGATCGTCAATAATCTGCTATTATCTGACGAACATGCATTCAAACATTTTTTCTCTGTTCAGATCATCGTAAACCCCTTTCAGAATTCAACCCCGTGGTGACCATGTCAATTTCAAGTACAGTCTATATCATACATGTACGATTCAGTAATCACGTGCGATAAATTTGAGAAACATGTTTTATTTACCACATGCTTAATATATTCCACTGACCAACAGCTGACAAAAAGCAATTGGTTTTTCACAGCTGATATTTATATTTTCCAAAAGCATACTTATTGAAAAAAAAATTTGTTATTTGGATGAGATTGCAAAATTTGGATCATTTCTAAAGTCCAAACCTGATCAAAAATAGTCCTTTTAAAGGGACCTACACACGATTTCACACGATTTCTGGGCTTCTTCCCCATTAAAACTTTTCAGCGAGAAGCAGTTTACAACCTCATCATAAAGTTACGACTGCAAATAAAGAAGTTATCACACCATTTAATGAAATGATCTGATCACATCAATGACTCAGGGTTTTTTCATTACAGTAGTGCAACGGCATTGGGTGAGTTAACCATGCATCGGACACATACCTTGGATCGGACAAATTTGGTTAAAAATATACAAATAAATGTGCATGCGCTCATGAGTTGTTTCGTTTATCCTGAATTAGAACTTATGAACTTCATCATTATTAAGAATTTGCCAATCACATTGTCAAAGAAATATAATGAAATGACCACATCATGTATAATAGAACTGACCACATCATATAATGACCCAACAACGGCATATAATAAAATTGACACATCATATAAAGGGTTTGTCATTGCATGTAATGCTTTCATCAACCAGGCTGAAGCTAGCAGCCACTAACAGCAGCCACTAAGCCCGTAGAAGCTAGCAGCCAATAAGGAAAATGATCAAAGTACTGAGAGTACTCGAAATGAAAATTATATTTTACTTCATTATCGGCATATTTTATATATCAAAAAGATTTATGCATGACTAATTTTTATGAGCATTGACAACTTCGAGGCAGTAAAGCTCGCCTGGACAAGAATTATAAATGTGTTTAAGTTTAAGGAAATTCAACTGAATATTGATATTTGCCTATACGTGTGCTTATATTTGATCCCCGGGTCTGTTTACTTTTTGTCCGGAAATAATATGCATCGAAAATTAAAAGGTCCTCGTATAATTACAAAATGGGGACGAACAGACATCTTACAATGTGATTTTATTGTCATAAAAATTAGCATCTGTCGCAAACCAAAACCAAAACAACAGAAATCCAAAGGTGAATTTGGGATTATTCGGGTGAGCTAACTGGACCCTTTTAGGGGTCATAGATGCCCTCTAACGCTTGTTATGGATACCTCTTGTAGTCCTCTACTTAACCCAAGTGTTTAAAGTTTTTGTGATCAAACTCAAGTGAGATATAAATCCTTGAAATGAGCCAGAACCCCTGGGAGCCACTTGGTGGTACCCCTACAGCCTAAATTTGAGACCGGGAAATAACAGCCCTATAGGTCCCCTACAATGCCCTGTTTTCCGTTTGATGCACACTTCATAGGTAAGGGAGATAATGAATTACCTTTAACCCCTATATCATTCTGAAATGCATACAAAATGCCAAAGTTCGGGTAAGCTAACTGGACCCTTTTAGCGGTCATAGACGCCCTCTAACGCTTGTTATGGATACCTCTTGATGTCCTCTACTTAACCCAAGTGTTTCCAAGTTTTTGTGATCAAACTCAAGTGAGATATCAACCCTTGAAATGAGGCAGAACCCCTGGGAGCCACTTGGTGGTACCCCTACAGCCTATATTTGAAACCGGGAAATAACAGCCCTATAGGTCCCCTACACTGCCCTGTTATCCGTTTGATGCACACTTCAAAGATAAGGGTGATAATGAACTACCTTTAACCCCTATATCATTGTGAAATGCTAAAAAATGCCAAAGTTCGGGTGAGCTCAATATTTTCATATATATCTTAGTATTTCATTCTCGAAGGTATATCTTAGTATTTTTTTCTCGAAGGAATGCACGATTTTTAAAAATGATTTAGAAACAACAATACAAAATATTACTATAATAGTTAGCAATAGAAAAAATATCACTTGATGAAGGATATAGCGACCAACACGCAAATCTTCCCCCTTTCAAAATTTTAATATTTATTATTCGAAACATGTAATCAATATAGAATAAGATTATAGAAATAAAATCATCAAGAGAACGTACACGTTTATATTTGACACACACTGACATCCAACCACAAACATTGCTAGTAAGTGGTTACTTTGCAAGTTAAAAAATGATATGAAAAGATAAAAACAAATTCCAAAAAATGAAGAAATAGAAAATTGAAATGATTATTCATATATATTTACCAATGTGAATCATAGTTTTTCAAAATGTACATTTTTTTTTCTTTTTTAAAAGCAGATTATTGTTTAAAATTGCATTTAATTGGTTTAAGAGGTGGTTGTTATTATTGTTTGCTTAAGAATCTTTATATATCCTTCCTGATGTTTTAATTTATAAGAGCCATTGATTTGAAAATATAATTACATGTATGTATTGTAATTGTATTACGTTTGTCATTCAGGATACCCTTACTTATGTCTGTGTTAAGACTCAATGATCCTGGGCACCCAGGGTTAGGGAGGGATGTGTTACATCTCTTTGCATGGCATCCTAATAAATTCTTTCGGACGCGATGGGAAAATCACTTGAATCTTTGCTAGAGATAGCAGAATATGTACTTTAAATAATTGATAATTTAAAACATGTTTTAATGTATCACCCAGAAACAGAGAGATACTTTTTAATAGTATGGTTTTGCTTATACCCATGTAATTCACTTTTATTTTACCCCCCCCCCCCCCCCCCCCCCCCCC
>WFKH01011801.1:36833849-36863883 GCA_016163765.1 Magallana hongkongensis
CCCCCCCCCCCCCCCCCCCCGGCGATAGGCTCCATGAGAGTTTTTTTTTAGTATTTTGAACAACACTTAGGTTTTTAACATGCAGTGACTGATTTAATTTGAATGGAATATGAGTATTTGGGAGCATGCGCTCGCATTTAGAGGACATAGTAAAGTTACAAAAAACATGCCTCGATCAAAACTTTCGCAAATTTAACACTCCCTCCTTCCCCCGAAAAAAAAATTAAAAATGGATCCTCGCAGTAGGAGGATTTACGAAACGCAGTTGCAGTTATCGATGGGACGTCACACATCTACATACAAGTACCTTAAGCCGACCCACAGGCTCTTAATCATAGTGGATAGATACATTATTACTAGGTCCACCCAATTTGTATCACTGAAAATTTTAATACATTACGCTTTGTATGAAGCGAGTTCATCGGACATCAAAATGATACTCATATCATGCATATACTGAGTTCTATTTATCGCACATTTGCTAGGGAGGGAAATTTTGGTTTGATCAGTGTTGACAGATAATGTAAGCAAACTGGCATTTTGAAAGCACTTTACACAAAGATAGAAATCTGATGTTATAAACCAGATGTTTGAGATATCAATTGATCCTTCAAAAAGGTCAGTCTACCGGCAATAGGTCAAAGCCAAGGACTGCCCTTTCCATACGAATGATTCATCCTCGGAGACACAGTTTTTTCCAATAGAGACAATTTTATCACTGCATACACTCGTGCGGAAATAAATAAACATGCAATTCGGGAAATGAAACTGTACCACGCTATTGGTACCTTGTGGACGGTCATTAGTTGTGCCTCTCTATCATGCAAAACAAATGATGAATCCAAAAACAGCCTATACTAAATTTCATAACGTGTAATAAATAATGCAGAAAAAAGATAGGTGTACTAGTTTACAAATATTTTTTTCAACTTTACATGTGACCCATTATTTATAAGTGTACAAAGCACGAGTCCGAGTTCGATGTCGCGCTACCTTGGAAATGTCTAATATATAAGCATGGCATGATATCGTCACCACGAGAAGGGGGTTTTAAAATAATAACAAATATCGCCAAATTAACATTCAAATCCAAATATATATTAAAGCTATCAACTTCATATTCTCTCTCTCTCTCTCTCTCTCTCTCTCTCTCTCTCTCTCTCTCTAAATAATTGGGATTAATTCTGTAAAACTATGCGTAATGGGAAACCATACATTTTAACTGGTTGAAAGGGGGAAGATTTGCGTGTTGATCGCTATATCCTTTAACAAGTGATATTTTTCTATTGCTTACTATAGTAATATTCTGTATTGTTGTTTCTAAATCATTTTTAAAAATCGTGCATTGACATGTTCCCTGATTATCTTAGGATAAAAGTGAGCGTCAGTGTTCGAGTCCGACCTCGAGTTCGCGAAATCTGGAAATGTCTATTAATTAGACTACTTTTCTGAATTTTTGATGCATGTTATATCCGGAGAGAAGTAAACAGACCCGGGGATCAATTTTTAAGCACACGTATGGACAAATACCAATATTCATGAATTTCATTTTAAAAACACAAACGCATTTATAATTCTTATTCAGGCGAGATTTACTGCCTCCGAAGTTGTCAATGCTCATACAAATTAGTCATGCATAAATCTTCTTGTTATTAATTAAAGAATGCCGATAATAAAGTAAAATATAATTTTCGATTCGAGTACT
Organism: Magallana hongkongensis; assembly: GCA_016163765.1. Lineage (NCBI taxonomy): Eukaryota > Metazoa > Mollusca > Bivalvia > Ostreida > Ostreidae > Magallana > Magallana hongkongensis. Next base: position 36,835,555 of record WFKH01011801.1, read on the forward strand.
CTCAGTACTTTGATGATTTTCCTTATTGGCTGCTAGCTTCTATGGGCATAGTGGCTGCTGTTAGTGGCTGCTAGCTTCAGCCTGGTCTTTCATCACAATACATAAGGGTCTTAAAACCATGCATAATGATTTAAACACACCATAACATAAAATTAATACTGCATATAATGAACTTATAATCTAATGTCAAGAAGTTGAACTGCATAAAAGGATTTTGCAACTGCACATGAAGAGTGTACCACATAACATGACGATTGAACAACAATACATTATGAGTTTATCTCTGTATAAAATGAGTTTATCACATCATATAAAGATTCGTTCATAGCATATCATGAATTAACCACTGCACATAATGATCTTACGACATAACGTAATGATATTACCACTTCATATAAAGATTTTACCCTTGAATATAATGATGTAATCAAAGTATATAATGATGTTAGCCGTGTATATAATGATGTTAGCACTGCATATAATGATATTACCATTGCATATAATGATATTACCATTGCATATAAAAGATATACCAATTCATATTATATGGAATTGTCCTTAAACTACTGGTGCTACTTACAGCCCTTCTTCTTCACACCGTACAACCGATTTGAATCATTTCATTCAAGTGCTGTATGATACATTCAAAATTGTTTGTTTACCTGGACAGCAGACGTTCACTGAGGAAAGAAATGTTCTTTATTGTCAATCTTAAAAATATTTATCTCATAATAATTGATTAAAAATAGAGTTTTATAATTACTCTTTTATTATCAATCTCGTTTTTAACAGACATTGTCACATAAAGAATTTTGAGCATTTCTTGATGCAAGTTTTTTGAAAAAAAAATGCAAACTTTGAGGTTTGGACACTTAGAAAACTAAAACGGTGTGTGCTATCAAAATAATACAATATCATAAAAATAGCTTATTCTCTAAGCTTTTATTTGATATTTGCAAAAGTTTCTATACTTCATTCCTGTAGCTGCTATTTCAATTTTAATAACGCAACCGCGAAGAAAAATGATTAGTTCAACGTCCGTTGGATGATACATTCAAAATATGATTTTAAACCAGTAATGATACACTCGTGTGCTGTATTTGTAGAGTTAAATTAAACCATAATGACAGTGTTTTATCTTTTGAAATAATACATTTTAATTGGAATAGGAAGAATTAAAAAAAAAAAAATAGACGACAACATTATATTTATATTAATCTTTTTTTTTCAGATCAAACAATCAAAGATATAGCACTGTAAATGACAATGGATTCAAATATATTTCTTTGCTACTACTGTGATGAGAAATTTTTTGTGAAATGATTTACCATTTATGCATAGAATGAATCCTCTTAACACTGCGATTTCGCCCTTTTTTAAACACCGAAATTTACCTTTTCAAACAAAAATATTGTAAAATGTTAGCTAAAAGATTAAAACATGGTCTGTATGAAAACATTTAAACACATTTTTGTCAAGGAGACTTAAGTTACAAGTTAAGTTAATAAACATAATATCAATGAAATAAAATTATATAATTAGTGCGAAATCACTTCGTTGTTACGGCTATGTATACTAGTAGGTAATTGTATTTTTTGAATAAGAAGACGGAGCGTCAATCAAGCGTGCGAATAGTATACAGGGGTATATTATAGAGTGTTCGAATTGCTTACTGTGTTTTTAAGCAATACCAAAGATGCCAATCTAATTACCGTCTTTTGGGCTTGAGTGCGATAAAATGTACTAATTAGAATTTAGATTTTGGCAATGATTTTTAACATTTTTTGATTTTTGAACACGATGTCGCATAGGTGTGTTCAAAGCGTGAATGTGGATAAAGTTGAGTCGCCGATTGAGGCTTTGTTATTCATGAGGTCAAAGACAGATTAAATTTTGTAAACAAGATACCTCTACTATAGAGAGAAGCACTCTAGATTTTGCACTTTTAAATAAATAACATATGAGCTCACTACTGTTCCAATTTCTTTCATGGATGTGAATGATTATTATATTAACTGTTTTCATTGACCTCATTTATGACAACTTGAAACATCAATGCACTCATATAGAAAACAGGCTTTCAAACTGTGGGTGTGGTCTATATAGCTAAAACCTACGGAAAATTTGATGTTAACAACATATCCCTGCATTATAAATTGAGGTAATGCGTAATTACAGTGTATGGAAGTAAATTAAGAAATTGATATTTAAAAACTTCAGTGTTTGAAGAAAATGATAAGGCAATAATATGCAGAAAATGCTCAACTTAATTCTTTTGCTAATTATTTTGGAGCGTTTAGAGGATTCATCATTTAAACAAAATGTGATAAGAAATGCAGATCTTGTTTATAGTTTATATGCCGTAAAATTGCTCATTTGTTAAAGAGTAAATATAAGGGATTTTAATTTTAGGAGTAATAAAAGATTGTTTTATAATTATTATTTCCTTTTATCGTCTGATAATAAACGCCCTCAATTTAATATTTATGAATACTGACCTCACAAGCTGATTTTAAAAAGTAAACAGCTGGTATGGATACTCGAAAGAGACAGTGCAATAAGTGAACAAATAAAAATCTGATTTTAAATCTTAAAAGGTGAGTTTTGATGCGAGCTTCTTAGTAAACAGGTCAGACGCACAACAATGGATTAAGTTGTCTGTCGTCGAGGGCCCAGAAACGTCTACTGGTGGTATACCACACAGGCACCTGACGTTATATATTTTTTTCATAATAAAAATAAATACCCTATATCTATAAACACAAGGTACCCATCGCCGCCATCTTGGATTTATTTCATACTGTCACATCAGCTGGAAGTTTTGCTTGTAACTCATCGGAAAAATTATTTTGCGATCTTCTCCGTCTCCCGATCGGTCATTCAACATCTAAGCTTACAACCAATTCAACCAAAACGGTGCATTAGGACTGCCATTAATAAAAATCACCCCTCAATCTTGATACGGCTTTCTAAAATTAAACTTGTCTGTACAAGTACAACTGGTTTATGACTTTCTAGCTCGATACCTGTCCCGTGCAAATTCTATCCACAATAATTATGAATCCTTAATAAATATGTACATTAGAAGATGGTTGTTTTTCCATACATTGAATTATTATCTGCACTATTCAAAACAACAAAAAACAATTGTCCCATTTGCCACAAGCTTTTTATATTTACTAGCATAATTTGGATCTATTAATTAAAGAAGTAAATTATACATCCGTTTGTTGTAATCAATACGTTTATAGCTTCCTAATATAAAGAAAGAACATGTGCATTTATCAGATTATTGTGAAATGTTTATGTTGCATTTTATTGTATAATATACATGCAGTACTTGTCGTTCAATTAATAAGGTGATAAGGGGTGTATGAAACGTTTACATTCCTTTTAAAACCCTATAGTTTTTTGTGTAATTTGTCAAATACACCGAAAATCAATATTAATCTCTGTAAAATAGAACTATTTAATAAAAACGTTTAGTCATTAAAAATTTTGAATGTATCATCAAACAACTTTTGAATGGATCCTTATAGCAAGGACAACGGACGTTGAACGTATCATTTTTCTACGAGGGTGGGTTGTTAAAATTGAAATAGCAGCTACAGGAATGAAGTATAGAAACTTTTGCAAATATCAAATAAAAGCTTAGATAAAAAGCTATTTTTCTGATATTGTATCATTTTGATAGCACACACCGTTTTAGTTTTCTAAGTGTCCAAACCTCAAAGTTTGCATTTTTTTTTCATAAAACTTGCATCAAGAAATGGCACAAAATTCTTAATGTGACAATGTCTGTTAAAACGAGATTGATAATGAAAGAGTAATTATAAAACTCTATTTTTAATCAATTATTATGAGATGATTATTTGTTTAAGATTGACAATAAAGAACATTTCTTTCCTCAGTGAACGTCTGCTGTCCAGGTAATCAAACAATTTTGAATGTATCATACGGCACTTGAATGAAATGATTCAAAGCGGTTGTACGGTGTGTTCTTATGATACGTCTTTCCGTTGCAATACTAACTACTTTAAATTATAAAAATTCTTACATAATCAAATGTTTCACCTTTCTGGGGGACGTGACAACTAGATAAGAAAGTTATGAATAACGCGACTCGTTTGTAAAATGTAAAGAAAATTCTAGTTTTGTCTTTAATTCATTACCTGCATGGGTCATAGAATTCATAAAATACATGCATGCATCTAGTATATACATCGGTATCATTGTCACATGCTGACAATAATAAGTTGATTTATCCCCGAGACAGCAAATATTTCCCTTGGCGCATCCGTACACTAGATTAGTTAATGTACCTCCTTCTGGAAACTATGCTGTGTACGAATTAGGTTGGGAACCAATGCAAACGTTTTAAGATTTTTGATACATCATGAAATGTCGGAGATGCAGCCAACACTTGAGGCACTATAATTCTTAGTCACTTAACGATATTTCATATGCATACACTTAACAAAATTTCGAAGTGTTCACCCTGATAAAAAGAATAATTTGAAAATTACGAAATAAAATAATGTGAAATTTTGAACATTTCGTAACTGATATGTCCTCTCATCAATAGCACAGATAAAATAAGACAATACCGATTGAAATCAATTACCCGTGGCGAAACGTCAAAACATTAATTGGTATTTTTCTGCGCGTGCGTGATATGATTGGCAACTTGTTTGTGATTGATATTAGTCTTTGGTGATAGTTTCAAAAGAAAACCACTTAACATGGCCAAAATGGTCACTGAGAAAACAGCCAGAGCGTTAAAATATTGGTGTCTGCATTGTTCCTACGACAGATTGTACTCACTTTAAATTTGCTGTTTATTTTGTCCTCGACATTGTTTTAAAAATTAAGCAATCCGAAGGAAACGTTAGTTTAATATTATTTTTGTCTTCTGTAAGTGTAACTTCATGTCCATCCGCAACCTAAAACAATCCGAAAGCAATCAAACCGGAAGTGTTTGTGATATTTAGCAAAGGTCAAGGTCTCGGGTCGCAACCAGAGGTCAAAATCAATGCATTGTTCAAAACTACTTGAAAGTTAAGTGGAAATCAGTCACCCGGACGGTATGACAAATAAATGTGTTTATTTCATATAGTGAATACATTATACTGGGTGAACACTTAGAACTTTGGTTCAGTGTATTATCATAGAGTTAAAACACATTTCTTAAAACGAATAGATAGTATTTAATTTACTTAAAAGAACCCGTTAGATTGACCAATATTTTTTAATCCCTTGAGAATCCATGATATAAACTCTGTATATCGCACTACTAAGTATACTATATGCAGCACATTTTCTTAAATATTCTTACATCACGCGCTGACCGTTTTTAATAACCTCATAGTAATCAAAGAATGATTCCTTATTTCTTAACTACAAACCTTTTTTAAAAAAGTTAACGTCTAGCTACCGTAAGAAAACATAAATATTCAAAGCATTTATTGTTTTCATTCTTTATTTTTCGAATACAGGGTTACACCCAAATACAATCAAAACATATGTAGGAATATTGCGAATACATATAAACATAACTTTATTTGAGTAAAACGGCATGTATACATAGAGTATAAACATAATAAGGCAAATATGTTTTAAACCTGTAAAAACGTCATAATGATGATCATTATTGATGCATGAACAACAGCATGCAATGGTTTCTGCAATATATGTAACAATGAAGGAATCATATGATAATCTGGGTTTAACATACCCCATATACATGTATAAAAAAAATCAGCTGTACAATATTAGAATGTTTCTGTGTCACTGGTTAATCGGGAAGACAATTGTATGTATAGGAATGTGTTGACAATACTGGAATGAATGATTCAAATAGTATTCTTTTTTTCAAAAGTTCTTTCTTCATCATAAAGTATTAAAACCAATAGGCTCTGAACATTTGAGAAAAAATACAATTCAAAATTGTGATTGTGTTATACCAAATATGTTGTGTTCAGATTTTGTATCACATTAAAAAAAACATTTAACTCAAGAAAGTAAACAGAATCTTTTAGACAATTTAATGGTGCCCCAAAATTTAAACTAAACCTTAGTTCACATTATACCGGTTTTCAAACAAAACTGACAGTTTGAATTTTAAAACTGCATGATCATAATACATGTAGGGCGAACACAGTATACATGTAGCAATTGACACCAATTATTTATTTCATTTCGGTTTCTCTCCATGCATTACATTTCGTGTAGACTTTAATGATTGCATTTTGATACATATTGACTGCAGACTTTTAAGATACTAGTACTACACCAACAAAACAATGTAAGGTTACCAAAATGAATTTTTCTTTCTAATGTTAATTCTATTTAATTTCTAGAATCTGAAGAAAAAAATGTTCAAACCTTCCTTCTTAAACAAAGACATAAACTTGCAGGGAATAAACATTCACTTTATATGAATGCAAAAATCTCAAACACTATAACAAATGTATTTACATTTTGTTTATCAAATCCAGATCATTCAATTACCATAAGAGATTGAAAACTAGTCATTGTTGTATTCTTTGTTTCAGATTAATATGCAAATTCCTAATTCTTTTAGTGCAGGAGAAAACAATAATCCCAATGATTTCTGTTATTCACACCCGTTAAAAACTATGTACTAAACAGAACTGGTTAAGTCAATACAGAGAACGAAAAAAATCTGTATTTCTTTCGATACTGAAACAAACCATTCAACTTTAACATTAAATTATTGGGCTCTTTACAAATAACAAGAACCCAAAGCACAAAACGAAACACAATTCATTAACAAAAATCAAACAAATAAGATCATTATGCATGTGGCTTTCTGAATACTTGGCCATCAAGAAATTGACAAAGACTTTGCAAAAGCACAAAAACAAAGTCTTTGCAATCATTTTTAAACTTGCATGGTGAATAACTCAGTTTGATTTTGATCAAAAGGTGGTCTAGTTTCAGATCTGAACTGTTTATAACAACAATATTTTGTATTTTCACATAATCATACACAATGCAATATCTCTGAATTAATAACAGAAAAATCCAAAGTACAATACAAAATATATACTGATAAATGCACACAAGTAAATTCTTTAAATATGTGTTTACTGTGCATACCCATAAAAGACCTGAGTATTTGATAAAGTATAAGCACTTTCAGTGTTCAAAAATAATTTGAGTTTGTACCTCGATCAAAACAGATATATATCTATGGTTCTACATTACAACAATCTACACTAATTTTCAATGCAAGTCAGAACATAAATATACTGCTCCTTCTTATCTTATTTTTTTTTTTTATCTGATTTAATTAAATGAAAATTTCTCTCTAGCTCCTTTCCATTTTGATTCTCACATGGTTTGTGTTCATACAACAAGCAATATAAAGGAGTTAGAAAAGGTGTGAATTTAATCCTACTACTTTTTTTTGCAATTTCATATCATTAATATCAGCAGTAAAATGTATTTCTGAATGTTAATCACATTGAAATTTTTATAAGATTTAAATTAAAAAAAAATCTTCTGTGACTTTGTTGTTTTTTTTTTACATACATCATTGTCAATAGTATTACAATGTACGTTTTCAGACTGCAATAAAAAAAAAAGAAAGAAAGAAACATTTTTACAGATCTCTGGGGCACACGGGGTATGAAGAGGGATTGGTGTGTATTATACATTGTATAAATTTACATAAAGTAAAAATGTCATAGAAAACAAAAATAATCCTTTACAAGTGACCAGTAAAGGGTTTTGTTCTTTGTAAAGACCATTCCAACTCAAACCTCATAAATGCAAGGCAAAATTAATATTGCTTTTGATTTGATGAATCATTGTCCAAGCCATGGGTTTTGTGTCCATTCTATTGTCAAATTAGAATGGACACAAAACCTGTGGCTTGTGACGACGTCATGAATAAATGCCTTGATTTGTTCACACCAATCACAATTAGTTGACAAGGTTTTGTCAGAAGACAGGCAATTTTCAATACAACAAAGAATATAAACAGCCCTTGCATATTTCCTGACAATGTCAGGATAGAAAAATCTTAAAATTTGTAGTGTACAGTAATGAAAATACCTATGTATGAGATATTACTGTACACAGGATTCAGGAACTTGTAGAATTAATACTTACACATTTTACTGCAGCTAAAGTGACTTAGTTATCAATAATTTCAGACTGATAACTTTATTTACAGAAACTGTTAAACAAGTATTATGATACCTTTACAAGTTTTACAACTCACATCTTATATACATATGTAACTTAATAAAATACCACAGCCTCATATTGAATATATGTATCAATTATCATATGGGGTATTGCAAGATAAAATAGTATTTCAAATATCATAAAGAAGGGGAAAAAAATCATACACATTTCAAATTTATAAAGAAATCTATTTTGAAGAGTTATATTAGATTTTTAGAAGGAAGAAATCATTTAGAAACCCTTAAAAAATCTCCTCCAAAATATAATTATGAACTATAATCAATTCATTACTCTACATTCATTTTTATTAATGCTTTCTTTTGGTAAGAATGAAAGTATATCTGGTAGATGGAAGATCGAAAAAGGTAACTTATCTGCAGTTTTTGCAGAGAAATTGAAGGCTGGTGTACATACATGTTCTTTTTAATTAATAAAATCTGAACACATCAAAATATTTTCAAACTGACTGTTTACAGCTTTGAATTTCAGAAAATACTGCAATCTTTAAAATGTTGGTTTGCTATTGTTCAGTAAAGAATTAACCAAACTTGTGATGATGAACTTCTATAGTATCTCTCAATCTGTTTATCATAGACAAAATGTGCATGCCATTAAACGATGACTATACTTTTTTGAACAAAATGTTATTTTTCCATGGATATACTTCAAATTTTGACACCCTAAACAAGGCTCTTTGTATTCAAACACATTTGCTTTAGATTTAGCCCTTCCTTAAAGTTCTGAAAGACATATTCTTTGATTTACTAACAGATAAATCCAATCATTTTCAATATCAACCCTTAATTTTTAATTTGTCCTCTCACAAAGAGAGCCAGTGGCGTAGCAAGGATTTTTTTTTTGGTGTATTCAATATCGGCAGGGAGTGCAGGGGGCGAAGCCCCCAGAAGCTCCTGGATTTTAGGTTTTAGCTTTTTTTTGATGATGAGATATTGTCTCAAAATGTTACAATAATTATTTTACATATTATATGTGTAAAGGAAATGTTGAATTTTAAAAGAATGTGTATGAAACACGGTCGGATGCCCCAGCGGAAACCAACTGCACATGATTTTTGATATAAGGCGTTTTGAATCAGGTCTATTTTTCAAAAACAAAACATACGAACCTTAAATGACAAACTTTCGATCAAGTTTATTATAGTGACTTTGTTCAAATTTGAATCATCCGCTGACTTTAAGTATAGACAGAGTACAATTACGGACAAACAGGCAGGCATACACTCAAAATTCATTGTGTCCCAGATTTTAGTATGAATATATAAACTGAAAAGGAGTTAAAAGTTGTTCATCTCATTTTAATAATCTTACTGTAGATCATTCTTTTAGCAAATAACATGGAAGTCAATGCGGTATAGTTTGTCCATATATTGATTCAAACGAACTAAGTCTTCCATTTCCGGTGTTTTATGAATTTTATTTTCATTGATTAAGATATTGTTGAATTATTATAGTATGCACATGTAGGTTTCTAGATTGTTTTGTATTGACATACTTACGTAGTAAACTCAAAACCGGATGTAGAAAAAAAGTATGAATTAAAGGCAATTTGATGTGTTTACGTACAAACAATAGGAAAGTCTTTTAATTAAGACCTATGCTTTGCAAAATTCTGTGTATTCACTTGCGTTTTTGCGTAAAGGGTGCTACGCCACTGAGAGCAAATACTGCAAAAATTGATCAGTACTATAGTAGTGTATAGTACTGACAGTACAGTACTATTCTGTGTTTTAATTATTAGTAAGTGAAATTAGCATTTACAGTAAATTTGATTATTGACCTAGATGCCATTATTCTGAAAAATACAGTTCCAAGAATCTTTAAAATGATAATCCATTCCAAAGAATTGACTCTTGTGACATTTCAAAAACACCTATTGTACAGTACATGGAAAACTAAAAAGCACCAACATGGTCCTTCAATGCTGATTTTTTTCCTTCAGATCAATGTTCAACACATCAACACGTGGACAATTAATATGCTTGATTTGACCAGAAATATTGTGACTTGAGTTCAACTGGAATGCTAAGATCTGGTTGATACTGACTGAGTGCTGGAATGGCTAGAGTTTCTTGGTGAAGTTGAGAGGAAACACCCCTTTTGTTCCATCTCCTTTCTTCTGTCCCATAGCCCAACCGTCATCCTGAAAATCAGATGAACATTAACTTCTCAATCTTTCCATTTTTAATTTGATGACTTCATTAACCTTATACAGTCAAGCTTTCTGTCATGTCTTTTCTGAGAAAATAAACCTGGCAGTGCTCTATGTACTGTGCATTGAATCATTAATTTTTGAATAGTTGGATCAAACTGATTGGTATTAGTGGATTTTGTAAATACCTTTTACTGATCATTTTGTAAGAAATTGAAGGTACCTTCTATAATTTACAATTTCTTTATGTTTGAAACACTCTTCTAAATCCACAAAGCCCTGTGTTCCCATGTACTTTTAAAATTAATGTTTTGAACAGCATATTTCCTTACAATGCATATACTATAAAACTCGTTTAGTACGAACAAAGATATAACGAAATCTCAGATATAGCAAAGTTTTTTTGAGTCCCTGGTAAAAGTCTTAACAAATCTTTGCAAAATTTTACGGTTATAACAAACTGGATATAACAAATTTACGGATATAGCAAACTGATTTTGAATCCCGTGGAGGTGAATAATGACGAAATTTAACACTTTTATAACGAATTTTTTTTTACAGTTTAAAATGTATGCACTACCATTTAACAAAAAAGTTTCAATGAATTTATATTCTTATCAATTCTTCAAATTACAATCTGATTATTAGGTATTAAAAGAATGTATTTTCATTCTAAGCCTCAATTAGCACAAATTGTAGTCTGGTGAAAAAAAAACATGTATATGCAGGTGAATTTGCTATAGTTATTATTACGAATTCGTTATACAGATATAGCAAATTACGAATATTACGAAGTAACTCCATTGGTCCCTGGGACTTCGCTGTAACCGAGTTTTACTGTACCACAGTAGAATATTAAAACGATTGACATTTAATGAAATTTCACTGCAAGTTTTGATCAGCTTTAACCACATGAAAGCAGTAGTGTCTTTAAAAGCTATGATTTTCTTACTGTATACAGGGAAATATTTACATTTTTCAGTGTCTTTGCCTGTGATAACACTAGGTATCGATGTTGTACTATACAGTCCAATAATTTCAAATGATGTATAATTTGAGCGCAAGTGGGGTTTGCTTATTTACATTCAAATATTTAATCGTAATCAATTGCTGAAAATTATACAAGTAATAAGGAATCATTCTTTGAATATTATGAGGTGATAATTTCGGTTGGGGCGTGATCAAATCTATCATAAAGCACTTCGGGCTTTATTGGATTTGATCACGCCCCGACCGAAATTATCACCTCATAATACTCAAAGAATGCTTCCTTATTCCTTAAATATTCGCATATTTTATTTTCGCCCTGAATTGATGATCATTATGATCAAATAATGACAATGCGCAATTGTTATTATATATATGTGTTTTTTTTCCTGTGTGTATTTTCAGTAATCTGTATATCATTCTCCAAATACAAATTTTGTAAACATTAATTTGTGTAACAATATGTTAGAACTGACCGTCCATTCTTGTATAAATATTCTTATGTGTGTATTGTTTATTATTATAATAAGTGCTATAAGACGTATGTCTTTTGCAATAAAGAAATTGAATTGAAATTGAAGTATGGTGTAAAAAGATTGCAATAATCATTAACACTTGAATGTAACAATTACGAGAGAGCAACCACACACCATGACATTATACACAATGATCTCACTGCTATTTGTCGACATAAATTTTCATGGATTTTGAGTAAAATTCAGATTTACATATGTAGGGAATAAGGATATTTTAATTTGCAGGTTTGTATCATAGAAGGTGTGAATGAAAGAAAGGGATTGTTCAAAAATAATCTTCTTTAACCTTTACATGACTTTTTTTCTCTTGCACATTTCTAGCAAAGTATTTTGATAAAGTGTTATGCCACCAACACCTTCTCATCTCAAATTATCAGGTTTCAAGTACAGTAGGTGGTGCTTGGTCTGCTTTTAGATTATTAGAACATACTTATATTGGATTTAATTCAACAACACAAAAAAACATTGCACCCTTGCTTTAACCCTCCATTAAAAAACAGATCTCGAGATCCAGATAAAAACCCATTTGTCTCATGATTTCTTCACTTTCTCCAAATCAGCTAGCTGTGATTTGTTGACAGAACATCGCAGACACAGAATATCACTAGACTCCCAAGAAATCAATGTGCTAATGGCTTCTATATTTATGACTGGAGGTGTGCAGCAGAAATAGGTTCCAGAAGTTTACAAATAAAACTGCTATATAATAACTGTTACATTAAGATCTGGTTTACACGTACAGAAATTGTTTCTTACATTGAGCCGAAATTCAGAAATTGTTTCTTTTTATCTATAATTATTGTACATGTATATATATCTGAATGTCTTGCTTGTGACAGACATACCATTTTTCAAGATGCTCATTGACAAGATTATAGGAGATTTTAAATGAATTCAATGTGCATCTATAATTCCTAGAAGACAATTTAAGTCAGAGAATTGAGCTTTCAAGATGTTGGAGATCTCTTTTTTAGTCTTTTCATTATACATGTTAATGCAGTTTTTCTTAATGATGCTTATAGACTAATGTAAATAATATTTTTTTAAAGCCTCATCAGCATATACCTGTGTAATTTTTTTAGACTCTTCAGTCATATATAAATTTCTATGAACCAAAGATTGTTGATTTTTTCCAATCACCCAAGGTAAAGCCCATATCATTTTAAACAGACATTAACTCTCTATATAGAGATGCTATAAATGATAACATAATGAAGTATGATGCTAACCCAGATGAATTGTAGCCACTACCAACGATGAAAACCAACCAGTGATCATAAATGATGTATAAATATTATAAGATTTATTGATTTAAAAATAATTCAGTTTATCTTAGCATGAAGTGCATTATTTTTATTTTTAATTTTTTTTATTCCGGAATTTTCTTTTCAGAAATGATTACAGGTCCTGGTTTTGTGTTTAAAGTATACTTCAACTTCCTTTTCACAAATGGGATAAATTATATCGCCACAGAAAAGTTGTCTGAAATTTTGTTCTTGTTTAAGATACCTGTGTAAGTAAAGATTAAAGTTGCTCTAGAATAAACTACTATGTTTTTTCTGTAAAACTGGATATTTTAATTGATTTTTTTTCAATATGTTTGCATGGGTTCAAATTTATTCTAAGGAAAGAATTCAAGAGTTGTACTATTCACATGATTGGTTTCTAAATCTCTTCAAATCTAATCACTTTGCATTCTATATTTTGAAAAAATTTCAGTCATCTGAAAATTTGCAAATAATTGATTTCCATTTGCACAGTATATGTTGCTGATTCAAAGAACCATTGAATGGTAACAAAGAGAGTCTTGCCTGTTCATCAGGGTTGTCAAAAGGAACTACATAAATGATCTCTCCAGCCTCAAACGACAACTCGTCCTCATCTTCATTGCTGTATGCGTGTGTGGCCTGCACCTACAAGGAATCAAATCATGCCTTCAGCTCGTGCACTATGCCAGCTACCAGTATATACTAGTACTCAAAAAAGGCAACTAAAATACATGCAAAGCATAACAAATGGCATTGCTATAAATATACCAACTGCTAAATGTGTGACAAATTCAAGATACATATTAGATGCATTTCCTACGTAGTTCTGTTGGGTTATTTTAAATTTTCAGATTATAGCCTAAAACGTGTGATTGAACTAATTTGTTGCTTAACAGCGACAATGAAGTATTTCTGTTGGCTTTCAACTGAGCAGGAACATGGGTAACTTGATTGATCAACAAGGCAGTTACCTACCAATCCCAGGGCCCCAAGTGTTTAGGCTTTAGGAAAATAAATAGTGTTTACTACCAGGAAAGCTTACTTTAGGTTATTCAAATCAAGGCCACATAAAATTGAAATTATGGCTCTTTAGTGTACAGGCATCTGTTTGGAAGTAACCCCATGTAAATTTTATTGCTTTTTTAATAATAGCTGCAACCTATCTAAAAAAAGGGTGCTCATTTTTTAAGCATTTATTTAGTGTGTTGACAAGGAATCAGGGTTGTTTTCATTTATGATGTTACAGAGTACTTCAGTCACAGTAAGAATAAAAATTAGACTCTATGATAGTTTCCAGCAAAATCCTGTCAATGATGCTTATATTTGGTCACCTTTTGATATATAAGGCATCTGAAACCAAGCTTTCAAATGTTTCCATACTTTCTGGTATTACTAAAAATCAAGACTTGTGAAGATCGAAAAGAAGCTTAAAATAGCAATGATGTGATGTTTGTGTATTAAAAGTGGTGTGTTTTAAGTACATGTAACAGTAGAGAATTGACTTGATGTAGGTGAATTAATTCACAAGTTGGTTAATCTATTTAAATAACCAATTGAAGAAAAAAATGCCTTCCATCTCATCTATTGAGAAATGGTAGTAAACTCACTTGATGTTATTAATAAAATAACAAGTTTGCTAATGAAAAACTGTCTACTAATCTATTTATCAACAAATTGAAGAAAAAAAGCCTCTCACCACTAGTCTATTTTTGAGAAAATTAGCCTGATTAATTCTACATGTTGGTTCTACTGAGCAGTGTTACAGTGTATTGCATTCAATGTGGCAGAATGTGGTAACAAATTATGGCATCTAAAAATGATGCACAAAGAAAAATTTATTCGGTATATCACATTATACAGCGATTTCTCACATAATACAGCGATTCCAGATGAAATCAATTTTAATTCCTTCAAAAAAGTAGAGCATTGATACCTTGAAGGTGTGATAAAACACAGTTCTGTAAATGGTATTGGATATGTGGGTTTGTTTTTTTCACTACTGATGTTTTCACTTACATTACCATTATCTCCTACACTATGGCCTTGAACCACCCTTAATAGGAAACATATAAACTCAAATCAAGGAAAATGATACTAAATATAATAGAAAACTGACAAATTAGGAAGGGTTCTGCAAAGAGCTAAATTCATTGTGAAAGTGAACCAAATTCAACCGAACTATGTTTGGTTTTATATGGTAAAGTACAACTTTATAAAATAAGAAAAGTTACAATGTACAGTTATCACATCACAATAAAGCACGCTGAGAAAAAAAAGGGAATATGTTAACAATATGAGCTTCACAGGGCCCTAAAACATGTACATGTATTACTTTGGAAAAATTTAACACATCAAATTTTAAATTAAATAAATATGTCTTCTTGCAGTAAAAATACAAAGAGTTGCAGTATAAAATGTCTGTGAAACAAGCTTGAGAAACAAAAGGAATCATTTCTTAGGTATAATAACGAACAACCCAAATACTTATCCCTTAGGAAGGGGGGAGGGGAGGTTCTGGTGTGTTTGAATGAAGTATTATCAGTTTCTCTACTATGTGCACACATATCTGATGGCTACTTCTACATTCTGAATTGAAATATGTGTCATGTTCACGCAATAAAACTTATTGGTGATAACATATCACTACATACCTGATAGAGAACGCCATCTGGTAACTCCACCGGTTTGTTGGATGTGGGGACTTCATACAGGTTGCTGTCCTGGTGTTCCTCCTCTTTGTCTTCCTCCTTCTCCTCATTCACTCCTTCCTTCTCCTCATTAGCCTTTACTTCCATTTCCTCTTTTTCCCCTGGCATTTTACATGGAGGCGTGTCATATGCTGGAGATCCCAGGGGTGAGGAGGGCTCCTGTTTCTCTGGGGTGACAGGGACCTGGTCAGACTCCTCCGGGGGTGGTACGGGAGGGGGGTAGGTGGGTGCCGAGTCTTCTGAGTTCTGAGAGGCAGTCTCATCCAGATCTCCATTCACCTTGCCCTCACTACCCTGTACAAGTTTCAATCTTAATTTAAACTATTGGTACTGCATGAAGCGGTAATTTCCAAGTTCTTTTTTTTTTAATGCTGAATTTTTATGAATATCAACTAAATGATGTGAATGTGCAAGTATGTCATTATGCATTTTTCTAATCACTGGAGAATCCTTGACAACGAATTGAAAAAAACCCCCCTCATTTTGCCTACAAACCTGACTCTGACTCAATATTTGCTGTGATGATTTCTCCTCCTTATTTGTTGATTCCTTTTCTTCTGTTTTTTCAACCTTTATTTCTTTTACTGAATCAGTCTTTTCTAGCTCACTGTTTTCATATATTGCATGGTCTGAAAAAATGTACTAAACATAAATTCAGCCATGCAGCTGCTTAAAAACCAACACTGAAACTTTAACAAGTGACAGTAATGAAGACTGCTGTTCTGTATTTTTTTTTTTTATTATCTTAGGAAAAGCTTTTCATATTTTCCCCTAATTCTTTGCCTGAGACCTCCATAATAGATGGAATACCAATAAATGACAAAAAATTCAAAATATTCTTACTGGGACACGAAACAACAAACAAATTCATCACAATGTTGAAATTTGTTTTCCTGCACTCTAGAAAAGCAGTATATTTTTCATGTACCTTAACTCTTAGCTTTGGTATCATTGTTTTCCGGCATTCTAGAAAAGCAGTAGAATTTTTCATGTAACTTAATTTGCTAAATTGTGTTATTGTGTGGGTCTGAATGTCTTACCTGATGCTGAGGTTTCCCCTTCCTCTGCATGTTCCACTTTCACTGTGGTTGACGATGCTACGGGACTAGGGTCGTGTCCATTTTCTCCATGATTTACCTCAGGATGACCATTTACCCTACAGAATAATCAGTTAATTTTCATTTCTTGACTCTTGTAAACTGTAAGCATTAGTTTGTACATGCAGTGGCTTATCATCTTTAAACAAATATTCTTAAAATATTTTAAAAAGATGGCTTAAGTTTGTGAATATGATTTTTTTTTTTGACATGCAGTATTTTATGATCATAAAACAAAGGAACATCATCATGATATTGAATTGTTTCCCATCAGGTGTCTTCTGTCTGGTAGAAACAAGAGCTTCCCAAATTTTATTCCTTAATTTTTCTAGTCCAAAGGAGTCACTCTATAACCAGTATTTTATTATTATTTTTTCTACATCCATTTTCTCATTACTGGACTCAAAAAGATCAAATTGATGAAATGGATATCATTAAAAATCAATTTCATTTAAAATCTGTATGAAAACATAAAATACCCCACCGACCCTTTTTTGTGTTAACAATCTTGAAATTATAAAGTTTTCCTATTAATCTTCTTTTAATTCAAGTTTTTGCAGATAATTGGCTTTTGCAAACCTAATTTCTCTAGTATACCATCTATTTAAAACTCACTTAACTTGAATTGATTTTAAAAAAACTAGAGGCCCAGGGGCCACATCGCTCACCAAAGCAACTCTGATCAAATCAAATCAGCTTTATGGTATCAAATTCAAATTATCTAAACAATTTATAAAAGTTAATATTCTTTAAAAAGATTTGCAAATTTTTCTCAGCACGTTCTTATGTTAAACATCGAGCGAATTTTATTGTTTTAGTTTTTGAATTGAAGATTTTTAATGCTAAAGGGACCTGATTTATTTTTATTTTTTATGTATAAAATGGTTAACTAGAGCATTTAGAATGATTTAGAATGATTGACCAAAATTTAAACGTTAGAAGTCAAGATACAAGCAAGATACAGAGTCAAGAAGTCATTGTTATGTAAACAATGCTCGAGTCTTACATTTGTTTACAAATAATGTAAAGTAGACAAATTACCATTTCTTTGACAAAATGACTCATGGAAAACAAGATAAACCATTCAATGTGTTCATAAGTAATATTTTTAACAAAAAAGCAACATTTGAATGAAACTTAAACCAATACAACACATATGTTAATAATAACAAGACAGGAGCTTTGTTTACATAACAAAGAATTTAAAACCCTGTATCTTGCTTGTAACTTGATATTTAACTTGCAAATTTGACAGAGCATTACAAATGCCCATATTAACCATTCTAGATATTAAAAATGGAAAAATAAAATTTTGTGCGCAAATCATGTCTAGTAGGTTCCTTTAAAGTTTTTTTTTTCTCTATTTATTCTTCAGTAAAATTTCAATCCCCCAATTATGGCTCCACCCTACCCTGGGGGGTCATGATTTAAACAAACTTGAATCTAAACAACAAAGAGGATGCTTCCACACAAGTTTCAGCTTTTCTTGCCAATTGTCTTTTCAGAAGAAGATTTTTAAAACATGCCATTAAATTTTCAATAATTCTAAACCATCTCCCTTTAAAAGAGGACATTGCCTTCTTTTTAACAGCTTAAATCCCCTTCACCTATGGATGCTTTGTGTCAAATTAAGTTAAAATTGGCCCAGTGGTTCTGGGGTAGAAGATGAAATCGTGAAAAGTTTAGGTCAACAACGACAGACAACGGACAAATTTCAATTAGAAAACCTCACTTAAGCCTTCGGCTCAGGTGAGCTAAAAAAGATCAAATTGAAATTGAACATTTTTGTTCTTATGTGACATACCTGTGATTTAATAAAAACTTTATTTCTTTAAAAATACATAGGTTGATCAAAAAGTAATGTCACAATTGTGATGAAAGTAGCATAAAACAACAAAAAGGTTGCTCCCTTGTTTTAAATCAGATATGAATACATCACTTGTGGTGAGTAAAATAAAATGTGACATGACAATGAAATTATAGATGAATTGTATACATTGTTGTCTTATTATAATTAAAGCCTAAAATCACTTCAGCTCAAAGTAATTTTAGGCCAGGGTAATATTGCCCTATTGCAGATTTCATATATTTAAATCTTACGACTCCAACTACCAACTGTGACCTTATTCATTTCCTCCATTATCAAATCCTCTTTATAAAGAAAGTAAATTCTTTGCATTTTACATGTGCCTTTAAGGTAAATGTTTCTCACTTGTCAGAATTTATGATGCCAGGATGTCTCCTTTGTATTATTATGTTTTGAAAATTATCTTTATTAAATCTAACACCAATTTTTAAGTTAGTTTTATGATTTGCATTGGTCCAATTAAAACCACAATGCATTCACCAAGACATGTACATACGGTAATTTTAATCAATTTCTATAAAAACTTCTACAGGAAATTAAACCAATGGGTAATCATATAAGATTTACTGAAAAAAGACCCTGAAGGTGTGGTTAGTACACACAATACACAGCAAAACACAAGATAAAAATAATATTTACACTGGCAGGTAATTTGAGAATCTAACAGGTTTGAAGAAAACAATCAGTTTGTTCATTTTCAGTAGAATCTTTCATCACTCTCTGGTGCACAAATTGTTTTTATCACTACAGCCATCCCAATCACTGGTCCATAACACTTGATTGGCATACTTATGGCACTATACAAGTCTATTGCAACATGAAAACCTTATGTGTTTAGACCTATACACAGGTCTGAATTCTTTTATAAAATAAGGTAACAAAAATGAATAATCATTTGTATCAGTGATGTTTCTAGTGAAATAATTTATAGTGAAAAAAATAATTTTTTTCTTTATTGAGCCTTAGGTTAATATAGATTAAGGAATGGTAAAGTTAAGGTTAATTGAAAAGGGTCAAAAATAGTTTAATTGCTTACAAAAATACACATCTTTGTATGAATTTCTTTGAACATTTCTTCGATAGTTTATTTGAAGTGGAACTAAATGCAAAATAAGAAATAGTAAAGTCAAGGTCATAGACAAAGTCAAAGACACAGTTGAATTGCTCTTACCCAAAGATATCGTTTGATGAAAAAATCCTGTACAATATTAGTGTGTGCTAGACACTGAGCTAAATGCAAAGTTTCACAGATGTACGGAAGCAGATGGGGGACAGGCAACAAACATGACAAACACTTAATACCCAATCTGAATTCATGGAGGAAGAAGGAGCGATAAAATGTTATTCAAGACTTACTCTCCAGGTACATGTGCACTAAGAGGTCGGGGCTGGAATTTCATCTGCTCACTGCTTTTGGCAAGTCGTTCTGCAATGGTGTTTATCTCGCTGCTTAGCTGAAGGCAAAAAAAAGAAAATATAAGGACATGTACATGTTAATTAAATCAATTCAAATCAGTTCCTATCGGTGATAAGCTGTTCATTCTTTGTTGTGAAATGGCAACTGTAGCTCATAAACTAGGGGAATCATAAAGTAGTTCTTGACTAGAGGTACTGTGAGCAAGCTCACAAATGATAACATTCCCCCCACCCCCCACCCTGTAAGAAAACATCAAAACAGAAGTATTTCTCTATTAGGAAATAAGGAATAAAGGACGCTTCTTTTCTTTATAGTGACATTGAACTAGCACAAAAGTCCAAAGCTCAAGTAAGGACATATATACAGGTCACAAGCAATCTTTGTGTCAAAATTTAGCTTCTAAACATTTTCCATTACAAGATAGGACCCTGAAAGAAATTAAGCATTTTTTAAACAATGACCTTGAACTTTAACAACTGACCCTGGGTGAAGATCATGACACATCCTCAGGTCATAAGCAATGTTTGTGTGAAGTAAGAACTTCCAATGTTTCTCCATAAAAAAAATATGGACCGGACACGAATTTTGAACTTTTCCTGCCAGTGACCTTGACCTTGCCCAAATGTCCTTGGGTCAAGGTCATTACATATCCTCAGGTCATAAGCAATGTTTGTGTGAAGTACGAACTTCCAATGTTTCTCCATAAAAAAGATATGGACCGTACACAAATTTTGAACTTTTCCTGCCAGTGACGTTGACCTTGCCCTAATGACCTTGGGTCAAGGTCACAACACACCCTCAGGTCATAAGTAATGCTTGTGTGAAGTAAGAACTTCCAATGTTTCTCCTTAAAAATGATATAGACAGGACACAAATTTTGCACAGACAGATGGACGATGGGCAGATGGACAGACAGACGGTCAAGGTGATTCCTATATACCCCCCCCCCCCCAAACTTTGTTTGCAGGGGGTATAATTATAAAAACTAAAAGCTATCAGAAACTCCTGATTAATTTAAATTCTTATATGTTTACGTGCGACCGTTTGGGCAAGCGCAGCAGGAACTACACATACCCATAGACTTGCCCAACCCTAAAACAGAATAGAGTCAACTTCTTGGAGAGAATTTGATCAGTGAAATCTGTAAACGATAAATTGCTTGTCTGTATTAGCTTAAATTTTTTCACCTGTTTCATAAATTTTGTTTTTGAATTCCTTCATTTTTGTATGCTAAATTTATATACCTATGTTGTAGGCATGTGCCCCCTTTTTTAGTTGTTTAATTACCCATTTAAAGATTTGACCATATCTGAGTGCAATGTGAGTGCTATACTCAAAATGAGTCAACAAACCTCATGAAACCGTAAATTCAGAGTGAAAGGTCAGCAATTTTTGGCATAGCACTACGGGAGCAAGAAGGCATGCTGGGATGCTGCCAAAAAATTATTCTTGATGAATCTGTAGGTTAAGCTAGTTCTTTTTTCCACACACTTCGCTTGCCGGCTTCACACCGGTGAGCTGAGCTCGCTATTAATTTAAAGCCAAATTAAAAATTTTGTTAAAACAAACCTCTTTGACATAAATAAAATAGATGCTTCCCTAAAGCAAGCTGTTTTTCAGTAGCTCCAGATCTGTAGCTCCACAGGAAATTCAGATTGATGGACTGTGGAGCTACAGTTCCATCCATACAAAAAACTGAATATTTATTGTGCACAAATAGTTGTGCATGGTTTTGGACTTATTAACCTAATCTAGGAATATATTCTGTAAAAATTTTAATACCAAAAAATTCCTGACACATTTTACTTTAGATGTCATTACTTTACTTGCCTCTGAATATCTTTTAAACACCCTCACCAACCCTGTAAAGTGAATATTAATGGTGTGGTTTGTGTACAGGTAAAAATGGCAACTCTCTATCCCTAAGTGAATTTAACATACTTCACTTTCCAAGGTCGGTTAGGGTGTTAAGGAAAATGTTTGAGGCAAGTAAAGTGGTGAATCAGTAGTAAAATATCTATTAAATATTTTGGTATGAAAATTTTCACAGAATATATTCCTAAATAAGTTTAATAAGTCCAAAATCGTGCGCAACTTTTTGTGCGCAATCAATATTCAGTTTAGCTCCACGGTCTGTCAACCTGAATTTATGGTTGAGCTACTGTTCTGCAGTTAGTTTTTCAGTACTTAAAGAAAAATTTTACAATGTCACTCGATCATTTGTATAAATTCTGTTTTCATTAAGTGTATTGTTTTCTAAAACTTGATGGTCCTTTACTAATAAGTGTTGTAATCTGACTATGATGCATATGACACTGTAGTCTTTTATCTGATTTAATCTACAGCCTCATATGCCCACCTCAGTACTTTGTAATTTTGAATTTATCTCTCTGTTTTTGCAGTAAGTGTTGTGACGTCAATACGAAGGACAATGATGTCAATCAACAATAAGTCAGAATTCACAACAAATACATGG
Source organism: Magallana hongkongensis (assembly GCA_016163765.1). NCBI lineage: Eukaryota > Metazoa > Mollusca > Bivalvia > Ostreida > Ostreidae > Magallana > Magallana hongkongensis. The sequence goes on from WFKH01011801.1 coordinate 36,858,297, forward strand.
CGTCCCTAGCAGTCCCTTCAGTGGATATATATTGGTACAGTAAAACTTGTTTAGTACAAACGAAATCTTGGATATAGCAAAGTTTTTTTTTAAGTCCCCAGCAGGATTCTTAACAAATCCTTGCAAAATTTTACGATTATAACGAATTCGGATATAACAAATTTATGGATAAAGCGAACTGATTTGGAGTCCCATAGAGGTGGAAAATGACAACATTAAAGACTTTAATTTATAATGAATTGTTTTTTATAGCATGAAAAGTTATCACTGCCATTTGACATAATAGTTTGAATGAATTGATTTACACATAAATTCTTCAATTCCCAATCCGATTATTATAGATTTTAAAAGAACGTATTTTCATTCTAAGCCTTATTTAGCAAATAACGTAGTCCGATGGAAGAAAAAAAATATACAGCGAATTCGTTATACATATTATTACGAATTCATTATACGGTTACGACGAATTACGGATATAATGAAGTAAATCCATTGGTCCCTAGGACTTCGCTATAACTGAGTTTTACTGTGTATTGTTTGTCCTTTATAGTTCCTACTGAAATTGATATTCTGATGATTAACAAGTGTATTTTTGGCTACTAGTTGTTATAATTGGATAAGATTTTGCTGGACCATTAATTACGTAACATTAAATTTAAATGAATTCAATCTGTGAAATAAGGTATAAATAAATTTTATTTTGATGATGAAAAAAAGTTCTTAGAAAATGTTGTCATCAGAAACCTTTATCCATATATATCCCGGAAAATTCTCCATCAACTTATTTATGCATATTAATTTTAAAAATATGCCTCTTATATAATTTTAAGATGGAATGCTACACCAAAATTTTATTTTAAGGAACCCGAAACATGATTTCATTATTCAAAGAAGGATATACGCTCTAAACTATTTTATACGAATTTATTTGTATTTTTTATAAGAAAGTGGAACATCTGTTTTGGCTGCCAGTAACACACTGTAGAATTTTTAATTTGATGGGAATAAATGCATGATATTAATATCTAATAAATCATTTCCAGTAATGTCAATGGGATGTTTTAATCTTTTTAATAAAAATTATTCATGAATATAAAACACATCTTTTGTTCATATTTTTCAAATCTATGGATAAAATCTTTTAAAGAGATGTGTCTTATAGAGAAGAAATGTATGGAAATCTTCTTTGAACAACATAATTATGTTTTAGAAATAATACTTTAACGATCCATAGAATAAAAATCTGGTGTAGCATTCCACCTTTATGTTTTTAATTTTTGCAAATCTACATCAATGCTCAGTTAAAGACTCTAAAAATTAATATTATCCTGGCCCCCTCTTAGCAAAGAGAATAATGGAGAAATCTAAGGTGTACCTCATACAAATAAGTCAGAAATAAAATTGGCATGATTTATTGGGTCAGAGAAGTCAATTGTTTTAAAATCAAAAAATTGTCAAATGTACCGGTAAAAACATTGGATTATGCAAACATCTACAATGGACATGTATGCAATCTCTATATATATACATTTATAGTAAACCATAAACACTTTCTCCCCCCATTTTCTAGCGCTTAAATCTTACCTTAAAAACCTCTCCATGGAATATTTCTTCTGAATTAAATAAACTTTCGAATGTTGAGGCATAAAAATGAACTCGGCTGAAAAAGTAATCGAGGACAATTAAGTTATCATATTTTTTTTTTTCAATGTAAAATTCAATTAAATGTTACTATCAATTTTTATACAGTCATGTGTAAAAGGCAACTTTCAGAACTTTCAATATTGAGTATTTTTACAATATTTTCTCAATAAAGATGTCCATAAAAATCTCATAACAATGAAAAAGGTGCAATACACATAAAATTTTCTCTTTCCTTTCATAACATCTTTTATTGCAAATAACATAAATGTTGGTCTACCTGTCGTAAAACATAGGTAAATCTGTATGTAGCTCGTCATTTATTTGCTGATATATTTTCTTGGCTTCTTCTAACTCATCGTGGGCCTAAGAAGAAAGAAACAAAAACTTATTTTTAAACTCATTTGGGTGGAAAATAAAGTGAAGTTTGAGGATGAAACACATCATTAAACACTATCTTTCTGCACTCTATATCTTTCTCTCTCTCTCTCTCTCTCTCTCTCTCTCTCTCTCTCTCTCTCTCTCTATATATATATATCACTTTATATGATACACATTTACATGAATCTTATGTGTATATGTACAAAATAGTTTTTTTCAATTCATGACTTTCTGTGAGAGGAAAATTTCAATAACTTCTAGCACAAAGAATACAGTCCCTGAAACGTTCTAATTTCCCTATTTGTGATGTGCTCACAATGCGTTCACAGTTCGCTCACCATTCACAGTTTTGCACTCTCCGCTAGGCTCCGGCCGCTCCGTTCGCGCTCACCGTTCACAAAGCGTCTAGCATACGCTCACATTGCATTCGGTATGTGCACAGCAATCGTTTAGCGTTTGCTCACCATTCAGGTTTTTTGTCATTCAGAACTCAGAAGTGTTAGAAGATCATAATAGAAAACAGGAAAACTAAAATGAGCATGTTCCCCTAATAATGACAGGAAATTCATTTAATACAATGAGAATGTCTTTATGTTTAACAAAGCATCAAGATTATCGCCGAAGTAAATAAATTTATTACAAAATGATAAGTAAAATTTGATTATAAAAACTCATCACCTTTGGTTTAATCTGTCTGAAAAGATGCTGTTTTTAAAATATTCTAATTTTTTAACCCACTGAAAACTATGTAGTTAGCAATTAATAGATAGTGTGAATGATTATCGGTTTTATTCTTCAATCTTGGATTTTATACACAAGCCATCATCTGCCCATAAAAAGCTTTCTTACATACTTGTTGTATAAGTATAGAATATTTAGGAATTGTTTTTCATCAGTGCATGAATATTTCAAAATTCTTCACTGTTTATACAACAGTTATCAGGATAAATGTACAATTTCCTTAAACCGCTTAACAAGTTCCATTCAGCGTTCAGACACTGTTCACCTTTCATTGCATTAATTCTCTCACCATTTGCTCACCTTTCGCTGCGTTCGCTCACCGTTCATTCAGCGTTCGCTCACCGTTCATGTGGGAAAGTAGAACATTTCAGGGACTGTATATATGGTTGCCATTACAATTTTTATACAGATCAAAAGAATTTCTCTAGTAAATGTAATTTTTGAACATTATAAGCCATTTTACCTTTTTGATTTTTGCCTCATCTTTTTTCTTAGCATTTTCCAAAACATCAAGGTTGTGTTTTGCGTTGTCAAAATCTGTCAACTTTCTGCCTCGCTTTGAGATTCTTTGCTACAATTAAATGTGTATTTAAATTTAAAAAAAACCCATTCAAATCTAAATTTGTTATTAAAAAACTATTAAAAATATTAATGAGTATAGTCAAAACATACATGAACTAAATAATAATAGAGTAACAATGTTAGCTTTTCATATCGCATGTCTACATAACTTTTCAAATTCTGCCGTTTAATTCATCAATATTCCCTGAACACCAACTTTTGTGGAGTAGGTTCTCAAAATCAGTGTACAATAAAGTATCATAGATGCATGCGACAACAGATTTAATTGATAGAACCATGTTCTAAGAATTAATGTATCCTAGAAACTGTGAGTTTTACAAAATCTATAAAAATTGATGCTAATTAATGAACATCAACGTAACCACAGCAAACCAATATCTATTTAAGGTGGAATAACACACCTGGAAAAAGTCACTCAAATTAACAGTAAATTATTTGATTATGAAAGATATAATGATAAATAAACTGTACATATGTCAAATAAGCGAAAAATTTGCATTTTGGGGATAAAAAATGAGTATCTAAAAAATTCAATTCAGTAAGTAACAACAAAAGCCCCTAGCTGCGGGATTCAAACTCAGGATGTACGGATCACAAGCCTGACACTTTATCAACACGGCTATGGAGTAAGTTACATGTTGCCGTCGATAAAATCCTTTTAATAAAACGAAATGTCATTTTGATCAGAGGTCAACCATTTTGTGATGATGTGTTATTCCACCTTAATATTAACAAGGGTTCTGCCCAATGCAAGGTCTGATATTTATATAACCAGGGACCTATATACACATGGAAGATGGCAATTTGTTGACATGCAGTACACCAAATATTCATACAATGTGCTTACCAGTATTAATTACTCATTTTGAGATTTTTATAAACTTTAAGGTCTGTAGTACATTTTATATAAAAGACATCAAATTCACACTCATTGCTAGATAACCATGGTATCTTAAGATGTACATGTATATTAAAATATAAAAACTCACACCCAAATTGCAAGATAACCATTGTATCTTAAGATTTTTGTACAAGTCTGTACTATTTAACTGGAATCACTGGGTTTTACATGTTTATTTTTATAGTATGTAAGCAATCAATTTTCATTAAATAAAAACTAACGATATGAGCAACGCTAATCGGAGCATCCCCTCCAAACAATGTTCAATGGTTTTTGAAATAAATACGATTGTATTGTGAATCAATCAAGTTAAATCATTTGTTTATTGTTTTCTTTTGTTAACTCATACAAAAAATTTGAGTTGAATACAGTAATACTCAATAATATCGAATATCTCAAAAATAATATTTCACCAATTTCTTTAAAAATGAATAGAGTTTGACTTATTACAAATTATGCTTGAAAAGTATGCAAAATTTCATAATTCTATATAGGTATTGAGGTTGCCCATAAGCTTTTATACACTACATTAATCAACCTAATTCACACCCATATACACATAGAAATGCTATATTACCTCTGCAAGCAGCACGAGGGGAGGGGAGTGGGGTAATCACTGGTACCCTAACATTATCAAAGATACACTAGACAAGAACACCAATGACAATAAAACACATATCATACATACATAAATATACATTGCGCCTGGTATATACAAAGATTGGCAAGGTACAATTTATTATTTGCAACATGCATGTAATGTGTACTTGCTAGCTTTCTGCAGCTAGGTCTAATATGTCACAAGGGGTTTTTTTTATGCAAACAGCATCAACAGTTCAATGTCTTGGTCACATGACTGCCAGCTTCATATTGCACATGCTAATAACCTTTCCAGAATATCAACTAGATCTGATAACTGTTCAAAAGAGCTGTGTGATTATACTTTTCTACATGATACTAACTTTGAGGTTTGGAAAATGGCTGATGTAAGTGTTGAGTGGCTCATTCACACTGTCATTCAAGCTCTGTAGGTAGTTGTGCCACATCAGTTCTAAGGACTGAAAAGAAACAGAGTCCACGTAAGTTTTTTCTATTTCAAAACGCAACCATATTTGGCTTTATTCATCTTATATAATTTGATTCAAGTTGTATTGCCTGACTTGATGGTTATTCTAGGAAAGAAAAATACTTTTTGATTTTGTGCACACTGCAAGTGTGCACAAAATCACAAATAACTTGTGTACTGAAGTTATGAAAGTGTTCACTGTTTTAAATTGTCAAAGATAACACACATTAAAAGAGGAAAGGAACTATATTTGATAAGGTCAAATATCTGCCCCC
>WFKH01011801.1:36870240-36881402 GCA_016163765.1 Magallana hongkongensis
GGCTAGTACTTGAAAACTGTCATACTTGCACTCAAAAGTAATCACAAATGGAGGAAGGAGGAGGTTGTTAAATGTGGCAGAATAAAGATACAGCTGCCATGACATACATGTACACCCTATGTGCGTGAACAACTGACCACAATACAGTGACCGTGTTCTGTCATTGTAACAATCAGATGATCAAAGTCAGTACCCACACTATAGTATCTTTTTGAAAAGAGAGAGAGAGAGAGAGAGAGAGAGAGAGAGAGAGAGAGAGAGAGAGAGAGAGAGATATTTTGATCAACACATTCCTCTATTTTATCTTAAAAAGCATAATGACAATTTGATGCCTAAAATATGGCAATACAGAGCATTCATCAGAGACCCTTCTGTCAAATCCATGCTTTAACTTTAACGTAATTTGTCTTTTGAAATGAAATTGTATACCATGTATACAGTATAACAGGGGCAATGGTATAAGCATTAAAGGATCTGCAGAAGATGTATTTAAATTTCATCCCTACAGATTATAAAATATTCATATGGAAAATGTTTATTGTGAAAAAAATATATCTTCAGTGTTAAATTCACTTCAGCATATCCATGTGTACATTTACAATGCGTGCGACATAATCTACGTCAAAGGTCCGGGTATTATCTTCAGGCTAATATAAAACGGGTAGATACAGCACTATATAGTCTTTCCTTCTGGTTGTTCAGATAGGTAATTTCTTTTCAACATATATGCATACCAAGAATTTCTTGCATGTCATTAACTTTTTAAATACTGTCATTTAATATATTGTGTACTTTTTGCACGACTGAGCAGCTCCCATCACAATTCAAACATTAACACGACAGTGACATCCTACACAAGGTCCAAAAATAACACTTGTTTTTCCATCCTAAACATATACTTACATGCAAATATTTTTGTAATACTTCACTATCATAGGTTCTATAAATAACAAATCACAATACATGCTGAATTACTACATGTATACTCAAGTAGTACTACAAGGAGGGACTGTTTTGTAATAACAGAGACTTTTCAAAAATATGTGGTCTAAAAAATCTTGACACATAGTGAAGTTACTGACCTCAAAAGTTTTCATGAATAAAAGGTATGTAGGTCACAGAATACAATGAGAGCCTCAACCAAACCATTACAACCCCTGGATCCCATTACAGCCTTAATCTTCAATAACAGTCAATTCTCAAATTGTCAGGATGGAAATATTTATACTAGGCTGCTCTAGCTGACACATTAAATTTCAATAGATCGGTGATTATTTACTGGTGTATATAGAGAAAACCAAGAATTTTTACCTCAACCAAATTCATTTCTTTGTAACCATCCTTTCTCTTTTAGGTCGAGATATAAAAATACATAAAATACATTCATGTATATGTGTCTGCACATGTAATTCCACAAAGTTTTTATTTGGCGAATGCGATGAAATTTGGGAAACACTAAATGACACTTTAGCAAAAAAAAATATACTGACATATAAAAAAAAAAATATATTTTTATTCTTACCTTATTTCAACATTTCCTACGTATCTTTTTATTTGATAAACTATATAATGCATATATGTACAATATAATTAAATTAAGAACTGTATTTTATTTTTTGGGAGTACAAAAAACATTTGATTTACATCAATGTAAAAAATTTTACTCCGCAAATACCTCGATCTACTCAATATACCTATTTAGAATTTTAAATCACAGGCAAAACCATTACTATTATATAATAAATATGTGAAGTCTGAACTGCAGATAATACAGATTAAAGAATTCCAAATTCTTTTGCCATACTTTTCTATGAAAAGGATTTGATTGGCTTGAAATGGCAAGAAGTAACAGGTTCATGACTGCTTGTACCATAGGTCATATATACTAACTACATGTTGTATCGGTACATGCTGTAAGAAAATAAACATATACTGTACAATATAACTGCACAATTTGTTTATCATTAAAGGATGAATAACTGATGTAATTGTAACCACAGACTGCACAACCATTAGCTATGAAAGTGCACTTAATGTAGATGAACTTATAAAATAAATGAGCTCCTAATCACATAATGCATAAATGATGTGCAAATTGAACCAATGAAACAGAGAATATAATCATTAAATACGTACATGTACATGTATGCAATGACTTTGGCAAAATAAGATGAATGATGAGGGTTATACATGTAGTTCAGGTCAGTTAATCCTAGGAATCAATGGACTAGGAAAAAAGATTACATAATATAAAAACTCTGTTTCAAACCCATAGAAAGTTCACATGATATGCAAGATTTGTTGAAATAAAAGTTCCTTAAGGGCAATTCAGCAATACAAGCAGGCAGTACCTGTATTATCATCTAAATTGTACCAGTCAGAGAAAGGAATTTCTCTTCTAAAAAGATTTTTTTTTCTTAAATTTATCAAAATAAAGAAATAAAGTAAAATAAAGGTAAAGTTTTCATTAAATTGACCCCACACAAGATCATGAATGGGAATGAAAGATTCATTACAATACATTAATATTCCTTGTAATTTTTTTTTTAAGAAAAATGTATTGACTTCCCTATCATGTTGTAAACTGTAAAATCAATTTAACAGAAATGCAAACCATTTATTGATAATTTAGAACTGAAATTTCAAATCTTTCCTGCTTAAATATGGGACCTAAGTCTCTCTAATTCTACAATAAGTCCATCAAAAATCAATTATATATTTTGTTTAATCGTTTACTTTCTATTTGTCTTGATTTCAGCTAGCTTGTCACAAGTAATAGTTCAAGCATCAACAAGGTATCTGTTTTATAATCCTAATACATATAACACTTGGTTATTACTACCCTTTGGGCTATAATGGCTGTGAGTGCAAATTTGCACAGTTTATAACATGCAAACACACTTTTGATGCTTGTTTTTGTGGGCCTGAGGGGCGGGCTTGAACAATTTACAGTCAGGAGAGTGCTGGCCCTGACATCTGACAAACTAATACACAAATTATAATACTGACCCTCCCAAAACAAAAAACTCTGTTATTTTAATGTCACCATGCATAACAATTAAAGTAACAAACAAAGTACCAAGGATATTTTTTACGGGAAAAAAATCCCATATAAAAATCCAATTATAGACTATGACATGATGTGTAGCTTGTCTGGTTATGTTAAAGTGTACCAGCAATGGCAGTTAAGCACCAAGTTACATATATTCAACCTGAATTTTATTATTCATTATATCCTGATTCCTGAACAATATCAGCCTTTATCAGCTGTTCATGTGTGCACAGCTAGTGGATATTAAGGACAGTAGGACACATTGTAGTGCCACTAGTGGATCTACAGAGCATGACAAATTCCATTTCTAAAAATGATGCTAAATATAAACATGAATCGATCAGTAAGAATTACATTTTCATCTGCACATGTATCACAACTGTATTGAAGGCCTATATAATAACATCAGAACCAGATAACTTCCTGATGAAAAATAATGACCATCCGCAATTTCGATTGTTTTCATATTCAAACATACAATGTAACATCATAAATGCATTGTATATTTATCTCTTTCCTATGATGCCAAATAAATGACAACATATTTGCATATATCCACGTGAAATCAGCGACAATAAAAGCACTGCCCACTTTCCGAAGCTGTCACGCGCACCTGTTTCACTGTTGGGGATTTACTGGCGCATGCAACACGACATAATTAAGTTCGTTAGAGATCAAATAAGTATTGCAAACATTCTATCATAGAGCATCTTAGATCTTACCTTTGTTTTTGTTCTTGTCCATTTTTTCAACGACTTGGTTAGCAGACTACCCTTCGCCTGATCCGCCATGTTTTGAAGTTTGGGTTCTCTCTACGCATATAAGACAACTTTTCTCATTGGCTAAATACAATGCGTGGATCAAAACACAAACAGAGGCGTGAAGTGATTTTCAACCATTGAGAAACGCAATACATGTACTTTAATAGATATGGTCGATATATCAGGAACCCTTTTCCTAGCTCACCTGATTGAAAGCCCAAACGAGCTATTCTGATCACTTTTTGTCCGGTATCCGTTTTTCCATCTGTCCGTCTGTTTGTATATATTTTTTTACAATTTCGACTTCTGCTCCAGAACCACTAAGCCGATTTTAACCAAAATTGACCCAAAGCATCCTTAGGTAAAGAGGATTCGAGTTTGTAAAAATAAAAGACCACACAAGTTTGTTCAAATCATGTTCCCCGGGGGTAGGGTGGAACCACAATGAGGGGTCGAATTTTTACATAGGAATGCATAGAGAAAAATCTTTACAAATCTTCTTCTCAAAAACCAATTTGCCAGAAAAGGCATTATAACTTGTGTGGAGGCATCCTAAGGTATAGTGTAGATTTTAGTTTGTTCAAATCATGATCCCCGGGGGTAGGGTGGGGCCACAATGGGACTGGTCGAACTTTTACATAGGAATATTTATAGAGAAAAATCTTTAAGAATCCCATGCTCAAAAGCCATTTTCCTAGAAAAGCTGTCACTTTTGTGAAAGCTTCCTCAGATAGCGTAGATTCAAGTTTGTCAAAACCATGATCTATGGAGGTAGGGTGGGGCCACGTCGGCGGGTCCAATTTTATTTGTGGCGGCTGACTTCTTTATTTAATATGTATTAATTAATATTTCAGTAATTGAATATAATTACTCAGTTATGTACATTGGCTGATATATATTTAATCAGCATAAGTCTATGTATATTAATATACATATTGCTATTAATAATATTGTTCATATATATCTAATAATTATTGTTACATTCAATGTACATTTAACGTCATCTATATGCAATATGATGTCACAATACGTCCCGGCCCGGGGTTGCCCGACGGTGTTGATATTCTTGTTACATTATATAGAAGAGGGAGTTTGATCATTATCTTGGGAAAGATTTAACCAGTAAGCAATGTTATTTGTTACTCGCATAAATTTATTATTGTTGGAACTATAATAAACGGTTAAAGCTAAAATCGATTCCTGTTAATTGATTCGGGACTATTGGGCAACCGCCCGTTACATATTCTCAAAAACTCAAATGTTATAATATATGAGTTTACTTCTATGCAAGCATCTTGACATATTGTTGACTCTTAATCGTTTAGACTATGGCCCCTGGAAAATTCTTGAGCCCCAAAAGGGGCTCAAAGTTTGATGTAGATTTATATTATTTTTATATATGAACAATTGTTTAAAAGCTTCTTGAGAACATGCAGCTACATAAAAAAAAGTGGGGCTCAATGTTTAACATAATATCTAAGGAAAAAATTGAAAATCTTTTTATATAGTATCTATTCTACTACATTGTTCAGATATTCTGTCATTAGCTGGTCATTTGTCAAGTTCAAGTTCTTTATTCCAAGAGAAAAATATCTCATAGGTTATACATGTAAACATACATATTAAATACAGTAGAATAGCAATATACAAAGTGTACATAATCAATTTTGATTATTCACATTAAGATTTCGATGCTTGTTTGCATAAAATAAATATTTCCCTAAATTACACAGTTCTTTAGTATTTGAGGTAGATAGTAACTGTATAACTTCATAGACACTTGGTTTTCGGGAGTAGTATTTTTTAATATACTTTTCTCTTAAACTACGAAGTGATGGACAAATAAGTAAAAAATGGAATTCATCTTCAATCTCATTTAAGTTACAAAAGTCACATTTTCGACAATCACGTGTTAAATTATCATACCTCCCTGTTTCAATCTTTAAGTCATGTGAAGACAACCGTAATCGTGTAATTAATTTACGATATTTTACATGAATTGATTTCTTTAGATAAACTTGTAAACAAAAGTAATCAACAACATGTTTATACAATATACATTTTGACGCACTGCTTATATCGTTAACAACTTTTTGTTTAAAGACATCACGCATTCTATCATATATAATATCTAAAATAGTAGATTCTTTCATAGTACTGTGATATAAATTGGCCAAGCCTAAGGTGCATTCTTTCCCAACATTTGAAATCCATGTGTCATTATTTTTCACCATGTCTTCGTAGCATGCTTTTAAAATGTTTCTTAATTTTAACCAGTATTGAAAAATTTGTTGTTTCCTGAATATTTCTAGTGGAACTCTACCTACATGTAATTCATAATATACTGCACTGTTGCATTTATTTTTTCTGACACCCAAAACCCACTTACAAAAATTTATATGCACTTTTTCTACATCTTGGCCTTTATGAAATCCCCAAATTTCAGCACATAGCTTAGCACACTTTTTACATAGGTATCAAAAACATTTAATTGAGTTTCAGCATTAAAATTCAAATCTTTCATTTTACTAGACATGCTGAACATTGCTTTGTTTCCCTGTGCTGTACAGTGCTTTTGTGTGGATAAAAATTTACCATTGTAATTAAACAACATACCAAGATAGTTAAATTGATTCACTACTTCTACGTATTTGCTATTGTATTCCCATTTTTCATCATCTTTAACACGTTTTCCGTTTCTAAAAATTACAATTTTGGTTTTTTGTACGTTAACAGATAAGTTCCATTCATCAGTATATTTGTGCAATGTGTTCAGCATATCCTGTAGACCCTCGGGTGAGTCAGAGTCAGAGTAACCATATATTTTAGTCAGTCACAAATTTCATGTAGTTAAATTATTAATTACTAAATGTTTTCTGTAGCAAGACGTTCAACCAAAATCAAAGGTTAGGATAACAGGTTGTATTTCTACTAATTTGGTGAAAATTAATTAACTCTAGATCTATTGATTTGGCATTGTTTTGAATGATATCATTCTGGGGGAGATTGATATATGGAAATGATAACAAATAGTGTAGAATTGTTTATAAGCATTTGTATAATAGATATACCAAAAACCAGTCCACCAATCCATGGATATCATGTATACATAATATTTTTAACACAACAGGAATGAGTAATATTTGGATGGATCAAGATTTTTACAGTGTCAAGTGGATAAGTGCTTCAATTAATCAAAAGCTTTAAGATCAGTTTCTTCAAAAATGGTACAGTGATATCAACAACTCCAGTAAAGGAATCAGTTACAGAATTTTTAAAACAACGTTTGTTTGTGAAAAATATTTAAATACACTATCTAGAAAATTTAGAAATATTCTTGTAAAATTTAGAACAAGTAACCATCGACTTCCGATAGAGGTTGGTCGCTGGAATAATTTACAACGCCATGAAAGAATCTGCAATCTGTGTAATAATAACCAAATTGGGGACGAATTTCATTATCTGTTAGAATGCAATGCATTAGCTTCAATTAGAAAAGATTTTTTTGCAAGAAAATACTATATCCAACCAAATACTATCAAGTTCAGTAATCTATTGACGAATACCAATTCTTTATTTAAAAAAAAACTATGTATTTTCACTACAAAAATTTATGAGAGCTGTTTTCCATATGCAAATGAGCCAGCTCTGCTCATTCAGACTTTGTATATATGTATATATGTTATATATTTATAATGTACCTCTTGTACCATTTACATGGTTTTGAGAGAATAAATATTTAATGAATTGAATTGAAATTGAATTGGCAGTGACATTTAATTTTGAGGCACCACTGATTTTGATATATTTATAATTGTCATTTAAATAAGTGACATCACCTATCACCTTAGGCATTGTTGAACAACTTCCAAATTGTACCCAGTTTAAAAGATAAAAATTGAAAAAAATCCCAATCTATTTCGGACTTTTCAGATCAAAGATTGACGATGTAAGTAACCAATTGTGCGTCGGTACGCTCTTTAATTATGGGTTCATTTTTATTAAGAACTTCGGCTCCTTCTAGTTTGTGAAGTGGTTGACGATTAGAAACATCTTTGAAATTGTAATTAAATCAATTAATACGGATCCCGAAAAATGATGTTCTTAAAGTAAGAAAGATGTACTTGTGCGTAAAAAGACACACATGACAGGCAAAGAATTGTTCATGCTTTGAAGACACTAAAATCTGTTGTTATTTATATTGTTATCAACTACATGTAATTACAGTACTTTATTACAGTTAAATTGCTATATACATTGCACTGACCAAAACAATATATAGTATGTGTCCATTTGCAAAATCATCAGGAAAGCATGCTACAAATATATAGTGATATGAAATTATGAAAACGTTGGGTCAATAAACGGTAACCTATGGCTTAAGGTCAATTTCATTTGATATGAATTGGCATATCTTTCATATGCAATAGTAATATCATTATATGCAGTGGTAACATCATTATATACACTGCCCACATCATTGTATACCGTGATTACATCATTACATTCAGGGGTAAAATCTTTGTATGAAGTGGTAATATTATTACATTATGTCGTAAGATCATTATGTGCAGTGGTTTATTCATTATATGCTATGAATAAATTATCTTTATATGATGTGATAATCTCATTTTATACAGAGATAAACTCATAATGAACTATTGTTCAATCGTTATGTAATGTGGTACACTCTTCATGTGCAGTCGCAAAATTCTTTTATACAGTGCAACTTCTTGTCATAAGGCAATAAGTCCTTAATATGCAATACTAATTTCATGTTATGGTGTGTTAAAATCTTTATGCATGGTGGTAAAACCTTTATGTATTGTGGTGAAAGCGTTCCATGCAATGGTAAATCCTTTATATGATGTGATCATAACTAATGCTTCCTCTCTGTCTTTTTGCCCCGCTCCATTATATATAGCGATTTTTTTTGGCGTTTTTTTTTTTTAAATTTCTTTTGAAAATAGAAGACAATAGTCCTTTTGAATTTATATAGAAATCTAAAAACAGGCTCATTATTCATTTTAGAATTTATAATTGATAAAATTCTTTGAGAGCATACTTTATTTTTTCTCTCCTCTTCCTCAACAACATCTACTCAACTATAATCAAATTTAAGGATGGCAAATTGTTCTTTCTATAAATAGAATGTCAATGACCTTCTTTTTGAGTTAATGGCCATTGAATACTTTTGGAAAATTCAAGAAAAACCTCTTAAAATTTTACACTGTGATTGAGATTTTCTTAATTGTGAAAATAATACAAATGGCTAAACTCTTTTAAAAATAAAATACAGTTTATGAATGGCAGTGGCACTAAATAGATACAAAGCATTAAGTTTTCATTGACAATTTTTATAAATATTCCAGTCCGAATTTCCTCTATCAGTTTTCAAATCCTACCAATTTTTGATTCAATTAAAAAAAAATTGAATGATGATAATAACTAAACCATTTGTAGTAATAAACTAATTACATTGATATTATTCTGCTGGCATAAAATATGTATAGGGTCAATGATCAAAATTTTGAGATATGGTGTCTTTTATCGTTTTGAAGCATTTTTCACTATTTTTTAAGTGTGTGCCATACGCTTATCTAAATGAAAAAATGAGATAAAACCAACAAAAAATATGCAAAATTATGTTGACTAACAAATAAAATCTTAACTTTTAATATTGTAGTACTGCCAAAAATATTTCAGTGAAAAACAAATTTTAAAAAATTTAGTCTCCTCAGTTTCCTCTGTTTTGCTAAAAGTCCAATTTTTTTTTAGCCTAATTCGATAATATAGTAAAAATATGGAATGTTATGTCAATAATAATTCCTTTTTAATAATACTTTATGTGTTTATAACAAATTTTACTCATGACATTAAACTTTATAACAATTCGAATCTGAGAACTCAAACCCTGAGTAAACAACGTCCTTAAAGAACAGACATTTTCTTTTCGATATCTTACATGTATTTTGTCCTCTGTTTTTCAATCTTTCTCCCTTTCTTTCTCTCTCTTTTTCTCTCAATCTCTCTTACTCTCTCCTTTTTTGTCTCTGTCAGTCTTTTCTCTTTCTGGTTGTCTTTTCTCTGTCTGTCTGTCTGTCTGTCTGTCTGTCTCGCTCTCTCTCTCTCTCGATCGATCGATCGAATCAAAAATTAATAAATTATGTATACATATGACGGTTATCAAAGACTGGACAGGTATTAATTAACAACTATTCACATTTCCGGAGAAGATACATTGTCATAATGATTTGACATTACGATATCAATGAAACTACACCACTAAAATTTGTTATTATTAGTTATTTGTTATCATTTATTTTAGATAAGATGCAAATCAAAGGCAGAGAAGTTTCTACATGTAGATTATGGACTTTATGTATAGTTATAGTCAATATATTGAGGTTGTCTTTCTTTGTTTGGATACAAAAATCGAACGCAAGAAATGCTTTATTAACTGGGCGATTTTAAACACATCTAAACTGAGTTTTACAGAAACATTCATCTAACTTGAAAATTTAGATTCGAAAATTACGGTTAAAATTTTCTCTACTGTGCAGAAAATTACGACTATTAAAGTAAAAAGATATTCACATAACTGTTGCATGTTTCTACATGTAGATTATGGACTTTGCATAAAGTTATATACTTTATATTTTCCCTTTCCTTTTAAGTCTTATACATCAAGCTTAATGATCGACAATTTAATCAAGAGAGGGTTAGAACTTATGTAAGTTGTTAGAACCGTTAGACGTAAGCTTTTGTCTGTCTGTCTGTCTGTCTGTCTTACGTCCCTTAGCTAGAGATAAACACTTCCTCAAACATTGGATCTCCCTCAAACATTGGATACATATGTAAAGGAAATAAATTTGCCTACACACTTATTTCATTGTAATAAAATAAGATGAATCCACTCTGAGAGATTTGATATTACCATTATTGCTCTACGAGCTCTATACCGGATGCAATATTAGCATTTTAAGTACAGTGTAAATATTAATAATCTTTTATCATTATTGTTTCATTTGCGTGCATGGCATCTAATAGGAGGAAATTGTTAGTTGAAAAAACTTGTTTCCGATCCTATTGGTAACACGTACAAGAATGTACAATGTATTTATCTATACAATATGTTAATACATGTATGTTGTTTCCTACGTTGGTTTTTTTTTTTAATATATATTTTGAATTGGGGCACGTACATGCATGTATTTTGTTTTGTTTCGTTTTTGGGGTTTGTTTGTTTTTGGTGTTGTATTGGGTTGGGTTTTTCATTGGGGGAGTTGGGGGGGGGGGGGGCAAAAATTCAGATTTTTGATAATCAAAAGTTTATCAAGTACATATTT
>WFKH01011801.1:36883070-36893078 GCA_016163765.1 Magallana hongkongensis
CAAAAATTCAGATTTTTGATAATCAAAAGTTTATCAAGTACATATTTTGGTTATAAAGAAATACTAAGAATAAGGATTTTAGTATTTTGTGAAAGAGAGTAATTAACACTGTGCCGGATAATTATGCAGGTGCCAAGATGGCATTTTTGCACCCGCTTAAGACGCAGTTTCATAAAAATCCATATATACCAAATAATAGACCATTGTCTAGAGAGTATATAACCACTTTTGTTTTTAATGTGTCTCCCCTGACAGGTGAGATATTTACCTTTAAAAATCAATATCCCATAGGAAAATAATAATTCCCATAGGATTAATAATTTTCCTACAGGAAATATTGAAAATCCTATAGGATTTTCTAAAAACCCTAAAGGAATTACATTTCCTATAGGAAAAAAGTATTTCCTGCAGGAATTTGATTCAGACAGGTAGTTTTCCTATTGGAAATTAAGATTTCCTATCGGATTTTAAAATCCTATGGGAGTTTTGCTCAAATCCTATCGGAATTTAAATTCCTATAGAAAGTTCTTTTATTCCGGTAGGAAATTCCGAATATAGGAAAATTGTTTTTCCTGTGGGAAAATTATTTTCCTGTAGGAATTTATTTTTTAAAGATAAATATCTCACCTGACAGGTGTGATACATTAATAAGAAAGGTGTTTTTAAACTCTTTAAGCAGTGGTCTATCATATGGCATATTTGAATTTTTCGACACATGCAGCTGAGACGGGTGCAAAAATGCCATCTTGGCACTGGCATAATTATCCGGCACAGTGTTAATTACGTGCATGTGTAGAAGTTTTCTGGGAGAAGAGGACCAAAAACGAAAGGTTAATTGTGGTGGTGGGGGTGATTAAAGATTAAAGACCAATGCTTTATAACATAGTTCTAGAAAATCTTTAACGGAGAGGTATTCCAGTACATCTATATCTAAAATGACTATGATGGTTAATTTGAGATTTTTAAAATGCTTTATTAAACTTCTGGTGTGATAATATATAGTCCTTACAAAGGAAGCAATGTAAATATCAATCTTGCGGTTTCTCACTACATCGTTTACACCAACTTTTTCATGAAACCAAATACATTTTGTACAACAAATTCTTTTCGGTGCGTAAATGTGGTTCTCTAAACAAAATTATTCAGTTTTTCTGATAAATTCTGTAACATGAAACCAATTTTTTTTTTCAGAAAAAAAAAACTTTGAAACAAATTTACAGCAAGAACAGGTTGTAAGCTTGCAGTCTTATGTTTATAACAAATATTTTGAAATTTTTTTTTTAAAGACTCCAGCAAGTTTAAGTTTTTATTTATCATGTAATTTCCCAAATATCTATTGTATCGTATGTCTTGGGGTTGAATCTCTCTCTCTCTCTCTCTCTCTCTCTCTCTCTCTCTCTCTCTCTCTCCTCATGTAGGTTTAGGTAATAGGTATTACCAAATTGATAATTGCTACTAAACGCAATGACCTAATCCCTTTTCCATTAGTTTAAGTAAATGGATAACGGATATTTTATGCATAAGATTTCGTACAAATGGGACGATAACACGGTTATATGTATACTTACATATACATTTAAGATACATATCTGATTTCGGAAAAATTGTTATTTAATGTAAATTTTTTAACAGGATAAAATGATTGTTGACAATAGTCAATTCAAGTAATATGGACTTAAGCAGAATATATGCCTGAAGTTTCTCAGATTTGTGAACTTTATCGCAGATTAAAGTATACGGGGAAATGTCGTTTTATATGGTGGCATATTTCTGCCCCATGTGTGCAAGTTATTTTTCTGTCAAATATGTCGAAATGCAAGAAAAAATTTAATTCGTATGTTGACATGCAAAATAGTTATGTCGACCTGCAACATAGCTATGTTGACATGCAAGAAAATTGCAATCAAATAAGAATTATAAAAAAATCTCCAAAAAAACCCCTCGAATATTGCCCAAATGTGACTTCCAACATGCTAGTTGCTACTTATTTATGTCGACATGCAACTTATTTATGTTAACATGCGAGATAAATATGTTGACATGCAACTTATTTATGTCAACATACAACTTAGTTATGTTGACATGCGAGATAAATATGTTGACATGTAACTTATTTATGTTGACATGCGAGATAAATATGTTGACATGCAACTTATTGATGTCGACATGCAACTTAGTTATGTTGACATACGAGATAAATATGTTGACATGCAACTTAGTTATGGTTACATGCGAGATAAATATGTTGACTGAACAAACAGAGCAAATCTCTATTAAAGATAAGTATCTGATTATTTTAACTCAATATCAGAATCCGAGGAGTGTAAATGAAGGCATGTCAATGTGTTGAGCATATTTATGCATAATCATTTGTTGCAACAATCACTACCTTTTGGAAGCAAAACTGTTAAAAAAACAAGGATTACTCAAATTAAAAAAAATATATATGTTGGTTAACTTTGACTAGGACTAACTGAAATAAAATTTGAAAAAAAACCCTTCAACTTTTTTGTGTTTTTTACATTAATTTTTTCATTAGACTATTGCAACTAAATAAAAAATGAGGCAATATGAAAAAAGAATTATTGCAAAATATTAAAATCAATGGCAATAAACCATTCAAGATCACTTAAATAAAATATCAAAAACTCACGAAAAGAGTCTTATTAAAGTCCCAAATTTTTGTTTTCAATTTAAAATTAGCGAATAACCGCAAATGAGTCATTTGGTATATTAAACACCCTGTTATTTGATAAAGGAAGTTGGTTTTTTAATACCCTTTTATACTAAACTCACCAGGATTTAATTAAGATATTAATATATTAAAAAGTTTATGTTAAAAAATGTCAACAAATTTATCTCGTATGTCAACATAACTATGTTGCATGTTGACATATTAAGTTGCATGGCAACATAATTAAGTTGCATGGCAACATAATTAAGTTGCATGTCGACATAAATAAGTTGC
Organism: Magallana hongkongensis; assembly: GCA_016163765.1. Classification (NCBI taxonomy): domain Eukaryota; kingdom Metazoa; phylum Mollusca; class Bivalvia; order Ostreida; family Ostreidae; genus Magallana; species Magallana hongkongensis. The sequence continues at coordinate 36,886,039 of WFKH01011801.1, forward strand.
ATGTCAACATTTTTATCTCGCTTGTAAACATAACTTAGTTGCATGTTGACATAAATAAGTTGCATGTCAACATAAATAAGGTAGCATTTAGCATGTTGGACGTCACATTTGGACAATAGTTGAGATTTTTTGAGATTTTTTATAATTCGCATTTAATTACAGTTTTCTTGTATGTCAACATAATTATGTTGCATGTTGACATAATTATTTTGCATGTCAACATACCTATCTTGCATGTCGACATATACAGAAAAATAACTTGCATACATGGGGCAGAAATATGCCACCATAGTTTTTAACACTTTGGATGTATAAAAATTTATTTTATTTACTGAACTGATGAAAAAAAATAAATAAATAAACTGCATTAGTTGCCGGTATTGTCTTACTACACCCCCCTCCCCAATCCCCCAAGAAAACGGTAACAATCACCAGTCACACAAAAATGACATGTCTCAAAAACGATTTTAAATGAAAGAAATATTATCTTTAATTATTGATTCCGTTACCCTTCCTCATTCAAAATTTGGTAAGTCTCGATAAGAAATGACAGATAAACCATTTCCTTGCTTATACATTATCATAAACTTTTATTGCAAAAGTTAACACTGCATTATGAGAATGATTAAATTTTCAATTCAAACTTCATTTTTCTCGGCATGATATCATCGTGAGAATACCTCTTGCATGAAGGCCTGTCTATCTAAATCATCAATTACCGCTGATAAGGAAGCGGTCTGCAAAGCAATGTTTTGCCCTTGTATAAATTTGCACAGTGATGCTTCGTTTAAATCAATTGGCACACTGCAATATGTTAAAACATATATAAAGTGCAGATGCACTTTCTGTTCCAAACAAAACATAATTGTGCTTCCACTTGAAGAAAAATACAAGTTTGTATTGGATGTAAATGAACCAATTCACACATTTGTGATTTTTTTCTTTATTTCAATGCTGTCCCTGTTAAATAAATATTTGGTTCCCAGCCCCGTGACCCACAGGGCGAGTCAGACATTCAAGTGACAGCAAGAGGAGGCTAATTAACGCTACCTCCCGCCTGATCCAGCGCTGGAGTGGCATTGAAGGCGCTGAAACCAGATACCGTCATATTGCCCCCTACCTCCAGAGACTCTTGGTCACATGACAACTACATCATGCTAGACAGTATTATTGTCCTTTTTGCACAAAGCAATTAAATTTTAATACCGTATAGAAGAAATTAATTGTTCATTTCAATTATGTGAAAATTGAAATATCATTTAATGTTTATTAAAACTGTTGCCAAAAAATGAATCAATTTAGTACGATAATGATTACCTCACTGGCCGGGAGAGACCGCTGTTTTACAAATGTATATTGAAATGTAAAATACTTTGGTAAATATTCAACTTAAATCGGCAAAATCATTGCAAATATTAAAAAATATATGAATGAAATCGGCATTACGTTATTCAATTTTGGGTTTTAAGTGAAGCCCTGTTTACAATGTAAATAGTGACACAAAGAGGAAGGAACTACTAATCATACAGCTTGGAGATAGGTGTCAACAGTGAATGAGCTTTTTACTCATAACGATTTGAGTGCTATGTCAAAATCCAGAAAAAACATGCAAAAAGAATGAATGGCACAGGAACCCGAGGGGAGAGATTAGATTGTAAATGTATAGAATTGGGGTTATTAATTTAAGTTTTTAATGAAACATCTCCCAAGATCACAACAATATCAAGCAGAGAACTACAGCGAGAGCGCAATTCTATTGTAGACACCCCGGGCTTATGTAATTTAACGAGAAATAAAACTTGTAAACATGAATTTATTTCAGCAGGAGGTAGAAGCGAGTCTTCAAAGTGTGTTAGGCAATTACTCAGTAATTGCAATAATAAATGATTGACATTCAGAGATTGTTTGCTCATGCATCGCCATATAATTGTATATTCCGCTGAAATAGAATTTTAAACAATTCTTATGATTTTGAATTTCTTCGAAGATAAATTGACCAAAACTAGTTTGTTTGCCCTGATTCGCAAACGTATGATGACCCTATTGATAAAATTAAACACCGTAATACTAACGCTCAATAAACACAAATACTCAACTTCTGAGATGGGAGACCACACGACCAAACGCAACTTCCTACCACGTGACCTCAGGCATTCCGCGGTCACCCAGGATGGCGGAATGTGTGGATAAAAACGATTTAATTTGCGATCAAATGTTTACAAGGTAAATTTTATTTATCATGCAATCGAAGCAGCATTGGCCCAGCAACATTAGATATGACAAAGCACGTGGAGGGGAAACTGTTGTTCTTTGTACTTCCCTCTCAATATAAAGGCTTATGTCTGAAATTCCAAAATGTCCTCCAACTATGTTTGAGGTCTTAAGCCTTTTACATGGCTACGAAGACATTCGTTGCATTTAAACAGAGCATCGCTCATTTACAGAGTGCACAACCCTTATTCATAAAGAAAATGGTTGAGATGATTACAAAGCGTTTTACTGTTTGAGACAGAACCAGCGTATACACAGTTTTAGAAAAGATAAATTTTACCATTATTTTCACAATTTTACATGCATAATTATCATGGTTGACTATTCCTGGTGTAACCATTAACACAGAGATAAGATCGAATTTTTGTTGTTGAATTTTTGTTAACAAAAAAGGGGGTTTGTTATCAGACAAAATCGACATGTGAACAAACTGGAGGTACAGAAATCTGTATAGCAAAGATATCATGCAACATGCACTTTCTGGTGATTACCGAGTTTTTGACAAGAAACAAATGTAACAAATTGAAACATATAGAGTATGAGCAATGTTTATTATGTCTGGTTCTCAGAAATTGTTTCAAAAAATCAAGACCTCATTTATTTGAAATCAATAGACATGCAAACAGAAAGACAAATCAAAGTACTGAAAGTACTGTTAGACGGTGGCGTCGTTTGAATGTGGCATATTTCATGTATGATTATTATTGTCGTCGAAAACCCACGGCCAGTATCGCATACATTTTCTAATACATTTTGCACATAATTAACGCTTACATGCAAAACTGGTCGTGAGTTTCCTACATGGATACTTATGTTGAAATCGTAGTTGTAATCTCAATCCACACTTTACAAAACGTATGTTTCTTGGCCGTCATCTTTGGGGGAAAACCCATAGATTTATCACATTAGCCTTTGTAGTATAGAAGTTTGTATCTATATCATTTGACATTAAAATCCGTTTTCGGTTTGTATTTTGTTTGCCCCAGAATGCCTCGTTCAATATGTGGGTTGCCACAACGTGTAGATTGGATTATTGTGCTTTAAAGATATTGTAGATTTCTCAGAGTAACGAGAACAAATAAAACATGTAGTATGTTTATTATCTCTCTCGACAGCATTTTCCCTAAATTTCCTCACGGGAAAAAAGTTGCAATCTCGTGGGCCAACACACTTGCCTTTGTCCTCATAGCCATTTAATACATGTAGGTGTATAGAAAACGGAATTAGTTTACAAGAACCTGTTTGATAAATTTGGTAAATGCTTTTGGATTGCACGTCATCATGAAACCGCATAGTCAATCAATATTTTATCTTCGAGTGGTTTTCCATTTGCTCCCAACGAAAGTGAACGAAAATTTGAAAACAAAATCATAAAATCAGTCGCGGCAGTTTCAATAATCAACGTTTTAAAGCACATTTGTTCTATTGTATTTAGTTGTAGAATTATTCAAATCATTTGAATGAATTCGGGAAATTCATGTTTATATTTTATCGCTTCTCAGTACTTTAAAACGCATAATTTACTTGCTACATTAAACTTTTCTATAAACATACAATGCAACAAATATTTTTTAATTATCAAGCACAACATTTGCTTTACATATATGTACGGTCATAATCAGTTCCTTTGTTTGGAAAGCACATATTTTTTTTAAATCTTGCATTTAATTTGCGAGATTTTGAAGATTTAAAAAAAAATTCATTAAAAAAACTGCGTAATGTCAGGTGTTTTCCATTAATATGTACAACATTTACTTTACATATGGTCATAATCAGTTCCTTTGTTTGGAAAGCACATATTTTTTTAGGTATCGCATTTAATTTGAAAGATTGTGAAGAATTTAAAAAAAAACAAATCATTAAAAAAACTGCGTAATGTCAGGTGTTTTCCACTAATATGTATTATTATTACGAGATCTTCAAATATGCATCCGATTTGATTTTTTGCAGTAAAATAATGTTAATGGGACATGTCAAAAATGTAATAAGAGCGTACAAGCAAAGGGGTCTTCGTAGTAAAGTTTGACCCATGACATCAAGATCATTTGTGCATAAAGGTGTCTACTTTATCAATAAAGGACTCAAAAGATATGGACCCAAAATAAAACTGTTTATATACATGTTGATTTCCAAAGCCGTTTGATCCTTAACCTTTTCCCCGTCCCATAGAACTAATGGCAATATAGGTAAACTATATTCTGCACCAATTTAAGCAAAATGAGCAAAGAAATAAATAATGTTTTCGGGGATCTTTTCAGTTTCTCCAAGTCACGAATAAAACAGTAGTGGTAAAATGAAATCTAATGTTTAGGAAAATTAGTTTTTAAAAACACAAAACAAAACAAAATCAAAGTTAAACGCACGTTTTTCTGAGCAGTACAGATGTGTAAATTAATTTCATTTTATTCTTTGCATGTACTAGACAATAGATCTAGGGTTCGCAAATCTCGGCAATATTTTCGGAGAGCTAGAGTTCTGTAGCTCAGCAGAATACTACAGTCATCTATGAAGCACATTCTAGCATTGGGCTGAGTGATGGCAATATTTAACCGGTATGTATTTCAATGTTGAGAACATAATGATAACACATAGAAACACATTTTTAAGAAAGCTCATGATAAAGTTGTACTCGTGAGTTAAAAATTACAGAGTTTATTTGAGAACAAACGGGGTGATGACTGATGTTTGTAAAGTACATGTAACTGTTAAAAAAACCCAAAACAAAGAAAAAGCTCTATAAAAGCAAGGACGATAAAAGTCACAGATTGTACTTTGCTCATCGAATTAGGTTATTTAGATTATTGTGAAGAAATTCGTCAGAAACTGTTTAGTGAACATTACCGTTCACAATGTACCATACATGTATATTGAATACAGCACGAGTTGAACCGATTAGTTAGCGCTTGCTGCAAAATGGAGATACACGCGGGTTGACACGCCATGAAATCCATAAGACGTTTTACAGATGTTTTATGTCTTTGATCCTCTGTTGCTTACCAAAACTCTGTACTGAAAATCTTTGAAACATCGTCACCAAGTCTGTAAGATGACGAAGTGTGGTTTGTTTATATATACTTGTAAAACTGTGTAAAATGGCGACTCGATTTGCACGTGAATTTTACAATTCGAGGTCGATTAGCGCATTTGAGAGAAAGTCAGTGTAAAGAGTCAACATCAGTAGTAAATATTGTCTGATGAATATTGAGGTGCATGTAATAAAATTAATGATTCCACAGACTGAGTGGGTTACAAAATGAGGTTAATCACAGATCAGTCCAAAATTGAACATGTTTACATGCCGTAATGTTTTTGTATGTTTGAAAACACATCCACACTTAAGAAAATTGTGCCATTGATGGGTTGAAGGTCAATAAAATGCAACTTATGTAATATTTATTGTTAGTATCTGTTGTGATTTTTTTGGAATAAGCTAGTTGGTCAATTATCGAAGTGATATAGTTTTTGCAGTCCTTATGCAGAGTTTAACGTCACAGCTGACAGTTGGATGCATAAATTATCAATACCGTGTAAGCATACAGGGTAACGGCTCGTTAAAAATAAAACACAATTTCATAATTACTTAAATGTATGTACAAAATAATTAGCAACTATAATGCTTAAATTATTTGATAAGATGTAAATGTTCTCAAATTGAAATAGACACATAGGTAATGCCTGTCTGATATGCGCGATATACGATAGAGACAGAGGACCAGTCTACCTGTAACACTGCATACCTAACAGAGTTATCGTTCCTAATCCGCTAGGGTCCCCGTGAGAAATACCCTTCCGGTCAGGACGATAGCAATAGACAGTGGCTATTTATAGCCACCGTCTAAAAACTATAATGTTTAGCGCACCCCCACCCCGCCCCAAACCAACCTTCAATATGGGTTAAATTATAATATTATATAATATATAATGCATGTATATTGACCTATAACCACACAAAAAGTTTGTGCTGCGATATGAAAGGATCAGAAACTCCTCGTCAAACAAAACTTTCTGACATTCTTATGATTTCTTTTTCACTCCGAAATCAAGGGGTTTTTTTCTTCAAACCCTCCCACTGATTTAAGATTACAGTATCATTTCCCTCTAATCTTCTTTAGAGGATACCTTGGACATTATACCTGCTTTCATCTATTGAAAGAAGATTTAGGTCACACAAAGGGACATCTTGTAAGAAGGCGTGATACCATATGAAAACCTCCCAGTGAGCGGTCTGTGTAAGATGAAACATGAAAAAGGAAAAGGAGGCAGGAATTTTGTTTTCATGCAAGAGAAGAAGACTGACCCAGCGACAGATGATAGGTGATAGTCCTGTTGGCTCTCCCGACCTTTTGTTTGCGGCCTCTCTATAAGAAAAGGGCTCATGACAGAAGGATAAATAACAAAGGGAGAGCCAGGACTATTCTTTCTTTGAAGACGCAATGGCTTTACAGGGAAAATCAGTTATACTAATGTTTTCTGTCTGCTGCAAAGGTATTGCCTTCAACCGAGGCAATTCATAACGTTGGTGCGACTTTATTTCTATCTTCTTCTTCTTTCTTCTTTTTTATACGGTAGATGCGAAACCCATTTGTAAAAGTATGTTGCAGATGTTTAATTATGATTTTTTACGATGTTTTTGGTGTAATAATTACATATTTTCAATGTAATTTGAAAGTAATGAAATACATAGGCGTGAAAAGTTTACAATTAAGTTGTTCCTCCGGTGGAAACATTTTAATTTATTATTAATGTTGGGTCTTTCTGGAAATTCTTTA
>WFKH01011801.1:36896717-37008707 GCA_016163765.1 Magallana hongkongensis
GTAATGAAAATTTCTTCACATAAATAGATTTTTTATTCTTCGAAATATTTTCTTATCGCTCCATCAGATATCAAATACATTATTGGGGAGACCGTTTTAGAAAAAAAAAGTTGGGCTCGCTAAGCCGGGTCATTTAGGAAATCGTTGCTCTACCAAGATCAACGAAAACCTACCAGTACATCAAACTTCAAACTAGTTTTATCGCGATCAATATCATCTTATTCTGGGCCTTATTTATGTTCTTTAAGATAAAAGTTCGTTTAATATCGCAGATTCTATCAGCACGGCAATAAAAATGTATAGGGTTTCTCTCGAAATAAGACATATTCTAATATTACGTCGTAGGAATCCCTCGAAATTGGAATCACTTTCTTCGGAAACTTGAGCGACAATTAATTATATTCTTGTTTAATTGATAAATGTGCTGCAGTGTTTTCTATTCACATCTATATGTGACAAATGTGTCTAGACTACAGACATGTATCGCCCCACTGGAAGTCACTGTGGTATACTAGGGCTCCTGTGGTAGATTTGGGCGGTATGGCATTCAATTTCCAGTAAATTTATACTTCTCTCTCAAAAATTATAACATGTACTGCAACAGCATTTACCCCCTTCCGTTTCGTGTCAAAATTAGAAGCGTAAGACTGAAAAAGTATGCATAATATCTTTGAATGTATGATATCAACATCTTCGAATAATTGAAATGCTAATTTTTGACGTCATTATGACTTTTGTATGCTTTCGATCGGAACCCCTCTGCAGCCACTGAATCGTAACGACAAGTTTTCGATAATGAAGAGAGGGCCTTGATGATGGAATCATAGTGCCATATTTATGGTAGAAAGTGACTATTAAATCGTTTTTATCGGCACATCTATTTCATGTCTCATGCGATCAGCTTTCAATTAATAGCAGGTTTGGAATCTGGATAAAAGAGACCGGCAAATAAAACTTTGTTGAGACCTAACCCAGCGCTATGTCATTTAAAGTCGTCTGCCTGCTCGAATACTTACAGTGGTAATTTAAGCCCCAGCGTTCTTCCTTCTTTATAAAATGACCAAAAGATACCATTTATATATTTCATGCCACATAAATTTCTTAAATCGCATATGTCGCCGACATTTTTTTTACTTTAAATTCTTTAAGATCATAAAAAAAGATTATATTTCATCAAACTTGTAGATTCACACGTCAAAAGTGTTTATGGGGTAATTTTTCGATAGATGGTGGCGTTCACTAGCCGTTTGTGTGTATATTTATTAATAAGATTTTGACGTTAACTTTTTGTGTACACGCATACCACAATCAGAGAAGAAATTATATGATTGTTGCCCCTTAAAAAGCCTTTTGACTACAGGCTAAACATAAAGCGACCGTTTCAATTCATAGTGAAAGGTTTCATAGGGTCGGAAACAAAATTAATTTCTTTTCTTCTCCTGTTGTTAAAAGTCCCATGTGACTTAGCATCGAAATATTTGAATATTCTACACGTCATACAAAACTAAACACTGTATCAACTGACATTTTACCTCCCAAAGAATCATGTTCACGCCAAACACCTATTTTTTGATATCACTTGCAGAGAGCCTGTTTTATAAGATTGTATAATGTTCGCGTAATGGCGCTCCTTGATCCTATCTCTCTCATTTTATTGTGCTTTCTTCAAAGTTTAAGATAACCCAGTCAAATTCTTTGACATCAGAACAGTGACAAGAAAAAAATGTTGATCAATTTACAATTTTTTTTAATTTTTTTTTTTCAAGAGTCAAAATGCTCCTGAGCGGAATTTAAGAAGAGACTTCTGACCACTACAGAAGCAACTATATCTGTATACAATTTAATCGCATTATCTTAATCCCATGGATTCATAAACAGGTACTCTTGTAACAGAGACGTATTAAGTTTCAATCATTGTGCTATAATCCTTAGTTAAACAGTTTATACGAGTAGGTTAGATTGAATATGACTTTTTTTTCCTCTCTCTCTCTCTCTCTCTCTTATCAATTTTCAAAAATCGACGAAAGCCTTTGGAATATTAATTTGAGGAAAAAAAAATTCACCAGTTTTTCACCACTCAAATGAATTCTTTAAATAGCGCCCTATAATACTGATACCTCGCTTAGGGGCATTTTCGGTCTTTTAGCAGTACCCTGGTAATATGCTGAGGGAGAGGTAAGGGGTAAATTATGGGAGATTGGATGGACAGATAGACTCGTATAAAAAAGGAATAACGAGCTCTGGAGTAAAATTAACGGGCGCTGATACTGTTTAGATCCTCGGATATTTTTGATCTACGTGATATAATTCAAACTAAATGGGATATTTGTCTTTATATAAACATATCTAATGCTTCTTTCCTGTGTAATTTAGAAGAATTATGTCAGATTTAGATATCTTGGGAAAGTTTTTGTACGCGAAATTCATGTAGCGCAAAAATCTCTCTATCGTCACGAAGAATTTACAAATCATCTATGATACAATACAAAGTCTATTGACAATTCGAAAGGAAAGAAATCAAAATACTTTAACGAATGTGGTTAAACACATAGAAAGCTAAATTAAAAAATAAAAAATAAGGACATGTTTGGGCACCATTTGAAGTGAATGTTATGTTTAGATGCTACAAAGAAACTTGAAGATATACGTTGTGAATGTTGTCGCTAATCAGATGAACGACAATTTTTCTTCAGCATGCATGCATGGTTTTGAAAATTTACACTTAGGTTACTCGATATTTACTTTTACTGACTAGCTGAGTTGATATCGAGAGTATGTTTGTTTACATAATTATACACAAATGACACGTTTGTTATACAGCACAATATATCATTAATAATATCTTCATAAAACGTCCCAGAATCATGGAAAAAATATCAGTCAAAATTATATTTGGCCATAAAATTAATATTTTTTTAGGTTAAGCAAGGGATCACTCTAAATTATCGAAATTTATTTGGACCTGTATACTAGTATATATAGCAACAATATTCATAGCAATATTATTTTGATGTTCTGCAATATACGACACTCTACTTGAAGTAAAAAATATCTTTGACTTAAAGACTGTAACATTATCCAAGACTGTACACAGACCTCGTTCGTTATTTGCATTGTTTGAGAACGGTTCCTCAGTATATACTTGTAAAGAATAAGGGGAAGGGTGGTCTCATTCTGTTCAATTCAACCACACAGTAGCAGTGTACTTAGAATTCCAGCATATTTTTACGCAGCTTACACCTTAACGGAATTTACAATGCAAACAAAAATCCAGGTGCGTTGGCCATTAAAAGGGCAAATAAACTGTTATTACTACTTCATTTACTTACGCGGGGTCAAACCAAAGTCCTTTATCAACAAACTAGTGTTTCTTTAAGAATTTGAACAACAGACTTATACATGTATGAATACCTTCGATTGCTTGTGCTGAACACATTGATAGACAATAAAAACAGACATAATTCGATACTTATGGCGTGAAACAGCTTTGCAATTTATTTTCTTACAGACAACAAAACTGTCAATTAGGAGATTAAGTATTATATCAAGCCCAACAGCTAAACGTCAAGGGAGTCACTTTTTAGGGTTTTAAGTGACTATGCATGCATTTAAATGTAAGAAAATCATCTTGTTTTTACACGATAAGGAATTGAAAAAGTTGATTGTGTTTAAATTTCACCCGAAACAATACAAATTGTCATAATTACTACCTCCGGGTGCGAAATAATCTAAAAGTACTCTAATGCCCTTTATAATTGTCTGACTCTATCCAAGCCACTGGTTTAAACCATCACTGCTGTCATCGACACTAATGATCTACATGTAAAAAGTTTTAGATTATGGTTTCTTCTATGCGTCTATTTTTACTTTTATATTTTTCCTGTACGACAATGTATGTATACTTCTTCTGATTTGTATTTTTGTTTATTTTGTATATATGTTCCTCTTGTACCAAATTATTTGGTTTGAGTGAATACACTGAACTTGCAATAGTGTCAAATGCAATGATTTAACTTTGAAATGATATTGATTCTTTTTCCGATTTGCTAGCGGTTCAATTCATTTAAGCGTTTTTATGTTGAGTCGGATATTAAAAATTATAAAATGTCCAACATAATTTTTTGTTACAGTGTTTATAGGTGGGATATTAAATTGCTCAGATTATATAATCTTTCGTTTTACAAATAGATGAATCTGGTTTCTTGAATGTAGCCATTTTGAACATTGCAGTAAAGTCTTGTAACTTAATATGCATTTGATAGTTTTTTGAAGTACCTATCTGGGGCACATATCTTAGTTATATGTAGGCCGTTTGTCATTCCCGCATATGGTTCTGTTTCTTAAATTCGATCGTATATCACCGTATGGATATTTTAAACAGTTAAATGCTTTTAAAGCAAAATCTAAACATGGCCTTTCCAAATCGATGAATTGGTCCCGAAGCAACTTCCCTGTGGTCGCATCTTCCGAGCCGCTTGTTACTATTTACGTATTATCTTGTACAATACAATAGTGTATAACGAATAGTGGGCGGATGGTGACGTGAGGTGATGACGAAAGTCAAACGTCATTTGCACCTTTCCACCGTGTAAATTGGATGAAATAAAAACACCTAATGTACAAGAGCTTTGTAATTCCTAGATTTCTTCAATAATCTTTTATTTAAATCTTTAATATCTCTAGTGAATTTACGATTTTCATATTTAGTGCAGATCAATCTTTAAAATTGACCGATCCAGTGTATTTTATGGAACAAGACAGGTGTAGCAAAAAGAAAATAGAAAGTTTACCCGGGTTTCTCAAAATATAACATCTAACCCAAGTCGATCCATTCTCTTATTTGTAAGCTATTTAATGACTTATGTCGAAGAATTTGTGTATGGGGGAAGATGGAAAAGTTTGCGGATCGGCTGAGAGTAAACTATAACTCATAGAAATCAGGAATCCGTGACACCTGTGCAAAGTTGATCAACAACTCTATAGCATGAATATAAACAGGTCTTCAAGTAAGGCTACCTGTTAACAAACACATCTAAACAATATCATCATGTTAGTCATGCTAGTGAGTTTTATTGAATTTTTCACATACTATCTAGATAACATCAATAGAAGGTGCGCTATAAAACTTTTTTCGCTTTCAGAAAAAACGACTTTAATTAATCAATAAAAAAAATAAATTTGAAGTAAAATAAAAATAAAAAACTAATTTACCAAAAAAAAAAAAATTGAAAAACAATCATTCTTAGCAATAGCAGGAGTCCATGGCTTAAGACGTTCACATTTTACATTTATTGTTTGCGTAAACCTTGTGGTAAATACTTAATTGTTCAGTAAAAGCGTCGATTTTTATTTTTATTTAAGTTTTGTATGTAACTGCATGTCTGGCATGATTCTACGTACTTGACACTTTTAAGCGTTGCTGCGATAGGAACCAGGTGGGAGAAGGGAGTAGACTAGCATATCCGACACAAAGCTGAAAAACACGCCATACAACTGTAAGTCGTATAAGTTATAAAAGCATAAAAATACAAATTGCTTTCCTTTCTCTCAGACGATTATCAGTTTTAAAAATCCCCCAACAATATAAAGATAAGGTTTCATTTCAAAAACGAGCTCTTGTTACGTCTTGGCTTCTTACGACATGATGGATGTTCGGGAATCCTCGCTTTTGTTGTATGTTTAAGAAGGCGCTCCGAAGAATCCCAGCAACTTACCTCCTCAAACTTACATACAATATAATGATCTTTATCTGAGGAGTAAGGGGGTGTTAGTCAGAACCAATTACATGTGATTTATTGGGCTGACTTGTTTTAGTCGGGTATTATAAAGATCCACTCACATACCCGGCCACCCGACCCACTCGGTTTCATTTAAAATTAATTTTTCCTCTTGTACACAATGTTACAAAAGATTACGCTTTTCGATGTTGGCACCTTATCAGAGAATGAGTCAGCACATTTCAGAAACTGAAATTCATTTTCATAACCCGGTCACAGGGGACATCATAACAAAAAGATCGTCATGTTATGAACGACCGATTTCGTATTTTTGTGTTATTTTGCGTAATGCAAAAATTTTATATACAGCCATGAATGCAAGTAATTAAACGAGACAAATGGATGGAAAATACATATCAACTCCTCTACAAATTAAGATAACTAACCAGGCCCCGCCGTCACCAACTCTCCTCAAGTTAATACTCAGCCTCAAGTCTGAGTATTGACCTCAAATTTATGCACTTTTCTTTAAAGGATTTGAGTTGAGGAATGAGTTGAGTGATTTGAAATTTTGGTGACGGTGGAGCCTGAAACACTTAGATAATATGGTCACCAAATTTGAATCATTATACCGTGTAAGTAAATCCTTGCAAATACATTGTATTTGCATGTAAAAGGTTATCAATATTAAGTTTTGTATGCTTAAACAGACTAAACATACAACTTACTATAAGACTAAAGTTTGTAGTTACCTTATTACTCTTTCTTTCTATCTCTATTTCTCTCACCCCTCTCTTTCTCTCATGGATTGATCGATTATTAAATCATTTTGTTTCAATATTAAAAGTAGATAAAAAGCCATATATTTCTTTACGTGACAGCGAAAAGTTTCGATTCTTATTAAGGTTATTAAAAAAGAATGTCCATCTACTATGACTTAAATGTGAAATTTCGAGTGCCAGGAGGAGGTTACAAAACCTAGTACTCAGAATTTTACACTTTAAAAGTCAGAAAACGGGGTTTTATAACAAGTAACTGAAGAAAAATTTGTGATAAAATAGGTTTTAAAAGATTTTTATTAACAACAGTCAATCAAATAGTCATTCAAAATTCGAACTCACGACTCTCTTTGTGTGTGATATATTCAATTAGAAATAAGCCATTTTGTATTTAAATCGTCATTTGTGATAAAATTTCATTAAAAAAAATTCAAAGAATGTTAGCCTTTCCTTATTCAACTTTTGTAGACAAGCCTGTTAACTAGAACATTATAAAACTCATATCTCGTTGGAAGTAAGACTTTTCCGGTTGTTTTCTCTTTGTTTTAATTATTACCGTAAATTACCATAAAAATGTGACCGTGAGTCATTCGTACACGAGAAAGACTAGACCATCAATTTACCATGGATATGTAACTTGCTAATTGAAGGATAATACATATCAAAGGTGCAGATAATCTGAAAAATACTTCTTCTGCATAATAACAATCATTCATAGAAACAAATTAATAATACATGATGCCGTTACATATGTTTCCTCATTCGGAAGAATAAAGAATTGATAAAAATTACAGGAAAAAACATTAAAGAAACCTGTTGTTAAACGTTTCGAAATGGTTTTAATAATCTATGACCACATGCATCATATCCCAAGAAGTCCATAAAATAAAATCCTTCAGTGTTTTTGATAGATGTTTCCTTGTTTTAGTGATCTGGGAGGTTTCAGTTTGACGTACATCAATTATGAAGACTTCAGAGGACCTCCGATTGGTTTTTTCGCCTTTTCGGACACCTGTTTCGCTGTATGCTATCCAAAAAACCTCCCCTTATTGATGTAAGTTTCCTGCCAATAATCACGATTACAAATTATATAATGTTTATCGCATCATCATCATCAGAATATGAGGGAGCGTCGATCTGCAAAATGCAGAAAAAATATTTGGCAGACACAAAGCTCAAAATTTAAACCAAAGTAACCTTCTTCTAGTGCAGACTTCCATATATAACGTCCCGTAAAACTGCATTCCGCTGCAAAAGCTTCAGATGACATATACTGTATTGATTCTTCAAGGTCATTCTATGGTTGTCAAGGCCACTGTCACTACTGTGTTCATACGCTGAAAATAACACTTTTGCATTCGGAAAGTACAACACTGAGAAAGTCTAAGGGTCATAAAATGGATTATCTCGATCAATGTCTATATAACTGTGTCGTCGTACAAAGCTTTGATATCGTTGCATCATCCAATCTAATGAATTGGATGTGCTTCAGCTATACTTTATAAAAGATATTATCATTAACTTAATTGAAGACTCAGTCTGATTGGCACAGTGGATTACGATTTACATTGTAATAAAGAGTAACTATGATGGTTTCTTTGTCTAACAAAGCGTTTTGATTCATTAGAAATTAATATTGTATATCAGATCATTATATGCGTAGAATTACATCAGAGATTTCCTCGTTTTTATTTTGAACATTTCTTGTATTAAAATTCATGACAGTTTATGTTAAGAATTGGAATCTCTCCCATTTGACACAGTTCTTTTGGTTTTTTTGGAAAAAGAGATATCTATGATGTAATTGTAAAACATTACGCCTGCTTTTCAAAATTTGCACAATTTAGATTTGATGAAACACCACATTACATGTAAATGTCTATAAGAAATATTGTTTCTTATTTTGATAAGAATTTGGAAGAATGGTTAATGTAACAGTGACAAATATTATAAAAAAACATATTTCATATTTCTCGAATCTTGTCAAACACAGCGATACGAACAATTTTTAGGTTTGAATCGCAACCTAAAAAAAAAATAATTCAATCGTAATTACTGAGATTCGGGCTGTTAGCCATGTGAAAAAAAATCGTCTTTATCACTTATCGTCAGCCAGCGACTAAAGATGTCGATAGAATTTAATTTAAGATGTTCACAAATATTTTAAATATTTCTTTATGTTGTAAATCAAGTTAAAGTAATAAAGGCATTGTGCAGTTTTATCCTTTTCGCAATTGGCCGGGCTAGGTGTTGAGGCATTCCGATGTTTTTTCAATTGGATTCCTATCACCAAAAAATCACACTCAGGTATGCTATCGCAAAACCGCGACAGGAAAACCTGTAAAAGACCTATGTTAGAGAATAGACACACACACACACACACTGATCTAATCTGATACCTGCGAACCAATAATTCCCAGCTAACTCGGAGATATCAGGCACAAGACATACCCGACTCTTACAGTCGTGTTAAAATGTAATTAGCACCATAGTGCAAAAACACAACCGCAGGATAAACAGACAATCTTATTCTACTTTTGTCATTCGTATTTTTGGGGTTGTCCAGATTACATGCAAGCATGTCTCTTGCACTCTTCAGCGAATATACAAAAGCAAAAAAATAAAATGCATGAGTATTTTTCCTAGTAATTCGGGGAGAGAGAAGTGAGACATATCCAAAATGCTAATGCAGTGCAAGTTAAAAAAAAAAAAAAAAACAAGAAAAAACCCCCCAACAACAACTGGTAGAAATGAGGAGAGAACAGAAAGGGGTGAAATAATTTGTTTGGGCCGGATTCTCGCCCGCCACACATTTTACTGCTTCTTGGCGACATTGGGACAGACGTGTATAGTGATGTTCACGCTAGTCCCCTTTCTCCTCTGGTGATGTATCGGCTGTTTTTGTTCATAAATCTGGACCCCTAATGTCCGTATGTTGTTATTTACGGTCCTAATAATGATCTTGTTCAGATGTCTGACCGCGGTAAATCATAGTCGCCTGGCTAAAGTTCGCCATTTTGTCGTGATGGACGTTACTGGGGGAGGGGTTGTTAACGCATTATCACCTGTTGTTTATATAATGGACGTACTACCCCAGGCAAACATGCATCCAAATAAATATTATTTACTTCATATTCTAGAATTAATGTATTTACCAAAAAAAAAAAATATATATATAAAAAAAAATAGCGCATCGAGCAATGAACTCCAATTTTCTTTTTTTGTGAAGTTCTTAGAACTTGAGAAGATTTGAAATTTTGTATATTCCCGTTACGAACACCGCTTGTGTTAATTTTTTTCTTCGGTATATAACGTCATACCACACCAAGTGATGAGTTGCTTTAATTACCCTGTCCAGACTTTTTTAAATACTCGCTGCAGATCAAAAATGAATCTGTGTTTAAAACAAGACAAATATGTCAATTAGTTTATTGTAGAATGATGGATGTTGTGAAGCTCGTCCGCTGCAATAAGGGAAGCATGTTATACAGCTGACGTCTGCTTTATATCAAAGCAGATTATGAACTCGTGATATGCGTTTGTCATCGTGTGCTGTTGCAGACGATGTAACAACTTCCGGAAGGGTGTTTTTTGACAGCATATGTCAATGTTCAACATTATAGCAGATGACAAAAAAAGAACACATTAGGTTAAATATATATCTCTCTACAAATATTAAATTGCACTTTATTACGAACAATCTAAACTAGGTATAATGGAAATAAAAGAAAAATTCCCTCGCTAAATTATTAATACTCCTATTTTACAGTATTTGATCACGTTTGCATTAAAAGTAAAACCTTTTTATATTCTTTGTGTTAGCCACTTCGCAGCTTGAACCTTTTAGATTCGCCAATGACGTTGACGAATTGGTTAACATTAATGGAATCAAATTTGAAATGTTTGGACCAGAAGTATCGACATTTTCTCTTTCTCTCTTTTCCTCCACGAGCAAGTTCCGGTCAAAGCTACTATAATCAGCGCTAATTCGTGTCGTCTATTGCACACCACGGTCTTTTGTCTACATCTGAAGTGCCAATATACCATTATTGTGACGTTACAGCGAATGGATCTTCAATAATCTGGATTATGACAATTTTGTCGCAATATTATCAAGGTGCCAGACATGAAAAAGCGCAAGTGCTTTTGCAAACATTGACAATTTCTTTGTAAAAAAAAAATAAAGAAAGGAAAATATATTCACGAACACTAACTTTCGTCAAATGACGGCAATTTATACGTTGAAGTCGTTTGAAAAAAAAACCCCAAAAAACGTCGTGACCAGGCGCAAAAAATATTAAAAAACGTTTATAAACAGTCAAAAACTACATTCCAGTACTCCATAGTTTCCGAAACAATTTTCTTTGAGAATTTTTTTAACAAGCAAGAATGCAATTTTGTTTCGAGCGGGAATGATGTATTAGGACAGCCAAAAAAGATATATATATATATATATGTTCCAACATGAATAACACTTTAAATCAAAAATATACACAAGACCAGCACTTAGAGCGTAAGTGTGACATTTAGCGACAAGGTTTACTTTTCGAAGTCCCTCGATCACATTCTTCGATTATCAATTACATAAACAAATTGTTGACACTCGCTCTCATGTATTTGTTTGTAGTCGATTGTGTTTAAACAACAATTTATATACATGTTGAAAACTCCGTTTAAGTATACGTACGAAGACAAAGTTTCTACAATCCGTGCTGCTTTCTGATTGGTTGCTCGCTAACCCTTGAACTCGCAACGTCGATCGATCATCCATACATTTCTCGCGGAGGACTTCGGCGACCAAGTTATGAATCGGAACTTGCTGCTTTGGACCTGAACAATTATTTTTTATATACTTATATGTTTTGTGATCAAAAATTGCTGTCGCGCGCAATATTTGAACCGAGCTAACTACTTTTAAACTTCATTCTATCGTTTAGAGCCAGAGTGGGCCGTTCGTCATGTTGATATACCTGTGCGTAAAAAAATTAAAGCTCAGTTGAAGGAACATTTTTCAAGTAATATAACAGAGAGCAGAGCGTTGTTTCCTTACAATACGGGGCGGATTTACCCTTGCAAATACATGTGCTTAACGATGTAGTGTGATCCCTTAACGGATTTTTTCTTCAGTAATTTCGAAACTTTTTCCTTCGGTTTCATTTTTCTATGGATATCTTCGCTGGACAACTAAAAACCGCTGCTAAATGTTTTTAGAATGTGATTAAGTAGATTTGTGTTTTGTGTGGAGACTTTGGCATCAGACATGTGGGATTCTATTCTGTATACCTGCCTATGTGTACTTCTCTTGGGAGGACAGGTAAATATATTTACCTATATGCTTATATCCATTAACAGAATTTTTACCTAATCCATTAAGCACAAACGTTATGAAGATCAGCGTACACTTAAATGCATGGATTGAAAACTATTTGATTCGATTTCTTTCGCTCATTTTATATTATTGGGAGATGATAAATTCTTCTATTCAATTACTAAATGTAGTAAAAAAAGTAACGACTATATCGATAACAGACAAATAAGGTAAACCAAAAGCATAACAGACAGAATTTCACTACTATACATGCTTTTAAGTATATAAAGTGTAGGCGATGACATGCATTTCTATGGGTTGGTACAATTATACAGGAACACCTGTAACTCTATAGCTTTTTACGATAAACATCACTTTAATTCATCTGAAATAAAAGACCTGAACCATTTCGGTGATCATTTAGATATGGAAATGAAGGAATATTTTCACCGAGGCATTGCATAGCGATGTTAAAAAAATTTCCCTTAATGTGTGAAATAAAATAACTGATGCCGAACCCGAAGGATCGACCGTAGCAAATCACAGGAGCTCTCCTATAAACAAACAAAATATATTCTTTATTTTGTCAATATTTGCCAAATTAATTTCTGCTTTTATGATATTTGCAATAAGCGTAAATTTTTATTTTGATCGCTGAATAAGATTGATGGATGTAAATGGCTTGAACAGGGCACCTGTCGAACTGTCTGGGCCCTGGTCATTAGATAAGATAATGAGGATTGAATACAGATGTTCAACGAAACCCCCATTTTTGATGTAAATATTCAGAAGCTCGTGAACACAATAAATTTTTAGTTTAAACGTAGAGCGATAAAATGTGTGCACATATCTCGCCCTTACTGATATACATTGGAGTCTTACGGGTCGCCTAGGATGATGAATTTGCGTGCTTCATCTATAAACCCCTCTCTAAATCTTTCGGTAGAGAATAAATTGTTCTCACGAAGGATGAGCGAAGTGCAGCATTTAAGCAAGGTCAGGGAGCAAAGGGGTCAACGCTGATTAAAAACCAGTCTTCTTGTGATATTATTATGTAATTAATGAACCTTGTCTGATAGCAAGAACATTTTAAAGCAATGTGAAAAAGAAGTCATATTCTAACTTTACTGAGGGGAAGAAAGAAAAGAAAATAAGCACGCTTCATTTAGAATTGTTAATCAATTTTAAGTGAATAATTGTAGCATATGTTAACCATACTTTGAGACGTTAAATAGATTTTTTTTTACAAAAAGAACAGAATAATAAAATTGAGGAGCTTTATTGCAGTGAAAACACAAAGAGTCTAAAAACATTGTTGCACAAATTCCAAATCACGCCACACCGTCTCCACAGGGAGTCGAACGCAGAAATTAATACGGCTCATTTGCTAATTAGTGACTACGCTCCGGATTAAGTCTGGAAGTTAATCCTTTAGAATAACGAGTTTGACTGTTGTTAATTCCAATGAGCTTGGGATTACTTGCACATATAACAAATAAGTGGGGTCTGAGAGTCCAAATTCATAAATGCCTTATCGCCTTAATCTGCAAGATTATCATAAAACTCCCGTTTATTTGTTTATTGACACTTCGAAACCTTGAAATTAAAAGCTCATCATAAAATACGAGACTGGATGCGTTGAATGAATGATCCGAAGATTTCGGGGCAAGGAGATAAACGATAGAAAATGTTTTCACACGAAAAGCAGTGGATTTACTCATATATCAATAAAGTAGAATCGGGGCTAGATTTATAGTAATAGGAATGAGATGGATGCAATCCTCGCTCATAAACAAGCACTTCTATCTCCCAATGTCAATACAAGAAAGAGCGGACAGGCGTCATGGTTTTTCACTTTTATCGGATGGAAGACCCTTTTCCGGCCTGTGTCAACAATACAGACCACCTTAACCTTTGACTCTCGGTATATTTCAGACATTTTATGAATCTACTACCGGCTCCGGGCTCGCCCCTTGTCTACCGACAATGACTCTACAAAATTCAAATTTCGGATTACCAGACGTGTAAAGTGGCCAGAGTAGTTCTTTTGAATACCAAAAACGTAGGGAGCGTTCGGTGTAAGGGATAACATTACCACCAGCTTTCCCTGGTGCGCTTCGTCAAACAAAATGTGAATGGACAATAGGGACAAAAAATGCATAAGACAATATACATCCGTTCGTGAACCTAACGGCCTTGTTTGTCATCGATGGGGCTGGACAATTATCAATAAATTGTATGGAAATATCTTAGCAAAACATTTAGTTTGGATTTAGCAATGTTTTTATTTTGCGAAAGATAAATAGAAGACGAATTAACGCCAGTGTCATTCTTTGAAAAGTCCTCCCCGCTTAACCCCAATAGATAATATTTACACGCGGCGCATTTTAAGTACATTTATTGCTGAATGGAGCTTTTCAATGTCAGAAACCCGCTTTCCAACTTCTGTGTGAACCTATACTTCTAATTTCCCCCTTTATATCCCTCAAAGAAAATTAACTATTCAAATCTGCCTTATCAGTTCTATCTTTGTTGATGTGTTTACTCCCGCCATTAATAACATGAATTTAAAATGAACTTGATTCAATGTCATGATGTCATAAAATAAACTCTAGCTGAAGGAGAAGCTCTTTTGCCGTATTACTACCTAGTATTTAGAACTCAGGGACAACTATTTTTAAACTTTTAATATGTGCTTGAAACTTCTCGACAAATTGTGATGTTTTATCAGAGTTTTATATGCAGAAAGTTTTATCAATAATCAAGACTACACACGCATGCTTAAGTACCAAAGACCCTTTTCATTGAACAAATTTTCCAAATAAAATTAACAAGAAACGAGGGAACAATTTTTGTTCTGATGGACGACGACAACAACAAAATTGCCGTTCTATGTGTTTTTTAAAACCCACACAATGACAAAAACTAGAACGATTCGACATTGTACATTCCCTATAAACAGAGAGTTCGACTGACCCGATGGTCCTCACAGAAATACAAGCACTGGATGACAGGGATTGGGTCCAATGACAGCTGTATAACTTTTATAACATTGGTTTTCCACCTCTTTGACCTCAAGTATGCTCTTCGACCAACCAATCTTTTTTTCATATTAAAATGTTTTGTCTATCAAGAATACACATACATAGGGATAATTAACGGACAACAGGCAAGCGATTTCATATACTACTATCTGCTTTATTAAGCAAGCAGAATCATCTAGTTTTAAAGTCTCAACCCAACCCCACCCCTTTTGTGTATTTAACTCTCTTACCATCACAAAAAGCTTAACCTATGCTGCGATGAACTGTATATGAAAAATAATATTTACTTATCAGTAAAACAATAATGATATCAATTTCTCATATCTTGCAGACGTTAAACAAGGTTTACAGTTCATTGAAGATATATTCACATTTCTTCGATATCAACTGCTATCTGGTTATCTACCACTCACTTAATAAATCAACCAGGAATCAATTTGATATTATATACCCACAATTTGATATAATATATACCCACAATAATGTAAAAAAAAAAAAAAAAAGATATGGCGAATGCTCAATTTTTTTTAATTAGTTTTACATGCCCTGATTTCGGTTTTCCTTATGTCTTCAACTTCTAGAGGGTGTTGTTTCGATGTATGCGTGTGTTTTTAAAACCTGAAAAGGTTTACAAAGTTAGCAAAAGATGCGGACGGCTCGGTTGAAATTCTGATAAGTTACTATCATTTGGTGACAGTCAGAAGTTTTCCCACTGGCAGACACTACCGTTAATCCGTCTTCATCCGTTTGGTTTACATCCCTCAAAAACCCCAAGCCTTTCAACACGTTTTGTGTTTCCTTCAAAAATGACGCAATACAGAAGACTCTGCGAGGAAGAAAGTGGCAGGTTTACCAAATGATTTACTGGCCCACATCATGGCATGCTAAGATCTGGTCCACCTAGCGTTAAACCATGTCTCTCAAATACTATAATCACCGGGTAATTGTTTTAACAATGGCTTCTGAGGAAGATTTCAATGGGTTTTAAACTTCGAAATGGTGCAAAAAGTTGCAACTGGTATGGTATTTGGTTGGAATGTAAATATTCCCGGTTTTTTATTTTCTCGGGAAGTTTTATAGGTTCATTTCACTTTACAAATTCTCTCTTTTTTCTACCTTTTTTCTTTTTACAATATCGTTATGTGCTGACGTATTCAAATAATATTGCCTTCACACCCGTCCTAAAGAAGTCAATGATAAGATCGATGTAATACACCCATCCTTGGATGTGTCACGTGTACAAAAGAGCGTGTCGGGTTAACATATCCTCTTTATGATATTTGACGGAATTAAGCACCCTATAATTGACGGATATAGTTTTTCGTATATTTTATGTTACAATAAAATATGCAAACCTGTTCCGAAAACAAACAGGGATCGCAATTTTTTAAATTTTTTTTGTTTTGCCTTTATTCAACGTCTCCACCCTATTTCCGACAGATGTTTGGAAGTCGTAAATTTTTTTTTTTTGGTGAAAGGTTAATGTCGATTATGTCCCGACATTTTGAGTGCGCAAAAATGTTACTTTGCTCCTCTGGAAGACATATATTATTGTCTTTTGAACATGGAATGAATTAAGCCAGAACGAATTACATTCTCTGTCTATAACTTACTAGCACTGCAATAATGGAGGATGGTCGCCTTCGGTACAAATTGTCAACACATGTCCCAATTTTGTTAGGGATACTTTCCTAGAAACTGTACACATGCCTGTACCTATTATCCCTAAGTATAAGAGAAGCCACAGAGAAGGGAGGACTTGGTTGATTAGTGCACAACCTATGTGCGGGAGGGGAAGTGGTACCATAAATAAATATTTATTGTCGCACAAATGACTGGGCCCTGCCGTTCTCCGGTTTATGGCCATAACTGTTGTTTTTTCTGTGTCGGACATTAATTATTCCTGGGATTATGGATTGGATACGAAGGAAGCCCAGAACAGACCGGCGACTGAAATGTCAGGGGCCACAACTAATGATATCGACTCGCAGTGAAATTAGTTTTATAGATAATACAGTTATAATGTCAGGCATGATATATTTTCTATATTCATGTATATCACGATTTCTTTATCTACAGCCCTTTTTTGACAAGAAGTCATGTCAACGGGTACAATTATATATAGCTATGTTACCGTGATAAATCAATTTGCTGAATAATCAACAATAAACACAGTTTTCACTGTTGAATTCCTTCAATCGTAACGTTAATTTCTTTATTATGTCGAGGACATGGTAATTAGAATTCCGAAAAGTTTTATTTTCCTTTACACTCTACAACAGTACATTTAGCCTGAAATCTTAATCCCGTCATATCGGATTTCGGATCATGTTCCTAATCCGCCGTGTTCAGATATCTTAACCACGATTATGAGAAATCTTTTTCAGGAGCTTAAGAGCACCTGTGTCATTTCTTCGTGCGAGCTCACATTAAATTAATTAGAATTTTGTATATATTTTTTATTTTCTTCAAACGGCTGTAGGTAAAAAATGACTGGTAAACGTCAAGTTAAATGAATGGGCGATGCAGAGATTAGGAGGGGTACCCTTGTTTATAATGCAGATAGATTTCATCAATCACTGTCAGGAATAATCCATTTATTACACACAATATGCACTATACATCATTTTACGTTGACTCGAATGATCATGGTTTGCAAAAGACACCAGATATGATAGTTCCAAGGATTTTTTTTAGAATAAAAACAGATGTATACATCAAATCCGAAAGCTGACGCAAATATTTAATCTGAAAAGAAATTGAGAAATTGAATCGGATTTTTTTTTAAATTAAAAATTCGTTTCGAGTGCTTTTCGACATATTTTTGCGAAGAAAGTTTTTCTGAAATGTGTTTGTATGGAAGGATATTACACCCGACTTCTGAGGAATTGAGCGTTGATGTCTATAATGTGAAAGTTGTCAGAAAATAATCCCCTTGTTAGACCAAACATTTTCAAACATCTTAATGCGGAGAGCAAAGTGTTCGTCCGATGCTCCCGTGCTCGAGTTTATATATGCCAACATTTCTTAAACACCACCCGAGGGATTTTTGCAAACGGTCACTTCTAAATCATGCATCTTTAATGCAAATTTTTATCTTCATAAGAAATGTCGTCTTAAAGAAATATGATAGGCGGCATCTCCAAAGCGATGTCAATGTCCGTATTATACATACACCTTTGCCAAATTTACACCATTTGTTTATCTTGATGACCATTATAAATGAGTTGAACGCTAACACATATCTATGATAAATCAGATTTTTCCCCCATCTTTTTCACTTACTTACTTTTTTCTTAAAGAGTATAATAAAATTGATTGAAACGGGTTCATAAAACGCTATATGCCTTAAAAGGATTTTATCTAAGACATGGCCTTTTATAGCCTGGGAAGAAATTGGCTGGCCAAATTGAAAGATTTTCACAGATCGACAACATATACAATAATTACAAAAAGCCACAATAAAGACTCATAAAAGAACCGCGTTCCATCAGATAGGGCTTGAATTGGGTGATGTATAATGTGGGCAAATTCTTCTGTAAAACTAATTCGTACATTTTCTAAACAGATACGGAAAGTGAATGTAAATACAATCCACTTAGAAATAACAACTGACAGCAAATGGGAATTCTTTCTTAATCCCGGTTTGTATTACATTGAGAAAAGCACAGAGACAGTTGACGTTTTCATTAAGCAGACATTCGGCAGTAAGGGGGAAGTTCGTGTGTCAGACTAAAGGTTCACACCCGTAGAAAATAAACATCTCCAACTCCCTGCTTGGCGCATCGTAGTTTATCATCTCTTTATCAACAGAAACACGACTAATTTTTACCACAATGGGCCTCTTCAGAAACCATTTATATCCCCCTGACTGTCTGTCACTTCTCTACCCTCTAATCTGTGGGGATTTCACACTTTCGGAATTCTAAAGCAGCAGACTCACGGGAAAATATGTATCGGAAGGTCGATCTCAAAATGGAGACCGATCAGACTTTTGGCAAAACTTAACACTTGGTCGAAATAACAATCTCATTAATCTATTGTTTGAGTATCACAAGATTTAAGGCAATTAAAATAAATTAACATTAGAGAAAAAATATTTGATTTGCGAATCAGAACGTTTAAAAACCTTTTCATGTAAGCAACATAAATATAAAACAGGTCTCTTATACATCGTTAGCAATTTTGCATATTTACCGTTCAGAAATTCCCGTTCTTTACAGTAAACTGATTAGTTAATGGGTTTGGCTTGTTTTGTAGTTGCATATAACGGACAGACTTATCGTAGAGTGCAATGTCATAAATTCTTGGAGCTAGGTCAGAATTCATGATCCATGACCACCTTCCTGACCACAATGATTTGACGAGAATTACAGGAAATCATAACAATCGACATACCATGACTTACTTTTTAATCTGTTTATGAATTCTGAAAATAACTTTTATCTTTTCTCAAAATACTAATCTGTTTAATAATTCTAAAAAAAAAAATCCCAAACATTTATCCTTTCTGATTATTATTCTGTCAATGAGTTCTGAAAATAACCTTTATCTTTTCTAAATACTGACGCTGACAAGGTGTTATATGGCTGATACATGGTCTTAAAAGAAGTCTGATACTCATAATTGGGTCTACCATACAAATTAATTTACCATAAAACCGACCTTATTTGTATCTTAATCAACCAAACTGGGCCAAAATAAATTTCCATCGAGATAAAGTAACATTTTATGAAGGAAAAATATCAACACGAAGGTTAATACAAGTTTTGGATCATTTTTCTCCTATCGAGATAAATACTTAGCATGTGGCATTTCAGATTAAGATAGTCTGATACTACAGCAATACAAAGGAGGACAGTCCTTATTCCATGTGCAGAGCATTTAATTCACGCCACTGGTCTCTCGTCTGCTTGTTAACACGCCCCTGCTTTTTGTTCTGTTGAGATCCCCCATTGATAAATGTCGGTGTTCACACTTTGTTCAGCGGCATTAATCCAGAAGACTTTTGTTCCTGCCAAATATGAACGCCATTCATGAAAAATATACATCTAGAACGCTGCACCTGTAGGAAATTAAGGTACTCTTCAATACACACAGACAACATAATAGGCAGAACAGATGGACGATGTCTATCTAAATATGAACATGAATATAAACCATATTTTAATCTGTTCGATGAAAAGCTGTATTTGGACCAGAAGAAAGACCTTTGACATTGCTAGATATTGCATGTAAGCGGTATTGTTTCAGTGTATAGAGTCTAGTTTTTGCTGTATTTGTAGAAGATGAATGAATTTATTCAAATCTGATGTAATGATTGTTTGATTGCTTAGTAAGCGTTCTGTGTGCTGAATAGTAAGACGAAATTCATTCAAGAAACTTGTCTGCAAACAATAAAAGGTGTGCTCAAAATATACGCTAGACAAAAAGGACTAGATAAAGACACGCTTTTTTTTCGAGTCCTTCTGTAAATTATCTTTGACTGATTATTTTAGAGAATTTGAATGAATACATGTGCGTCACCTTAAAATTGAGACACTGATGAATGGCGACTGTTAACCTCTGCCAAACAAACAGTTATGATTTTGACTTGCCCGTAGTAACAAGGCGAAATTCACCTAGTACAACACGCAAAATACATGTAGGTGAAAATTAAGACAGAAATGCTGCTCTGATGTGAGGAATTTTTTTTTTCAACGTTTGAGAGAAATTGCTTCATCATATTGTAGTGTGATATTTCCTTGCTGTCAAGATTGAAATTGTCATTACAAGTCAGCCGATTTTTTTATTATTAATTAATTAATTAATTTTTTATTTATTTATTTATTTTTTGCCAAAAAGAAATATATTTCTAAAGTTAGAGAAAATAACTTCCTCATATTGCAATGTGAATATCAACTAATGTTTCCTTTCTGACAAGATAGAAACTGACAATTCTAGGTGCGTTCTATACTCCTTTGCTGATACAATGACATACAGTGAATTATAAACCGATTGTCTCTTTTGATTAGACGCGTGAAATGGAAGACAATACGTGTAGAAGGGGGAACTCGGTTCTAGCAGTTGTTAAAGTGTTGGGTCTTGTGTTCAGACCTCTAGAGTTACATCGCTTTGTCGGCAATAGGTACCCTACACCGGCGATAAAATCACCCCTGTTATACGATCGGGGGGACGAATTGTCTAAGACTCGCACATTCACAGGACCATTCACAGGTGAAAAAGGGCATGGGAGCTGGTCCAAGTAAGCGGGGACCCAGGTGCTATTCACGACAAATTGAATATTTCATACGCCTATGAAATGCAATTTTACATATAGTTTATCCAATTTTGTAGAATACACCAAGCTTCCGTTGCAACGTGTAAATAAAACCCTTTCATTAAAAACCATTCTAATAATTCACTTAAAGGGTGTAAAATTTGTATTTTTTAGTGAACGTCAATTCAATGACAGATTTTATAAATAATTTAAACTCTATCCATTATGAGTTTAAAACGTCTTTAAGCAGCATATAAAATTACATACACGGGAGGTCTTGCGCTTTACGATATTTCGCTTGTCATCGTTAATTTAAGGTGCGAAAGACGAGATGGCGAAGAATATGTCGCAAAAACAAACTTTTGCCTATTGTTCATTTGCATCTTTGTAAGGATTAATAATTTTTGAGAAGAATGAAATGGGGTTAAACGATTTTTTTCAGAAAAGAATTCTTTCATCGGTTCATTTTCTTCGTGTACTTCATAACCCGACCAATTACAATGACAAGCAATAGAAGATTTGTCAATTTACTCAAATCTAAACAAAAATATAAACCCATTTTGTCCCCTCAAGTAATACTTAACCGACACACACAATAGATTGATGGCGGCTTTTTTCAATTTACATTTCATGTGAAGGAAACATTTTAAAGTTGCAAAAACCATTTAGACGTCCCTGGGAATTTTCTTCCTAAGCTTCATGCTCATGCAAAGTTTAGAAGTATTTAAGCTTTTATAAACTTCATTTATTTTTAAGGTCAGAGTGTGATAATCTAGATAAGGAGGTTAGATTCCCGACAAGGTACCCTTTTGAATGGAAAATATGGCTTTGAAAGCATCTATACACGGACGCCTTAAACGCGTTGTTTCAACACCTTTTATATGAAGATGGTTCTTTGGTCCCACCCGGTTTTCAAGCGCCAGATATAACGATAGCGGTAAACAAGAAACAAAGACCAATTTATTAACCTAGACAAAATCCTTGATTGTGAGGAATGTTCTGTTCACCAGATTAAGATCGCTCCTTTTCGAACGCCCTTCAACAATTGGATTGGTAGTTCACACTAACCACAAGTCTCCCAAGAGAGTTTTTTTTTCAGGAGGAAGCAACTCGTGCAAAAGTACATGTAACCAAATCAGCCTCCATCTTCCTCCAGAAAACATTATATAACTCGATTGTTTTATATACTATTTTTTTTAATGATTAAAAAGATGGACGGAAAGAATGAAAGGGGAAATGGGATAGTAGATGGCAATAAGGCAATTCAGTGCGCAATTTTGTTTTTGTGGGAAATAACAGTTATTGAAATAACCCCCATTAACAGTAGGATGTCAAAAACATTAAGGTATTTCACTTGCTTATTCCCGAACGGGAGGGTAAAAATAATAAGGTAAAATCTTATAACGACACTCGATAGAAAAGGATTAGGAATCAGAAGAGGGGGTCGATTAGGATTTGGATAAACGTAACAGACCCTCGAAGAACTGGAAGAATGTGATTTACTTAAGGAATTTTCCTCTCGACCTTTCTAGACAATTGGCATCTCTAAAGCGGGACCAATTAGAGGTCCCCGACTATTTCTTGCCATCGCCAAGTCACAATGGCTTCACTCGATGTATTTAACGGAACTTGCGTAACCCACATAAAACATTCCATGCAGGAGATGGAAATTCTGCTCTTATTTGTCAGATATTTGTTTGATTGTCAGATCTGATAAACACTGGAGCGTTTGAACAATTTAAAAACATTTTAACCTTATGCCACCCCGCCGAGATTGTGGGAAACCACGCTTGTGCTTTTTTGACTAACTTTCTCCACTCTCTGGTTTCCCAATCGATTTTAATTGGTAGGTGTCACTCTAATGGATACTTAGTGCTTAATCAATACCAAACGTTTCCTAAACCGCAATAATCAACAGGAATGCTCCCATAAAAAAAAAAAGGTATCTGAGAGAACATGTCTAGCCTTTTGAATACTTGTTAGCATAGAGTTAGCATAGCATGCTGAAAGAAATTAAAAAAGGACATATTTATATCACAACAAATTACGGTTTTTCTAATGAAACTGCATTTACATTTTGAAAATGAAAACAAGAAAAACATAGATTACATTGTTAAATAATGAAACTGTCTAATGAGCTAATTACCAATTGGAACTTTCTACCGCACAAATCATGATACATGTATTAAATTAAAAATATTTTTTTTCTTTAAGAAATGATACCAGGGCATGTCATATCTTATGATGCAATTTCAATAGAATTTGTCTTAGCTCTGTGGAAATTAAACGCATGTCCCCACCTTTAGCCGCAATTAGCCAAGCTTTTAGCAAAACCATTGATAACGGTAAAATGGATGACTTTGGAGGAATGCTTTTGAAAAATCTTAATGAAGTGTTTGAACAAGTCCCATGTATAAAGACCTCCGAGTGCACTGAAATCACATCAATTAAGTTAGATGGCCCATGTTTAATTTATTTCTCAAATATCATTCTGTAAGTAAGGGTAAACCCACGTAATAAAATTCAACCTATCATACGTGCCTGAAAAACGTGTATTAAAAAGAAGCACAATTTATTACCCAAATATGTTCAATGACCTCTCCCTGATAATTTAAAATTACATTTATTTAAGCCTTAAACGGGACATGAATCAGCCACACGTAACATAGTTCTTTATAACAGAAAATAAACTGCCGCAGTGTAAAGAAACGGCAGGGAATTTTTTATTTACTGCACACTTAATAAAACACACGCAATAATAGGGCCCATACAACTACTTTGTCGCTCTTCTAAAAATTTATCAGTTTTTTGTTCAGTAGTGGGCTAACGTGAGTGTGACGTGACAATTTTCACAATGTTACGCTGTAGATCTTATGAATCATAGGTCAAACTCCAATTCTAATCTCAGCTAATTTGTCCATTAGGGTCCCTATTCACAGAATGTAAAATGATTAAACGGCATGTCACCAGCGCTCTTATGGTTTGTGTACTTCTCTTTCTGGATTATTTCGATATTTTCTGTTTTATCTTCTACAGGTGTCGGGATCAAGCAGCCTGGACATTGGTCCAAAAGCCAAGAGAAAGTGTAAAGTACGTACATATACAGTTGCTTACACCTCACAGATCATGACATTCAGTATTCCTAATAGAATAAAAAAACATAAAAATCGTGCTAGCACCCACATACTTCAGGCACTGAATTACTCGAATATCTAAAAACGAAAAAAAGTTAAAAGTATGTGAAGGAAAAACTTACCGCCTATCTGTATCCAAATCATGACACGTTAAATTTTCATTATCAAATACTTTGATTCAATATACACACAAAAATCAAATTGAAGTTTTCCTAAAATTTAATTTATATCATTTTTTTAATATTTCAGGAAGCTAACAAATCTTGCTCGAAAGAGGAGGTTTGTGCCATCCAGCATTTGCAATGGCCAATGAATATGTCGTTTCCGGTGTGTGTGCCTGCAAAGTATGTCAGAGGTAAATTGGGATTTTTAAAATTCATTTTAAAAAGAAACTCAATGCAAAATTGTGACACCCAGTCGTTAAACCAACGACAAAATATAATCTATGGAAATGAATGTAATAATTAATTTGAAAAAAAGAAAAACAGAAATTTCCTACCTAGTAATCGCTGAAAATATGGTTAGATGCGTAATTTTCTTGGGATTTTTTTTTAGTGAAAATGAGAATCTGCGATCTTCCACCTCAACCAGGGGACTGTGGAGCCCGATATCAGAGATGGTTCTACAATAAAAACATCAAAGAGTGCATGATATTCTCCTTTCAAGGTTGCCGGGGCAACCAGAATAACTTTCGAAGCAAAGAAGAATGTGAAGAAAACTGCATTGCATATTTTGACAATAGCATGAAGACAAGTGAGTCGAACTTTCAGCCTGTTCGAAGTCCACGAATTGTGACTGAACAACTTGTGAGGGATCAGGCGGTGATCAGCACGAGCCCCCTCATTGCGTCAGTGCGATCTAGAGTGACAGATCCACACCAGAAGGAGCTCCGAAGAAAGCGAAGACTCGAGAGGAAGAAGTTGAGGCAGCTCAAAAGAGACAGGAAGAACGGGAGGAAAAAGCGAAGGCGCAATGGGAAAGGAAAGAAGAGGAAGAACAGAAACAGGAAGAATAAGAAAAATAAGAAGAGGAGGAGGAAAAACAAGAAAAACAAAAGGAGAAAGAACAAGTTAAAAGCAACGACTGATAGACCAGAAATCGATTTGTCTAATACGGATACAAAATCAAAATCTAATGGAGCGCCAGACTTTGAACTTATCTCTATCATAGATAAGACAAAGGATACCATGAAGTCAAACATTGAAAAAATTAAAGCTGAAGCTGACAGCCAGAATGATTAATTATTCCTGTGGAACCAAACCCTATGTACACGTGTAAAACTTTATGTGACCAAAACCGAAAATAGAATAGGTCATGTGATCACAGTTATCTTTGCGATGATTGGAAGAAATTGAATCAGTTGACTGGTGAGCGCGACATGACACAATTTTGACCTACTTTATGCATTTTGTGGTGAGACAATTTGGTAAATACATGTATTATTACCGTTATTACGTGGTATTTTTTGTTTCATCCTGTGTCCTCTTCCAGTTACCTGCACCACCTTATGCCAGTATATATTTTACCTTGTAAAGTAAATGTTTTATATCAATGTATTTATGTGCATGGACACGTTTAGATGTCCAATGTTTTCGTTATGATAATTTTATTCTGATACAAAGGAAACTGTAAATATCATGAGTGTTATTGTATAACATTTTTGTAAATATCTCATTTAATCACGATTTAGCGCTGCGTAAATTATCATACAGTAACTATAGTATATGAATGTTACTTTACTTATGGAGTATAGTTTTGTGTTTACTTCAAACATGACGATAGTATGTAATTAAAAGTGTATTCTACTTTTAACCGACGTTTCTTGAGACTTTCATGATCTGTAGATCGATTTTTTTTAAATAAAAAGGTAAAATTTCGATAAGTTCCTTCGAAAACAGAACTTTGACCAAGTTTGAAATTTTTGAATCAAAGAAACTAATAAATGGGTTGATCAGTATGTTTAGTTGTTTTTTACTTTCTTGCGTAGACAAAGGAATAAAAAATCGTAATCAGATTTTACTTTAAGGAGGATAGAGTGTCAACAAATTACCCATCAGATCCATCTTGAAATTTTCAGTGACATTTTTTAAGCCATTAACTGTAAAAAAGACAGAAAAACAACAAATATTTTCACATTAAAGTTTTCTGTATCTTTATAAAGAGATCTTTTTCTTAAGATTGATATAGTGTAAAATTTTAAGGGATAAAATCAGATGACTAGATTATGGAATGATCCAATAAATACCATTTCAGATAATTTTTTTATTAATAAAAAAATAAGTAGATGATATTTTTATCAAAATTGTAATGACTGTATACAATAACTGTCGTTCATTATAATACTTAAATTTTAAATGTTTTAGATGAATCGATGACACCCATTTGATATGACTTGATGACTATGATAGTGATAGGGTAATACTCAAACTGCTCATAATGTTCATACTCATACTAAAATATTGTATTCTCGGTAATGAATAAATTATATGTCATGAACTGTTTTCGGATTGTATAAGACGACTGCATTTGTTTACATGTATCAGTTGAAAAGTTGACGATTGCATAAGCAGACAAAAGACCACTATAAGATGACAATGATGAGGTTCATGTTATACGTCTGGAGAAAGAAATTGAAATTTCTGGTTACACAATAGACTACTGCATGTGTAAGAGATTGGTAACAGAAAATAAACAAAACTGTTTAAGATTATATAAGATGACGAGCTGAGGACTACGCTGCCTGACAACTGGTCTTTACAGTGCATAATACGATTCAATGACGAATATATATTTAGAACCACTGGATTATTTCATTTTGAGATGACAAGACGACAACTATTTTGAATTTAGTCACTCGACTGGCTGGTCACATTGTAATTTGACAGCAAGTATCGATTACCGGATGATAAACGCTTACATGGCAAGCTAATGGCTGGTTCAGATGATAATGTACTACATTTGTAAATGTATGGATGACCACACTTCTTTTAGATGACTGTATAAATAAAGACTGATTCGGATAATTGCTAGTATGTAGTGACTGCATTGATGATTTCAATGTTGTTATTTACCTTTTTGATGGAGAGTCTGCATGTTCTGTTTCTGCTGTTCCAATGATTGATCAAATATTTTGGTTTCCTGGTATTCATTCCATACCAATTTAATCAATATCATAAAATGATGTGCATCGAAGTAAGATCTAAGACAACAGATAATTGCCTACAAAGAAGAAGTACGGTTTCTTTCAATTTTTTTGTGATATTTTTAAACGTCACTTTTAAACAGGGCAAAATATGACTGAAAATGTACCTAGTTCTTTATATTTCCTCGAAACGGTAGAGTGTAATAATTTAACGAAACCCCGGTAACTTCGATCACGAAACATCGATATTCACGAGCATACCACCAGTTCATCATTATATATACTAGTATGATTTGCTTTGATTGAATTGGTCATATATTTCATTGCAAAAAGAAAGATAACTATGTTTGGTTTTGACGAAACAAGTCTTTATTTTGCAGAAATATCCGTATCTCAAAGACCGCTCCTAAAACTTTTGATTGTACCTGAAACATTCAAGAAAAACTAAATGTACATGTCACATACTTGTTTGTTTAAGAATTATCAATATATCTAACGATGAGATGATGCCCGTATGACCCTCTACAGAGGATCGTGGTTAGCTGGCATTTCTATCTTCTTTTTCTCAATCATATTTTCATTAAGAGTCTCGCACCTTTGCCAAATATCTTATATCGTGAATGGGCTTAGCAACAAACTGTCTGTAAAAGTGCTAACACTGCTGATCAACATTTCCTGTTGTTTTCATTAGAAATATGTCAAAATGTCAATAACTTACATGTATAGACAGTATGATAATGAATGAATGTCACAGTTAGAGGTAAAATTCATGTAGGTACAAAATTTGATCTTTTTGTCAAATAAATTGTATAAATAAGTGAAACAGCAACTTTTACCCGTGTTAAGTATTGAATGTTAATATTATCTTTGTTACACAATAATAACTTTGAGAGAAAAACTTGTCATAAGGTTTTTTATTTCTGTTTGTAAAATGCAAGTTTTTTTTCTGAAAAGAAATATGTATCCATAAGATAACTGATAGCTATAGGAAACGAACAGTTGTAAAATGCCTTGTTATTCCTGACTAGATTTATGCTGATGTGGTGTCAGGAGAAAAAGGAGTGAAATAGAAAAGGGGGGAATAGATGAATATTTCTATTGTCTATGACACTTATATATTTATTTTTTTTTTAACTTTTGACATAATTTTATTCAGAAACAAATACAGTTAATAGTGAGGTAATATCTCCGCACAAACCCTCTAAATATATCTTTACCTGGGGTGCCAGGGCCCCCCCTGGATCAGATAGGTTATAATATATTTGTATTATTAAATATAATTTATAAATAATTTTCAATTATTCTAAAGTTTTCGATTTAAGAAAAAAATATACCGAGACATATACACTGTACATATACTTGCACATATATAAAATATGTATACATGTATAACAATTTATAATTATGCATAGATTTCAAAGTAAGTTGTGGATAGCAAAACATTTTCAGTAATAAATATACATATATTTGTAGAACATACATGTACAATGTAATCACAACGAAGTGAAACAATAGGCAATTATGCGGCAGGACTTGCTTCAACATTCACAGTACTAATTTGCCTACCGCATAAATGTGCAGAGGGCCAGGTCTCCCTCTAATAAATTTCATACTTACAATAAAATTTACAATATTTCAGTTATCATATATTATAAGACAACTTTTCAAGAATGCTAAAGTTTAAATTTTTACATTTGACTTATTTACAGTAAGATACAATTGCATTAGCGCATTTTTTTTTTTAAAAACAGCGCATACATTCATACGAAACATGTTCATTTTTAAAAGACTCTGCGTTTCATTTTATATTTGTAAATTTTACATGCTATAATGACAAAGTGTTATCTAAGATAAAAGTATATTTGTTGCTGATAAAAATAAAGCCAATAACAATCATTTTCCATGTGACATCTATTTCTAGTACTAGTGAAATTTTCCGCCAAAGTGGCATTAATAAGTCACATTCAAAGACCAAATGCTTTATAATTTCTGGCATGTTTGGCATGTTGCAAATATTACAATTGCCATTAATGTTTTTATCCCATTTATTAAAGGAAGTGAACATGAAAAAATTATCAAGGGCTCAAATTTGTCTGTTTGATGTATATAATGATATCTGAAAACCATTTAGACACAGCTTACCTCAGTAAGAAGATATACCACTTAGAGTAACTAATTCTTGCAATCCATGAGCGCTGCCATATTGTTAAAATCATTACCTCCCTGCTGGGTTATCTATAAGCATCTAAGAGAGGGCAGCACCGATGCTGACGTCAGTGAGACACATTGCATTTTTACACACGCTTAGTAGCAGAGATAAAATGTCATCATCAAAATGTGAATTGAAACTTGAAATGGATGTAAAGAGTTATCATTTTGAAACAGGGTTTATGGAGAAAGATTTTGGATCTCAGAATGATGCATTCCCACCAGCAGTTAATGTTACATGTAACTAGAATGGAATGTCCCTGGATCAGTGTTATTGTGACCTAGTTTTTCTTGCACTCAGGAATTTCTACATTTGTTGTTATGAGTTTGAACATTATGTGTGCTACATAAATGAGGACACAAGGTGCATTGCTCAACATCCTGATTTTTAAAATGTGACTTAGTTCTGTTAACTTCTTCTGACAGCATAAAAGGAACCGGCATACGTATCATCAAGATCTAATCTAAGATAAAAACAAATCAGAGAGGAAGATTTCATTTAAATAAATCATTTAAATAAAAAGTAATGGTAAGAAACCCCACAAAGAAAATGAAATTACATTTTACATTTATTTGAAATCAACAAAGAGCATTTTATTTATGTAAACACTGACTGCCACATCTCCGTACAAACATCTGGAATGCCATGGTCTCATATTTCACAAATTATCTTTTCATTTTTTGCACAAATCAAGTATAGTTACCTAAGGTTCAGTAATAGAAATATACTGAATCCTTGTCCTCTCATGACAGTACAAAATTTTGCTGCACATGCAGGCATAATTTTTCTTTGTAACTTTTATCAACTCTGTATAAACATTGACCCAGTTCTATCATTGACCCAGTCACCAGCAGCAATGTGGCTTATCTACGTCAGAGAACAGATGCATGCTGGTGAAAAATGGATTACCTCCATAAACCTTTCAATGAGAGTGTTAAATTGATAAAATCTCACGATAGAAATAAACAAAAAGGTTACAGACCTCATTTCTAAGTTTCAAAAGGCTTTTAAAATTTATTAAGGAACAATTAATTTTTTCATGTTCACTTCCTTTAACCGACAGATTTGTGGTCAACAGATTATAAAGTAATTTATAGTTAAACTCAGATACAGATTGTTCAAATAATGATCGAACCTTGTTCTTGTAAATTACTTTAAAATAGTACTTTTCATTTTGTTATTCCTTGCACCATGTATTTTCTGTAATAGGTTTTTGAGATGACTTTTTGCCCAACTTGAAAAAAATAGTAATTTACCCTTAAAACAGATGGTTTTATTAAACCAAATATTTTGATTAGCAAATCGGTTAATGAATTATCTTTGCATTCGTCAAAGGCCACAAGAACCTCTTTACAGAACAAAGGGAAGAAGTTTAATTTAAATACTTCGTATTTTGTGATGCTTGAATTGAGCAAAAAAGGACTATCGATATTACGGTTATCTACACATTTTGTGTATTGCTTATTTTAAATTCTTTACACTATTAGAATTATTTATTTTTGTACATAAGATATTCATCACAAAGAGAAATAAAATAGCTGAGACAGGACACCCTTGTCTAATACCTCTATACATCTGACATTTTCCCAGAAATCCAACCATTGCTTTTTTATATAGAAATATGGATTTGTATACAAAATTTTGATCCATTTAACAAAATTGTCGCCGAAATTAAATTTCCTCATTGACTGAAGCAGAAACTCCCATTCAACAGAGTCAAACGCTTTCTGGAAGTCAGCAAATAAAAGGATTCCTGATTCATTGCTTTTTTCCCCAATAATCAAAAAATATCCAAAATAAGTCTAGCGTTGGTTCCTACACTCGCGTGCCAAAAGTATGTCCATTTTTTATTTTTTCCCTATATATTTTATTGAAAACAAGACTTATTTTTAAAAGGTTTTCTGTTGTTATTTTTGGTCAGATTTTGAAGAAATTTATATTGATTAAAGTATATTCAATTTGCACTTTTCGACATTGAAATGGTTTTTTGACAACTCAATTATAAAATTCGAGAAAAAACACATGCTATAATTTTGTAATCACAATTTGTTTAACTTAAAGGGCGGTAGTATTTGACCTTTCTTGTGGATCAAAGACAAAACGGAGCATTTTTGTGTATTTGTTAGTTCGTTATCCTCAAAAGATTTTATTAGTGCATAGTATATATACTGTTTTAATTGCTTCCAAAACATTTTATAGAACTCAACAGGCAGGCCGTCAAGTCCAGGAGACTTCTTGTTTTTTATTTCAAGTACGACCTCAGAGCATTCTTGTATTGTTGGAGGTTTATCAAAGAAAATTTTGTCTTCGTCAGTTAACTTCGTGTGTATTTCAATATCTCGTAAGTAATCGCCTATCTTTTCAGCTGAAATGCCCTGTGATGAATATAAGTTTTCATAAAATATACATAGCTGATTTAGAATATCTTCGGTTTTGCTAAACATTTCATCATTAACTCTTATTCTGTTTATTACATTGTGTGAATGGAATTTATTTTCAAGCCTTAAAAAGTATGCTGTATTTTTTCACCTTCATTTAACCATTTAGCTTTCGATCGAATTTGTGCTCCTTTAGCCTTAATTTCATAAAGTTTATCAAGTTGATTTTCGAGATCTTTTTTACGTAATATATTAATCTCTGTAAAATGTTGATTTTCCATTTGCTCTATTTCGTTTTCTATATCGTGTATCTTTTTCTTAAAATTTTTGTTCCTGATTTTACAATACTCTATACTTAACACTGTGCCGGATAATTATGCCAGTGCCAAGGTGGCATTTTTGCATCCGTCTAAGCTGCATGTATCGAAAAATTCAAATATGCCATATGATAGACCATTGCTTAAAGAGTTTATAACCACCCTTGTTATTATGTATCTCACCTGTCAGGTGAGATATTGACCTTTAAAAAATAAATTCCTACAGGAAAATAGTTTTTCCCATAGGAAAAACAATTTTCCTTTAGGATATTTGGAATTTCCTACCGGAATAAAACAACTTCCTATAGGAATTAAATTCCGATAGAATTTAAACAAAACTCCCAGATGGTTTTAAAATCCGATAGGAAATCTTAATTTCCTCTAGGAAAACTACCTGTCTAAATCAAATTCCTGCAGGAAATACTTTTCTTCTATAGGAAATATAATTCCAATGGGATTTTGTTTTTGAAAATCCTATTGGATTTTTAATATTTCCTGTAGGAAAATTATTTTTCCTACGGGAATTTTTATTTTTCTATGGGATTTTAATTTTTAAAGGTAAATATCTCATCTGTCAGGGGAGACACATTAAAAAAAAGAGGTTATATACTCTAGACAATAGTCTATCATTTGGTATATATGGATTATTACGAAACTGCATCTTTAGCGGGTGCAAAAATGCCACCTTCGCAGTGGCATAATTATCTGGCACATCGTTACTTATTGTTTTTATTTTAAATTAAATGAGTTCCCATTTAGTTTTATGATTTTTAGTTTTTATTACACCATCAGGTAAATTGTCAAAAAAATTGTTTATTAAGTTACAGTATGATGATTCTTTTAAAATCGACGTATTTCATTTCCAGAATCCTTTTCCGCGCTTGTTTCCGGAGATTTCACATTTAGCAAGGTGATCGGTTAACCTAACTTTAGAAACGTTAGGCGGTTTGCGTAAAAACATTTTTACAGGTTTATAACAAAAGTTGTCAGTGAAAAATTATTAGTCAATTCTGCTTTTAGCTATATTTTGTCCATCACACCAAGTAAAACTATATTTATGGGGATTAAATTCTGACCAGAGATCGATAAAAAAAAACTTTAGAAATTATATCTTGCATTATTTTTGAACTCTTATCCTTCTTGCTTTTTGTATCATAATTTAAACCACCAACAAGAATTACATTTTCATCGTTGGAACTATATTGAGAAATACATTTAGAAACTTTTTTAAAGAAGTCAGACCTTGGATTTTCGGCGTTTGGTGTATATGTATTAGTAAGTGTTATAACTTTGCTGTCATGTATAATATTCATTAATATTATACGGCCATCATCAGATCTGTTGGTTAAGACTTTTAAATGAGAATTCTTTTTTTGAACAATATTATGACACCCCTGGAATATGGAGAGTGAGAAAAACAATGATAAGAAGAACCTAACCATCTTGCATTATAGTTTACCTCCTTATCTGATACGAAATGTGTTTCCTGCAAAAAGGCAATGTCGCAATCAGTGTCCTTCAACCATTCATACAATATTAGTCACTTGTTAGAATCATTTAAGCCTCTACAATTTTGTGATACATTTTATACTAGACATTGTAGACAAACAAGTATTGTACAATTAAAAGGTGAAAAATGAATATAAGAAAAAGAAAAAAAAAATCGTTGGACATGATGATCAATAAATGAGATAACAT
Organism: Magallana hongkongensis; assembly: GCA_016163765.1. Lineage (NCBI taxonomy): Eukaryota > Metazoa > Mollusca > Bivalvia > Ostreida > Ostreidae > Magallana > Magallana hongkongensis. Next base: position 36,930,703 of record WFKH01011801.1, read on the forward strand.
TTACCCTCAGTAGTTGTCAATCTCATTCTGACGTGTCTTGATGTCTAGTCTGTGACCACGTGCGCGGCTTGGATCTGCATTTTTCAGCACATTGCTTAATAATTTTTCCCAGGACATTTTTGCTAGGCCAGGCATCAGGATTGATACGTATAGTTTTATCCGCATCAGATCCGGAGCCCCATTACCGGTCATAAACTGAGTGTGCAAAGATGACGTTAGGTTTGGATAATGAAAGAAGTTTCTTCATTTCCGAAAGGTGGCTCACGTTCGCATCGATGACACTTATATTTTAATAGCTTAAATAAAAAAAAATTAACAATAATTTATCGAATGAGAGCTATCTCTTTTGCAAAGGGACATGATACATGTACCTTAAATGAAGTGTACGGTTGTTTTTCGTGATTTTAGCTTATAATGTTAACCAATATATTCAGGGATTTTTTAAGTTCACTCATAACGTGTAAATATTTTTTTATCACATTGAAAACTTATTAACATTCTGAAGGTATATCTTCAAATACGTGTGTTTCACTCATAATCCGACTGTCTGTTCTAATTGTTCAAAACCACATCGTATTAACCGGAATCAATGTAACAAATCTTTATTTAATTTCAGAAAATACCTTATAGAAAATAAATTTAAATATCAATGGACACCTTTCTTTAAAAATGATTGTGGATATATTTTGTAAATAACAGTTACATGTTTCAACCAGTGCTCACTTAATATATTCCGAATCTTTTGTAAGAAATATACGGATATCAGGATATTACAGTTGCTCAACATTGTAGTTTTAATTAATTTGATTTATAAAATGGAGAATAAAGGGGTTGAAGAGAAGAATGGCTTTCATCTATGATCTGTTTTGATAAGATTGTTTAACCAAAATTGTCAGATGGTTGTTAAATACAATGCGAACTAAATCTCTATGCGTTAGGACGTGGTACCTACAATGTAATATGATGATGATGGTTGTTTTTCGTGATTTAAGCTCAGTTATTCAGGTATTTGTTTCCTGTGCACATGGATCTCTCACGTGTAAATTTTCATTATCACATCTCAAAACTAAATGGACACTGTAGAAAAATAAAGATACATATCTTCAAATAAGTGTGTTAATCCCTGTCTGAATCTAATACTAGTATTTCAAAAACTTTATCATATGAGCAGGAAACAATTAATATACCCAATTTTAAGTTAATCCATATAATACTTTACAGATAATAAATTAAGCGCAGTGAAGAAGTCATAAGTTATTATTATACCTCTATGTAAAATTACAACGAATAAACACTCTATTCTAGCTAACCGTGAAAAAGTTTCCGTGAAACTATTCAAGGTTTCACACTGGTAATCAATTGTAGTTCCATATATATACTTATTTTTTCCTAGACTTTCCTTTACTCAGTTTTAAAAAAAAGGTACAACTGAGAAGGATGTATGTAATTTATGTATTTTGTTAGATGACGATCATTTTTCATAGTTCTTTTAAAACACATGCAGCAGCTTCCAGATAACAAATGCTCAGAACACTTTTGGTGTAATCCGAGTCGCTATGTAAAATTCAAAGTTCGATTACCCTGATTTGTTTACCATTAAGAAATTCTACTTATAGTGGTGCTAAGTAGTTATGAGCATAAAGAAGTTTGATAGACCTTACGTAGTTTAACCTTAACTTCACCAATTTGAAAACTTCCAAACAACTGATGTACAACTCGACACTCTGGTTGTCAATAAATAAAAATTACAAAATTGTCGTTAATCTTTACAGGAAATGAAAAATCTTCATTTAACTTGTTTGACGTCAGAGGTCTCAACAACAGTTAGGTTGATGATCAAGATCTGGTTGTGGGATACCCTCCACCCTCCATCAACATATTTTGCTAAGAGTTTGGTGTAGATTGAGTTTTATTCTTTGATTCCAATAGTGGTCAAGATCTGGGCTTTGTTTTAAAAAGAATTTACGACATAGTCGTATTTGTAGTTTCATGGAATGATCCGAAACATAGATTTCGAACTGATTTTGACTTCAAGGACGATAAATTATCATTACCTACAAGGAGCACCTCTCCTTGTGTTAATGCAATTAACAGTCAAACTCAATCCTATAATATTAATCATCAAGTCCGTGGGTAGTCGGCTTTCTCTATCAGCTTCAAAAGTAATCACGATTTTATAAAGTTGTCACACACTATATTTTAATGTTGTTAATGTATCAATTAAAGGCTCATGTGAAATATAATCAAACCGTATGTAAAAGTCTCAATAATAACCATGAATTTTCCCTCTTGTTTACAGTCATTAGAAGAACGTGCAAATAACACTATCGCTAGATCAAAGGTGTAAACACCCAAATAAATTAATTTTCTTCAAGTAGAATTTTGTTGGGGTAGAAAAATAAACACCACCTCCACAGAGAGTATGATACATGCAGTTGTTTAGTTAAAATTAAAAAGTTTATTATTCCGAAGGTAATTTGTGGTACATGTAACCTAAATCTGTTTTAGTGCCTCGTCGTTTGTATCTTCTGTTGGTCATTTTTAACATGTTCTCAGAAAATAGCCAGTTTGGATTGTACTAACTGCTTATAAGGGGAACATACATGTAGATGGCGATATTTACGATCCCATTTCCTCGTGTCCCCTAGGGTATAAACTGTAAAAGTTGATGTAATCTTTGAAAATCTTTTCTACACCTGAACAATCAGCAGAAAACTAATTCCATGGCTTGTGTTCACTGTATATAGGATAGACAGTAAGGCCTGTACCAAAATAACAACATTCATGACCCCTTGGTGAGGAGTTTATATGTGAGGGAGGAGCTGTACTGGCCAAAAAGTGAAAACTGCATAAACTTTCAAAAGTTTATTTATTCCCCAAGTATCTAGCCCATGAATGTGTGCATAGTTAAACATGCACCAAAAATGTAAATAGCATATCTTTAGTTCCTTTAGATATTCGTCCGAAATAGTGTACTTGTTATAAATACAGTGGCTTTCATGTAATACGGGACACCTTTCTTAAGGTAAGGTTTGCGGCTTGCAATTTTTAGAAATTGTACAAAAGTTACATATCATTGTGTTCACTATACTGCAGTCTTTTTACTTATAAAATTCAAATGATTTTGCCGGACCCGTTTTATAACTACAAAAGGTCAAAGTTCATGATTTCAAACTGTCATGTTAATGAAATGCACATAATTTCGTGAAAATATGTACACCTTATTTCTGACTATTAGGGGGGTTGTTTATGCTTAAAATGTTCGAAAATAATGTCACTATTTATATCATGATTCATTTTTTTTTTAATTTCTAATGAACTATTTAAAAAAAGAATAAAATGCAACAAAAGTCAAAAATGTGGACTACTATTATGTAAACGGAAACATCTTATTTGAAACCTTTCCAGGTCCACTGATTTCAGGAAAAACTCATCATAGTATATGTGTAATCTGGTGTTTCTAAAACACTATTTAAAACCATATGTTGCAGACTTCGTTTTTGTGGAAATTGATAAAACGCTTGTGTCCTGTTAAATTTTCAATTAAACTACAAAATCCCGATTTGATGGAAAAGATCACTTTTAAACGTGATAAAATAAATTAAAATCATTGAAAAAGTCAACAAAACCTAGAAATCTAGGTTAGTTTTTGTTTTTTTGACATATGTATAATACTTTTAAGAAAAAAAATAATTAGTTGTGTAACGCGCCCACCAGATGCTTTATTTCAGAGGAATCTAGGTTGGGAGTTTTAAAAAGATAATAGGGTTGTAGGTAGATGGCATTCTCTCGTATTTAATCATGTCTGATGACTTTTCAAAATATCGCTTAGATATGTGGTTTCGCTAATTTAAATTTATTAAAATAGTTTATGAACATGTTCACAATCTGGTTTTACCTACATGTAAATTGAAATAAGATCTTAATAACAAGCATTTTTAGATATTACATAAGCAATGCATACAACAAAATATTGATAAAACAAAAAACTAGCAGCTATTATTCAAACTACACTTTAGGTAATGAAGGGAAAGGAGGGTGGGTAGATTTTAAATCAACGATCCTCTGTTTACAAAAAGTTTTTTGAAGTGACGCTATATAGACATAATGTGACATATTCGCACGCTCTGATTGGTTGAAACATATAAGTAACAAAAGGTACTGCTAAATACTCAAATGTATGGCTGAAAGAACTAGGTACACTTTCAGTCATATTTGCCCTGTTTATAAGTGATTTCTTTAAATTCTTCAGTGGTTTTTTGAATAGAAAACTATGTCCACAGCCGTCGCCCACGATGAAACTCACATTATAACTTTATCATGTGATATCACATAAATATATTAATTTCGTTGTGGGCGACGGGTGCGGACACATTTTCTTCTTCGAAAAACTATGAGAAAATGTGCCATTTTACATCATTTTTTACTATATCTTAGAAATATGACAAAATATTGAAGTCATTTTGCTTTTTTAAAAACAGGATAAAAGTGTGTAATTTAGTACTTTATATACACATGTGTTCAAGATTGTATATGTGTATTTTCATGAGATTTAAACAACTTTTGAATTTTAGGGCAAATATTGAAAGAAACTGTACCTTCTTCTTTCCCAAATTTCAAAATACCTAAATTACCGTTTGAAAAAAAATATCCCAAATTACATAAATGCTATTATTTACAATAATGCTGTATTGTGTAATATTAGTGATCTGGCTAGGACTTCCAAGAACATAATACATGTTTGAGTGAATATTGTCATTTATTTTGACAATAAAGAAAAACAGACTAAAGTGGAGGTCTTAACAATAGTGAGATCATCCGAAATTAGATGTAAGATCAAATAGAGTACGAAATGTGACCTTCCCTGCACACAACTAAAATGTAGAATTTATTTATACATATGCATCCAACAAAATATTAATAAAACAAAAATCAGCCATCCGGAAAGTAGATGCACAAAGAACACACCGTAAATGTACCTTTCAAGTGTCAAAATAAATGTACCTTCCCGGTGTCTCAAGTTCTCAACCATCATTTCATTGTATATACAGCTAAATATCCGCTTATATTATAATTTTAATCTACTAAAATTAAATTTTATTATTACCGCTATAAATGATTCTTTTAGTTTGTTAAAGTTCTGTGATTTTCTGACATTTCCAATGGAATGCTTCACAACTGAGGAGAGAGAGAGAGAGAGAGAGAGAGAGAGAGAGAGAGAGAGAGAGAGGTGGGTAATGATAGTATTTTGGATATTTCGCTGCTGCGAGCATTGTCCCAAATAGAAAATATGTCAGTTGTCTGACTTATGTAAAACGCTTCCATAATCCCAGAGAGTGTAAATTTCTGAATTTACACGTATCATAAGTTCAAAACAGGATGTTACAATCTAACGGAAGATAATAGAGGTTGTAAAATCTATCGGACATTGCTCTGGCTGAATCAGCCCCTGTATTTATGCTTCGTACATGTTCATCTGTTCTAAACGTGTGCTTGTCTTTACAGCTCTCTATTTTATTAAAATTATAATGCTTTAATGAAAAGCAGTGAACCATTTGAAATAAATGACAAGCTAAAATCAAGGAGAAACTCTCTTTAAAGGGACTTAGACACGATTTGAGCTCAAATTTTTCAAAATTTATTTTTAAATTTTTAATGTCTAGAATTGTCAATATAGATGTTTTTAATGCTTTGTCAAAATTTGAAAGTCAAATATCGAGTTACAAGCGAGTTACAGAGGTTAGAATTTTTTGTTTTGTAAAGAAAGCTCGAGTCCTGTTATTGTTTACATATGTGTTATATCGGTATGAGTTTCAATCTAATGTCGCATTTTGTTGTTAATAAAATTATTTGTGAACACATTGAATCAGTTTATCCTGTTTCCACAAGTTATTTTGTCAAAGAAATGACACTTTCTTTACTTTACATTATTTGTAAACAAATATAAGACTCGAGCTTTGTTTACAGCGACTTCTTTCCTATGTATCTCGCTTGTAACATGACTTCTAACATTCAAATTTTCGTGAATCATTCAAAATACACAAGTAAACTATCTTTTACATTAAAATCAAAAAAAATTTTCATCAGAAATCGTGTCCAAGTCCCTTTAAGAGTACTTAATTTTCAACAAATTATGTCTTTCATTCTTTATTACATTACGATACAAGCTTAAAAACATTCCTAAATATTTTCTATATAAAAATCGGGTTTCCTCATTGCACTTGTTTGGCGACATATATAATTTTATTATGAAAAAAGTGTAATTTTATTTAAAGTATTGCTGAGTTAATTTTTTTAATCAACGCATAACATGTTAAAGAATAATTTGTTCCACAGAAAATTAAATAAGAACTATTGAGGATTTTTTTTATTTCTGTCAAGAAGATTGGAAACGTATTGTTATAGAGTTTAGCTGTTAGGAAACCAAAACTCGTTTAAATAAACACTGACATAACTTTCATGATTTTTTCATGATTTCTTGAAATACAAAATGAGTTGGAGAATATCAGACGAGAATATGGATTAATATCTTTGTAGAGTCACCAAATTTCTTCCTTGTTATCAAACAAGCTATGTGTAACTGTGAATATTTATTTTGAGAATGGTGTCAAATCAGCTAGTCCTGGGTTTTTTTAATTGTAATATTTTGTTTCATATTTGTTTCATAACGGCATAAAATTACACGGTACGATGATATGGATTGCATTATAAAGACATTGTTGCCATTGTTTGCATTCTTAAGCATATTCTCTATTATTTTAAAGGAAATAATACTAATAAAAAAAAGAAACACATTTAGTGTCATCAGTGTCAAAAGAAAACCCTGAGAACATGAATACATTTCTTATGTATTAACTTTACTCTGCAAAGCTCTTCTAAAACAAAATAAAAAGTGACAATTTTAAAAAAGAAGAAGAAATATTGAGTACCCATGACAAATACACAATGAGATTGACAATGGCAAACGAGAGACTAAACGGATTGGCACTTATGAACGATCATGGTACCATACAAATTAACATTCTGGATGTGATAGAAAGACTACAGAAGGATGAAGCTAGAATGTAGTGACTTTCTTTCTAAAGAACTGTAGCTTTGGAAGTGTATAGTTAGTGTCTGTTTAAATTATAAGACTGCCATTTATAAATATTTACTTCAAGATGAATCCAATGCACTACTCGTAGGCTAGTGCTAAATACATTTAAGTTAAAGCCATTATTAAAGATTTTTTTTTATTTTTTGCATGAAAAAACACTTATATGTGTATGTACAGTAAGGGAATTACATATATTGATAGTCATTATTGAAATCATGAAAAAACTGCAATTACTGCATTTAGTGAGTTGCATAAATATTAAAGAATACTTAAATTTATGAAAATCAAAGATTGCTGATGATGTCTGGAAATACTAAAGATTAGTCTTTGATGCACAATATTATATTATTTTAATGTTAAATTTTGTGAGGAATGTAGTTTATACATTCTGTATTTTTGTTTACCATGAGCGGGTTTGAGTAGTATGTAAAGTATTTTATAACTATTTATTGTATGAAGAAATGAAATAAAATCAACGTTGACCATGTAATGTTTTGTTGCGTTTTAAAGATACTTCTAGTGCAATGTACAGTTGTGTTTTTTAAGGTATATTAAATTTTAAAAAATACAATTATATAAGTCATTTTAATTGCTAATAATCTGATGGAATTTGACACGTGTCAATACGTAAATGCAGGACAAATAATTTCAAATCCGTAAAATATGTATCATTTTGGACCCTTCTTTTCAGAAGAAATTCCCGGGGTGGTTCCCCGGAAATACCCCTATAGCAAAGGGATTCCTCCCCCCATTGCCCCCCCCCCCCCCCCGCCCTTCACTACAAGGTCCGCCACTGCAACGCCACCAGTCACGTATATCATATAAGTTTACTTCATTCGGGCTATGAAGTTAGCTAGCATCTCTGAAAAAAATACATAAGTCACTTACGCGGGTTATCTATTTTTTCTGCAATGTAAGCAACCTTCAAACCCGCTAAAATAGGATATATTGGTTTTCGTGAAAGGATGACTGCACTTAGCGCCGCTTGCAAAAATGAATTTATCCTTAGGGATAAATTCAAATATTTTTTTCAGACCAGGATTTGCATGTCTGTCCACATACTCGTACATGTTCTTAGTTAAATATCATTAATCATTTTGATGCAAATCTCAACCATAGCATTATAACATCCAAGAAATGCGACTACATGTTTATAAATCGTAAATAAAGATTGATTTTTCTACTTTTGTACACGTTTGTGATACAAAAATTTGTTTCTTGACTTTTTATAGATGTGTTTTTTTTTTCGGGGTTAACAAGTACAAATAAACTTGAATTAAATCTAATGCACAAACATAATTTGCGTTTGTGTTTGATACGTTGTCTGGAATACTGTACATTAAGGCAATGTTTTGACTTATATTCTACTTCTACGAAGGTAACGACCTTAGGGAAAAACTTCTTTTATTCCGTCTAATTTGATCATCTCATTATACATGCAACTCAATTACCAATGAACAATGTAAAGCCCCCTCAAAAAACATTGCAAACAAAGTGAGTGAACGTCAAAAACCTTCCCGAAACTATGATGCAAAATGATGAATAATTTTAATAGTTGGTATCGTCAAAAGCTAATTAACTTTGATATTAGAATGTCGTATTGGTGGGCTTCGTTTCCGGGTACATATGTTTGACTGTTGTTTGAGTGAATAAACCTTTCAATACGCTATATGGTGACATCATGTGGATAGGAGAGTGTGTCTAGGTATAAAGACATTCGGTGCAAATACAAAAACAAATATATTAAAGTTAGGTTTTTCCTACGAAACGTTTCACTTAGATGTACTTGTTTTGAAAATGAATGGACATATTAATGAAGTTCTATGAGTACAATGTAGTAAACAATGATGTTCGTCGTCTTATCATCCGGACTGCTCTAAACTCCGCTTCTAAAAACCCCTTTGTTCTTATTGGAGAAGACACTGATGTATTGGTTCTTTTAATCATCATATTAAACCAATACAAAATCTAGTAATACTTTGATCTGCAAAATAATGGCAAAGCAAAATCTTTAGAGCATGGGGCACAAACAAAGATTTTAACTGTAAACGGAGAGGTATTTTACATCTACTTGCATTCGTCCATGCTGTTATTGGATATGACAATACTTAAAGACCGTAAGGGAAGATCCTTGGCCTTTTAATTTAAAGGTATAGGAACCGAGTATTCAAGAAGGGCAAGGGGTAGCAAAGGATGATGTCATTAAAGTTGATAAAGACATCTTTTATTCGCGTGCGAGAAAATTTGCGAGGTTCGCGAATGCCTCGTCGTCGCGAATATTTCTTGCAACAAACCATTATATGTCTCTGGTATATTATTGTTAAGACAATCTACATCTTAGTCGCTAAAATTAGTCGCCGCGAATCTCTTGTAAATCGCAAAATAAAGTTGTCGCAAATAAAAGTTGGTTAACGGTATCTTGTCATGAATATCTTGGAGGCATGTCTTTGGAAAAATTCAAGATTTCAAGATGCTACAAATTCACGGCAAAGGTTGCCAATAACCGAGTTTCTTGTATCATGTTTTTCAAAGTTTGATACCAACCCCAGACTCCGCATACTACCACAGTCTAAGAATTCATTTGCAATGGATCATAATAATAATAATACAAGACAAATAAAAACGACTTTCCAACTGTTTCACTTATCCCCTCGATTTCTCCAAAATTAAATTAAACATAAGAGGTAGTTGAAGATTTAGTCTGTGGTCCTCTAATTTACAACTAAATATTAACAACTCAAAGAGTGTTAATATCTGAATAATTACGCATTATCAAAAACAAGATGTTTTCACCCTACCTGTAGATGTCAGAATGAATCAAATTTCATGAGTCAAATCGGACATTGATCGGACTGTAACCGTAGTTGCCGAGTATAGAGAGTTCAAACGTCAATCTCAGCGAAAATGGAAAGTTGGTCAGAAACATACTTATTGGAATATTTTCATATATTTCATTTCTGGTGTCAATCTATCGACTGAGGTACAAGAAGTGACTCGAATACTGTATTTTATGTTTGGTCCGTAAAATGTTTATCAGAAATATATATACTACAAATACAAGTATTTCTCTTCTGTATGTTTCCTTTTAGAAGTTTTGATCTTGTATCTGATTTATTTAATTGCAGATTTACTTTCCTTGTAATGTTCTTCTGACAGCTATTTCGTATTTTCTGTGTTTTTGCCGCTTTCTTCTTGTTATTATAACTTTTTTAAATACATGTAAAGAGGTTTTCGTGTTAATTTGTTTTTCTTTACGCGTTTGTAGATTTACGTTGTCTTATTATTATGTGTATTTTATACAAGGCGAAGTATTAATATCTTTATCTGGTTTTTCAGTAGTAGTTCTTGTAGTTAATCCTTTTGAATTACCAAACTTCAAAGTTTAGAAAAGTTTTCAGTTCATTCATACAAAAACCACTGAGTAGTACAAGTGTTCATGCTCGGTATGAAACATTATCTACATGTACATAAATGTTTGTAACAGAAAGAATTTGGCCTGACTTCACACTGATTTTTTTTAGAATAAATCTTTATCATCTTGAAATTTAGTTTTAAATGAATGTACAATGCTTGCTTAATGGCATTGAAACTCTAAGATGTACACAACTTCATTTAAATATTGGAAAGTAAAATAGCAGCCAAAAAAACACCCAAAACAAACAAACAAACAAAAAAATTTAAACTTAAAAAAAACCCAAATAATAGAGCGGCTGAGATTTTTACGTGCAGTGGTACGTATACTTGTAGTGAAATCCTTCCAAGTACACAAGTACACGTAAGATAAAAATGCGGTTGAGATTTCGTTGTTCTATGCTTGATTAATGGCTTAATTTTTAGCAGGGACGACATGGACTTCGGACCACATTTCAAAAGATGTGATGTGCATTTGATTTCAAGGGAAGGGGGACAAATAATTGTTTGAAAGAATGATTCTTCTTAATAATGTAATGAGATATTGTCATACTCATACAAATATGACAATCATAAGTATCCCTCGTGAAGATTGGTACCTGTCCTTATTTGCATTTCTTCAAAGAATGACTTGATTCGTACTTATTCAGTAGTCCCACTGAGGATTATCCAGATCCAATACCTTCTGATGGATCAAACATTAGAAAAAGCAGACGTCATTGGAGAGAACGAAGCGGGTTGGTCTTATTTTTTTTTTCTCAAAGAAAATACTATCACAATGGGTTATATATTTTTTTCTTGTTATTATAGTCTGTCCCAAGTTATTGCTTCCATCACTTTTTGATGATTTTTAATGAAAATAAACATACCTGTCAATTAAGTACAATTCAGATTGATAAAAGGGAAAAAACCCAAAGATTTCTTCATTGATATACATAATCTGTTTTTACCTGGAGAATCTCACAAGAACGAAAACAAATTTCTTATGGAGATTTATAATGGGAAATGTTGACATCTTTTCTCCATTTGGAAGTACTTGTGACACCTCGCACAATTTTTTAACGTTATCATATGAGATACTTTTATATGGTTTGCAATGCAAAATCCCTGTAGACTTTTTATTTTGGGCTGTGTATTGAAACCTTAAGCAATAGAGATGGCGATTCAAAACAGCTAGGGGATCTGGATTTTGTTCACTCTAGTGAATGGATGTACTTTGGGCAGAGAGGTATTTATGATTTTCGAAATATTACGCAAAAAGTGGTGGAAGCTGAAACTTGGGACAGAGTATAATAATCTTATCCCATTCAATTTGATATGAATACTACATGTACTTCCTTTATAATGAATTAAATTTTAATTTGTAAATTTATGATAGATTTTAAAACAATACTGAAGTTAAACAATAATTCATAATTAAACATTTTATTTGCAGGCCATACCATATTATTCAACAAAATTCACATACAACAACTGCAAGTGATACATGTACAACCTCGCCTAAAGAATGTATTGATGAGATTGGGGAGTCGTCATTGGATAGGGGGTCAACTCCAGCTGAAAATTGTTTTGAGGGGCTATCATTACTTGCAGGTAATATGCTTCTTTAAGAAGGAAACAGCAAAGAATTTATAGAAGAAAGACAGCTTTAGAAGCATGTCTGTCATGAATGAAACATCAGGGAAAATTCGTTCAACAAACATGTCCTTTGTTGTGTAGCCATGGTGCACCAGACACAAGTAAATGTCCCTGTACTTGAACATAATGATCATGATTCCTATTTATTGATATCAGACCATTTTCCTCTTTTAGCATGAATTTTTTTTATCTGAGAACAAGCTTCAGAAATTGACAAATCTCTGGCCAAATATGGACATTTAATTTCAACAATCCCACACTCTCCATTTTCACACAGTTTACCATCAGGAGTTGCAGCAAGAAATGGGAATGCATTATTGATAATCAGTCCACAATCATGAAGGTGTGCATTTTTGGACTGATTTTAGTTTTACTAATTTCTCCCTGGCCAGTTTTTCCCTACTTAATCCATACTCTGTAGCTGCAGACTTTGTCGTTGATTTGCTTTGAAAAAGGGAGTTTAACAGCAAATCATTTGGTTGTTTCTTCCTTTTTACAACTCGATGCATCTGTGATGCTGTGGTGCGGTTTGCCCGATATTTAAACCAGACAGGATTTTCATATTGGTTCCTTTTTGTTTTTTCTATGTCTTCTGGATTAGAGGGGATCAGTTCTTCTGCTTGTACCATGGGGGGAGTTTCACAACTGATGTCCGTGGAAAGGTAGTATCTCCACAATACATTAACACTCCATCATTCACTCGTATGTCCTTTGATTTTGACTGAAATTAATTAGGCACCAATTTGAACATGTTGAAAATTAATTTTTTTAACAATTGGTTTTAATCAAGTTCGCATCAGTAATTATATTGTTTGTACATGTGTTTAAAGAAATATATCAATGCAATGGAAACTTTCAAGTTTGCATCTAATATAAAATCATTATAGAATACATGAATAGGTATTTAAGTGGCAAATTTTATTTGTTTCTTAATGCTATTAAACATTTAATTTGGTCCACAGATTCATGTCAGATAGACCATCTAATGCAGAAAAAGCTACAAGAGACAGAGGAAAAACTTCATCATCAGACAGTTCTTAACCAGCATTTAAACTTACAGTTATCAACCGTTCTAAATCAACAGGAAGTTCAAATTGAAGGCCTTAGTATTGAGAAAATTATTCAGCAAGAGAAGAAAATCACTGGTTTATTTTTCTACTACACTAACCTTAAACATTTAACTTTTGTAACTTTGTACAACATTTTAACTGAACAACAGATGCCAGTATTCCCAAAGAAAAGAAAAGATGTGGAGACCATGAAACCAGAAACTCAACTACTATTAACTCTGATGCGACTTCGCCATAACTTTGGATTGAAAGACCTAGCTGCTCGGTTTTTCATATCAACTCAGTCTGTGAGTGAAATATTTTCTGCGTGTATTGAACATATGTATTTGATCCTTGGATTCATACCAATATGGCCACACAGAAATGACATAATTTGAAATATGCCATCGCAATTCAGAGTAGAATTTCCTGACACTTTAGCCATTATTGATTGCACAGAACTTAAGACCCAAAAACCGTCATCGTTAAAATTACAGTCACAGATGTACTCTGATTATAAGTCAGCAACAACCCTGAAAGGACTGGTAGCATGTGACCCCATGGGCAACATAATTTTTGTAAGTGAGCTGTTTACAGGATCAATGTCTGATGTAGAAATTACAGAAAAGAGTGGATTTTATAAACTCTTGGAGCAGCTCATTTTAACATGATATATTCATCATGGAGATTCTATTATGGCCGACAAAGGTTTCACGATATCTGATGAACTTCAGAATGTTGGATTGCATCTTAACTTGCCATCTTTTGTGAATTCGGGTATTCAAATGTGTCAGGCAGATGTAGAAATTACACAAAAAATTGCAGCCCATCGTATTCATGTTGAAAGGGCAATTAGGAAAATAAGAACCTTCAAAATATTGTCTGGTTGCATTCCTACTAGTCTGTTTGGATCAATTAATAAAGTCTGGACCGTTTGTGTACTACTAACTCTGTGGCAGAATCCGGTGTTGAAAAATAAGTAATTTTGTTTGCTTAATAAAAAACATGTATTTGATTTGTACAATCTTGATTCTTGAATTGAACATGTATGTAATGAATATATATGGTTACATACATGTATGTCTTATGTTGATTCTTTCTGTTGGATGATTATGTGTTGAGCAGTGTATTGTATTACACACCTGATAGCTGAGAGCTGACCCAAGCTTCACATCACCAAATTCACTTTTTATTGTTGGTACATGTATTGTATTCAACTTTGATATTGGTAGTCCATCCAATGACTTCAGCATTTGTTGTGAGCGTTCTGTCAACTCGGGTACTCTATTGTTATATTAATTTAGATGTGATTGAATCAGGTGATGATTTTTACAATAGAATTAATAAAATATACAATTTATCAGATAATTCATATACCTGGATTTAATATCTTTTGGAAGAACTGGAACTTTTTTGTGAGTTTCCATAGCTTTAACAACCAACACTTCATTTATTGAAACAGGCTGTATTTTATTTCCTCTTGGTATATTACATTGCTGGGGAAGGCTTGTACAAGATTGCTCGGTGGGGACATCCTTAAGACCAAGAACTTTGAACTGTTGTATACATTTTGTTAATCCAACTATATGGGAGCATTTACCTGAAACCCTGCAATTTTTTTTTGGATTATTTCCTCATGAATTATAGGATATTTGTTGTCTTTAATAACAGTATAATAGAAGTTTTAAATATTTACACAGATGAAAGTATGAAGATTAGAACAATATCAACAAAACAGAAAAAGTAAATATATGTTAGTGAAACTATTTATGTGCGACAAAGAACTGTTGATTGTTTGTCAATAGTTTAGCAATAACATTTAATATGACAAAATTCAGGTATATATATTGTGTATCATCACAAGGATCCCAATTTATATTTTATAAAATCATCAATTCAGTTTTACCTTTCATATAACATACACGTAGTGTTTTACCCTGATACATGTGTATTAATAATCTACCGTCAATATTATAAAAGGAGTGGACTCGGAGCAGCTGATTGAATACGAAACATAGCAACTTTTGAAAAATTATAATACCTCTTTAACAACAAAAACACCAAACAGCAACAAATATGCAAAAGAACTCGTAAAAACAGGTTTAATTCTCTCTGTCAAGTTTACCCAGCAGTACATGAACAATACGCGTCCGTTACAGCGGAGTCTGAGAGATCAACAGTAAGCCGGTGAGGTGTTTCCCCCTTCCTCATGCTTCGAAGCATCTTGCGCTAATAATTACAGTGTTATCTTTGTTTTTGTTAATAGTTACTTTGTGAATGTACCCTTCTTGAAAATAAATTAAACCCTTTGATAGACTTTTCTCAGAAAAGGCGTGATTAAACGACGCTATTGTGAAGTTGTCAGGGACGAGTTCTAAATCCCCCGCCATGTTGTTTACAAAGTTTGTCGGAGTATAGAGTCACATGATTTTGGTTGCCATCGGTGGGCGGGGCGTGGAAGCGTGTGAATTACCGCTATGTTCTTCACCAGAGTTTTTTCTATGTTTCGTAGTTTGCACAAAACTAATTAAACGATTAAAATGATTCGCGGGTTCCCTTTCTAATAACGCAGTTTTCTTTTTTTATTCAAGGCTTTTGACCTTTGGAAAACAGAGCAAAGACGTAATTTTAATGATTCAAATTCAGGTGTTCATTATCACTGTATATTACATATGTTAAATAAATATTATTGAATATTACTTTATTAAATTATGGTAAAAATATATATAAAAAAAAAATATTCAAAAAAAATATTCATGTCGATCTAGACTTAATTTTTTTATGAAAGGAGTTATAGAACTTACATCGCTGAACTATGCTCGTTAAAAGCTCGTGTTATTAAACAATTGATGTATTGTATATTATCAGAGAATGAATATACTTCTAAAGTGTCCAGCATACATTTTCATGACACGGGCTTAATAAAAAAAATTGACAGATTTGCAGCATACTCCATACGTCTAATATACAGTGCATTTACAATATAGCAGTGTACTGTAAATTGTTGGAAAATAAATTAGTATATACGTATATGGTATAAATATGATTACATTGTTTAAAACGGTACTTACATGTAGATGTGCATAGTTTCAGTTTGCTTTGAGTTGAATTTTAAATACAAAAAAGCCCAAAGAAATACAAGACGATAAATCTTTGCTGAAAACAGAAACCATTACAACGTAGAAAGTATTGCAGTTATTCGTTTTCGAGTCCTTTGCTGTTTTTTTTACAGTAGTTAATATAAACCTAATTGAAATAAGAGGAATAATACTGTGGCCTAGTTTACTTTTAATAAGGGTTAACGTGAACCGTAACATTAAAATGTAGTTGTTTTCATAAAATTCAAGTTCTTTTGCGATAGAAGCTGGAAAATGAGAAATAAAAATTATTCATGATAAGGTATGTGGAAGACTTAAAAAGTGATTCTCAATCAGTTATGCTATCATTTGTTAGCATTCATTATGACAAAAATGATATCATCATTCTGAACTAGGAATAAAAAAATTATCCGATTACTACTAGATTAAATTACAATAAAACGTTAACCCATCAAGATCAATTTGATATTTGAAATTTTCTATAATGAAAAAGTTTAAATTCAAAATCTCATTTCAACAGAATCAATCATTCAATTAAACTTTTATCTGTTGTACAATGTGATACTTTCTTTCACTTTCATAAACAAGAGTTCCATATGCCTTAACTGTCACCTGAGTACTATAGCCTTAACTGTCAGGGAGTCTCCTTTTTGCATTATAAACTTCCTTTTGGATTCCAAACCCTAATCTGAAACTCCTCTGACTGTTACCCCCGCTTTTATTATTTGATCATCCTACCCAAGCAAACATCAACTTATAACAGGGGAGAGGGCAAGAGTCGGAGGAATCTCGGTTCTCCATACCTTAGCTCAAGGGGCCAAAATTGTAAATGATACCTGCAGGCCTTTAATGGTCAATCTTTTATAATATACACAGTGAACACAACATGCATACAGTTTAATGCTCAAGAAATTAAAGAAGTTTTCCTAAAATAAAACACATATCCAATTGAATATAACTAAGCGACAATTTACCTTGTAGTTTTCAAGATGAAGATAAAATTGAAAAATTGTTAACAGACGACGCAGGACCAACGGCAATAGGTTACCCGATTGACTCAATTGACCTAAAAAGAACATATTCTCTATAGGGCCAAATTAGTCACCCCCTCCCCTCCCCAATGGGCAGTGAATTTGACAATTTAAGAAGAGGACATTATGGACATAATAAAAATACATTTAGTTTATCTCCCATGGCTGTAAAAGTATAGAAGAAAATATTATAAAAATTTATACGTTTTCACTATGTGGGCATATTGATCCTACCCAAGGACCTGAACTCCTGACCAAGAGGTCATAAATTTCAAAACTTAGGTAGAGGGTTTCATGGACATCATAACCATGCATTCAGTTTATCTCCCCCTGCTGTCGATGTAAAAGAT
Organism: Magallana hongkongensis; assembly: GCA_016163765.1. NCBI lineage: Eukaryota > Metazoa > Mollusca > Bivalvia > Ostreida > Ostreidae > Magallana > Magallana hongkongensis. Next base: position 36,948,376 of record WFKH01011801.1, read on the forward strand.
TTCCTAAGATTAAACACATTTTCACTAGATGGTCATATTGGCCCCGCCCTCGGCCTGAAACTCTGAACCAGGGGACATGAATTTCACAATTTTAGTAGAGAGCTTCATGGACATAAAACCTTGCATTTAGTTTTTCTCAAATATATTTGAGAGTAATGAAGAAGAGTTTCTAACCTTTAATATGGCTATATTGGCCCCGCCCTAAGGCCTGAACCCCTGACCCAGGGTCCATGAATTTTATAATTTTGGTAAAAGACATCATATCCACGAATTTAGTTATTTTTAGAGAAGATTGTCTAACATTTAATAAATTTTCACATGGCCGTATTGACCCCACACTAGAGCTAGAATCCCTGACCAAGGGGCTAGAATTTCACAATTTTGGTAAAGGCTTCATAGGCATCATAACCATGCATTTAGTTTTTCCCCACATCTGTTGGAGTAGGCAAGAAGATTTTTGAAAATTTGGCTTTTTTGCAATATTTGGCCCTGCTAATGAAGCCTCGGTGATGGTAAGGTAATAAATTTCGCAATACATGTATCCTAGATACATGTAAGATAAATTATGCTTCAAACCAAAAATGGTAACGATTGGCTTTGTAGTTTTCAAGAAGTTAAAAATGTAAAATTTTTAACGCACGGACGAACGCCACCTGAGTGAATCGGGTGACTTAAAAATAAACATTTGATTTTTAATATAGACATGCGCGTTTGCTAATGATATGCTTTTGTATAAAATGACTAGCCCCTAATTTTCAGAATGCCATACATTTATTTCAAAAGACGAAATGTACTAGTATCTTACAAATATATTCTGTATGAAATATATTATTTCATACTGTGTAATACATTTTAGATACTCCAGTCCTTCAAAAAAACTGTGCACTTACACGAAAAAAACTATTAATACTAGATAATCTCGTTTTGCCAAAAATGAGCGGTCACACCTCTACAAATCGTTCATCATTTTTTTCTGGATAGATCCCGATTGAAGATTAAAGATTCCGGGCGATAAAGATTACATTTCAATGAAATATTTCCAATTTTTACGAAGATATAAAGTATTGCTCTTAAAAAGAAACATTTACCAGGCAAATTGATAATTTTAGTGCTGCCTTTTTCTAAGGTTTGCTTCCTTTATGCTCATGAAGATACACAGTCAAGTTTATTGTGAAAAAAATATTTAAACTATATGTACATTCAAAATTTAAGAACAAATTGCATAATTAGCTGTTTCGTGTCCAAAAGAAAAGAAGTCATTTTTCCCCCTTCATGTGTTATCACACAGTAGCGATTCTCAGATATGAAAACAAACTGATGTTACATGAAGCTGTACACATATTTCCAGAGTGACACTTAATGACAACTTAATTTTTAGCCGGGCTCTGCTGAAAGCAGAGTCCTGGCTGTAGGCAGCAAATCGCCAATGTTACTATAAATAGCACAACTTCACAAAAAAACGAACGTCGTCAAAGTAAAAGCTTCTGCTATACCAAATAGTTAAACAGAGAGCCATGTTTTGTATCGGGATTTTTGTTTGCGAATAACTTTAGAGAGGAGTGGTTTTTTTCTTATTTATTACGTACACATACAATGCGCATGAATTTCCATGAAAAACTTTACAAAGCATTGGTATTCGGCTGCACATCGAAGAAATGGGGGATTGATTTTATAACGCTTGTTTCAAAATTCAATGCACTGTTGATTTTTTTCTACTAGAGACAGACATATTTTTGGCCAGTCTTTACTACACAATATGCATAAAGACATATGAAAAGAGCCCAGCTTTCAGTACTTCAGTACTTTGATTTTTCGTTATTTTACAGCTCGAAAGAGTTTCTAAACCTAGATATTTTGATCTTTTAGTTTGTACATAAACTCCCTTTTTTAACTTGCCTATTCCTGGCATTGTCGACAAGAGCAAATACAGCGAAATCTGGTTAGGTATTAAAAATGTTGGGTAAAAATGGAACCAATATTGTAACTTTCTATTGTGAGGAAGTGGGATTTAACTAATAACGGACTATTCTTAATGACACCTAGTTGTCTTTAACATACCGGTATATTCCATCAGAAATCTGTAGTTATCAAAAATATAACTATATGGAGACAAAAACACCAATATCATTCTAATTTTTTTCACTTATGTTAAAATAACAAATGAGGTAATTGGGTACGTTTACGATAGATTTGGGAAAAATACCCCTGTAACGACCAACCCCTCGAATAGCTTAAACTCATAAATAAATGTACAGTGTATGTGCACTGTCAAGGTCAATTCTTAATACCTTTTCTTTCCTTTCTGTTTTATAAGAATCGAGACCACATCATCTTTAGTTACATTATCAATTCCCTGTTTATTTCAAAAACAAATTCACAATAACATAGTAAATCCTATCTTTTAACTCATGTGAGTACATGTGCATGTATTCGTCGTTTGAAATAACTTGTGTAATAGGTTTATAACTTAAATTATTTATTTTATTACATACACATATCAATTTTGAACAAGTGAACCTATGTATGATTAAATGAAAGGGTTTTTTTTTGAACGTGATTTGAAATTGTTAAATTAATACATGTATGAATATATTTATAATCAAAACGAGTTTCAGATTGACACTTTAAATATTGTTGCATGCAATACTAGTATTTACTTTTACAATTATAACACAATAGTTCTTCTAAGGTTGTAATTAAGACAAAAAATTTTCAAAACCTGAGTGGTATACAAGAGCAGTGTACATGTACATATCTTTGATTATTCGTATAAATCGATGCTCTTTTCTTCCTTTCCACGGGGCATTTAGTAAATATAAGGTGTTTCTTAGTCATCATTCTCCTTCAACGTTTTCTAAGATGGCTTTGTTCGCCGCTCTTTGGAAGAAATAACCTTCTATAAATGAGATCAATAGTTTATAAATCAAATCTTATTAAAGGTTTAAAGATATTATCGACGTCGTTTGATTTCCTATCTTTTGACACCGATTCTATTTTCACACATCAGGGATAAAAGAAGAACTATTGAATTCGATGGCTGCACTGAACACCCATATGTATAATGCAAACATTAAACCAATGGTCTAGACGCCCCCGGCCAAATTCTATTTCCTCATACAAACTATTGAGTGTTATTTATTAAATTACGTTAAAAAATAATAGAAAAATTATTCTTCTCGTTAATCCTCTGATTTACATAATTGACCATTATTCTTCCTAAGTGCAAATAAACGGCAACTCCCGAGCTTTGAACATTTGTTTCATCAGCATTAGCAAAAAATTTCTGTAGAATTTCGTATCTAATATTTGCGTTTAAAAGCAACTAATTTACACATTCGACATTTTAATGAGAAATCATTCTAAATCCAAATAAGAAGACTTTTAGTGTTTGGGTGCATTCTCTTTCAAAATGCTACAATAACTACAAAATGGCACTACGCCTTTCAATTTTCTCGTAAGCTCTTAGAGTCTAATTCAAAATGAGAAGCCAGAGAATTAAAACATCGAAGACCAATTAAAAACAAGTGAATCAAAAATTGGTTCCATTCGACATCATAAATATTCATAAATAAACACACTTTTACTCTTTGTTTCATTTCTATTAACGTTCTAAATCGCTGTAAGCAATCTCATCAAAAGTTGTTTAGAAAATAAGCAGTCGTGCGTGTTCTTTAGTTCAATTAGGTGTATAAAAACCAATATTCCTCCTTATTTAAATCACCACATACAAAAAACTACAAAAATCAATTTGCGAAGAGAAATCATCTGTGTGCTTCAATTACCGATGTCATTTGATGCAATTTGAAATTTTTAAGTGTATTGTCTTCCCTGTCAGGCTATTGAAATTACTATTTCTATCTATTAAGGAAATGGCCGCCTTGAAGATAAGACAAACAAAAAGGTTTTAAAATTGTCCAGAACAAATATTTGTAATGAAAGAGTGATCCGAAGGTCGCACATTTTATAAACATCATGTGTGTATATGCAAAACATGTCAGTTTATATAACTCAATGATAAATTTGTAAAATAAGATGATGGAAGAACCAAAAAACAGTCTGTATATAGTTAATAGTAAATACAAATTGAGAAATTATGACCAGGATAACATTTCCGTTTATAAAAGAGGAAGATATTATTTTAAGGTAATGTAAAAATTAAGAATAAACTTTTTTCTAAAATTCCTAAGGATGATATGAAAAATAAATAAAAGTTCATTCATTTGTTTATTGTGCTTTGTAATTATACGTTTAATAAATAAGAGAACGTTCAGTTAAAAGCATGCTTGTTTTAATCGCCGTCTGAACACTTGTAGTAAACAACGCCATAAACAATGATGTGTACACGACCACAGTAGCGCACTTACTGAGTCAGTCAAGGAGTGTTAGAGGAAACTCATCTAACTTTATCTACGAACCTTAAGTTTTTTGTTTATGTTAAAACCTATATGTAAGAACATTAAACTTCCCAAATGTGGTTTATTTTCGACTGCTTTTAATCACATGTTTTTCTGTAGAACTGATGGAATTTAATCCTTGAAGCTTTGTTTTGTTATGCAAGAAGACGTGTTGTTGCCCCTACTCCTCTCCCTTGATGGTAAATTCAAGTACCTTCAATAAACCTTTTTAGTTTAAAAAAATTAAAATGTGAAAAAGCGCAACTGGTATTTTTTTTCTAGCTGGACCTCGTGGGATGATTCATATATCGGAAAAGTATCCTTCAGTCATGTTGTTTTATACTTTGAAAATACACCTGTAATATAAGCGTTTCACTCTCGTGATAACAGGTCTGCTGGCACATGGTGTTAAGATCCTTAATAATAAACTGATTTGAAATGAATGCCTAAATGTGCACGTTTTGTATTTGTCTACCTATTTGTTAGATCAAATATATTGTAAGCTGCCCAATTAATGATTTGTCACATTTACGTACATGTATGAATTTTTCCTTAAATACATTTTAATGAGATTTGTCCTCATTGCAAGTTGGTTGTGCAGATACTGTAGATACTTAGTTGTATCCATTTAAGATTTTCAATTTCACTTTAATTTAAAAACAAACAGGATTAGGAAGAACATTTTCTCTTTTTCTCATTGTTTAATCATTTAAAAAGGTCACAGATTATGCCATATATATCAAGTACTCGATACCTTTGATTAGTAAGAATTTTTGTCATGTTCTTCTGTTTCACATTAGAGTCCTAATATAATCTGTCGCCATAAAATTTCAGTGGAAAAATCTTGACACTCGGCAGCCGTTGAACGTCCTGCTTTCTTTAATGGCAAACTAAGAAATCGGTTGAACAGCACTAATTAGATAATGTGGACATGGCATCCAGTCAATTTTGTAGATTTAGGACTGCCCTTAGCTTCATCTATGTCAACTATTCAGCCATTAATCAAAAAAACTCCTACAATGAATACCCTCGACTTAAAGAACGAACTGTAAATTGAATAATGCCTCCAAAAGCTAATTAATATTCATTCACATGTTCGTTTTTAATGACAAGTAAGAAATCTATAAATCGACTTTTCGGTTCTTTTAAAGAGGTCAATACATAAGTATGTAAGCATTAAATGGCACATTTTCTCGATTTAATTCTAAACCCCTTGTTATAATTCTGAAGAGTCCGTTGCCTTACCTCAAGCTAGACAGGAAAATAACTGTCAAAAAGCTTTAAAGAAACATACCATGAGCCATGCATATTTTTTTTTGCACAAGCTTAGTGGAAAAAAGAAGATCCAGAGCGCATTCATCTTAAGACGTCATTATTCTGCTTAGATAACCACACTGTTGTCGTCAAGCGTGCTTCTTCATTGTATAAAATGAAACAAAAGTAAATGGAATGACTTTGAGGTAGCTGAATTTTAAGAACACTTCGAACAATATAACTTGAGATTTCCTTTTTCTTTAATTAACCCCTTTAAACATCATTTCAGTTTACATGCAGGTATTACAATTTGTTGTTAGTTTTATCTGAGACCCAATCTTTCAAGTCCTTTTTTTGTTAATGGAACTTAGTCTGTGTTTAAGATATACATGTATTCACAAGAATATAAAGTTTTGTTTCACCACAAGCATACAGTTTTAAAATTGCAATTGTGTCGCTAAACACCATGCAACGCCATATTAACAAATACGACATATATGTAGCTGATTTTTTTTTATAAGTTTCCATAGATTTCAAAGTTCCTTTATTTGATTTTTTTTTATCTAAAGGTATCGGGATTTCAGATTTACCTATGTCTGCAAACTTTGCGTGGTTGCTTTGCGTCCATGTCTTCCAGAATCGTTGCATATGGTTCCATTGCATTACACGTACTAAGATATCTTTAAATTGAAAATTCCTATTGTGGATAACATAAGTCAAAAATATAAAAGAAAATAACGAAAATAGAAACTTTTTTCATTACTTTTACCCAAATAGCAGATGCTTTACACAAATGAATAGTAGAGTTTAATTAATCTAAATGTGACTTTTTTTTCAATGAAATGTTAGAATTTTAAAGAAACATACAGATTGGGATTTTTTGATTAATATAACAACTGATTTTAATTAAGAAAAACCTTAAAGTTTTTTCCAGAAAAAAAAATTGTTAAGGTAACAATGTTTAACACTAACATGAAGTAAATTTGTTATGATAATAAATCAATACTAGCAAGGTAATTAACAGTCGTCACATTGAATAACAGGGGTATTTTTAAAACATATGGTTTGAAATAAGCAAATCTTATCAAGATAAAAAAATTATAGTTATGAAAAAGAACATTGGTTTGAAGAATATTCGAGAAACATTGAGCAAAATAAAAATGAAACATTAATTAAACACCTGCTAAGGCCAGACAAGGCTAGACACTTGTACTAATAGCATTTTGTTAGATATATGTATGCAAAAAATCTATTACAGTTTCCCAGTGGGGCAACTTAGTAAACTGGTTATACAGAGAAAAGAAAACTGAGCTCTATATGTAAAATCAAATGGAAAATATATGGTCTATATTCAAGAAACACACTGACGCAAAATTCAAAATATCGGGGGGGGGGGGGAGAGTTACAAAAAAGTGACTAAAGTAAGTGATTGTGAAATTTTCTTTACAGGTACGTGTGACCTTTAAATAACTCGTGTTATTGCATCGCATGGTATATCCTTCAACAGACATATCAGCCCAATATCTATACATGTAGATGTTTAAGCTTTTAGATGCATGTATAGTATGTGGAAGGATCGCAAATCGGAATGAAAATCTGTTTGCTTTACGGCAAGTTCGTTCGACAAGTATACACATAAACGACAGCCAGTTATAAGGTTAAGTTATTGCAATATACACCTCACCAATACCCATGTTCTTTCTGATACATCGTTTACAAGAGGTAACAAACCATATGATACCTATTAATACCTTTTTAGAAACAAGACTACAAGGGTTACAGACCTGTGTATCTTCCCGAACATGGTTACAAGGATTATGAGGGTTAAAAACCCTTGTGTCTCTACCAACAAGGTTTCGAGGGTTACAGATCCCTGTAACTGTACCAAAATCTTTCAGAACTGGGTAACAATAATAACGTGGTTACATAGAGGAAACTCGGGTATCTCTGTCAATGTCTTTCCGAACCAAGGACACAAGAGTAGCGTGTTTCAGTAAATATCATAACTGCTGTTACCCTGTTTCAGAAAAAAAAGAATGTATTGTTAAAACTGAGATGCAGGTTTTGAGATAAGAAGGAAATACTCTCATTATTGTTAGTCTAGTAATCTTAAGTAACATCTGTAATTGGGTTAGAGATCAATAGCACAGGAAAAATGTTGTGTTTTCTTGCCATATATGCATTTTGAAGTTGTTAAACTTGTTTTCCGTAAGAGGTTTACAGAACCAAAACGTTGATGAAAAACAACCTAAACAAAACGCACTTTTAGGGAGCAAATTAAAGCCCAATTATCTGTCTTATTTACCTAGTCCAAATTGCAAAGTAATTTAAAAGTGCTACGATATAAAATTACATTACGTCAAATATAATTTGATCCACACCCAATGTTTTTTTAAATCAAATCGAATGGAAATGTGTTTCATAGCATTGGGTTTTGAATTTTTTTTAATATAATAAACAAATTTTCATGTTTACAGAAGTTTGAAAATGACTTGTAGATTAAGTTTTGTTGCTATTTAATTATTGTTTGTTTGCTAAAATGAATTGATTAGATCATGCCTTAAGAGCCGGGGTTAACTTTTACAAGGTATAATAATTTGTAAGTTGGTAAACTATTTATGGTTCAACAAATATATATTGTCTTATTGGTATCATTTGCTCGTGAGTCTTAACCCTCAAAAACATTTTGACAAAATCAAGTTGTATTTTGGTTATAGATGTGGCAAAGGTTGCCAAGCAGAGACTTACAACTTCAGAGAAAAGGATACTGGTCTAAATGCTTTTCTGTGATGCCATATCTGCAGATTGACCGAATGTATGGGCTAAACTTGTTAACTTTTTGATAGGAAGGGAGGATGTAAGAGACAAGTAAGGTCAGTCAAAAGCATATGATTTTAATATCATTATAACATGTATTTCAAATTATTATTGAAAACATAAGATTGTACTAGATTTACGTAATGCAGTAAATATTATACAATTTCGAAAACTAATGACAAACCATCATTATTTAAACGTATATTACATTATCAATCAATCCGTTCTATGACAAATAAAATTTAAAAATAAAACCCTTTTTTATACAGGGTTTTACACTGATAGTCCATCGTTCTGATTTCTTCCTCTCTCTTCACTTTCATGAATCATCTTATTAAATGTACTTTGCAGATTACTTTCTACTTTGAGTACCAAAAATTTTATTTCGAATGCAACGTAAAATTCGATCCAAAGCTATCTACAGGACATATCAATTAACTTCTTTATAGAATATTTTTTTGTGTGGTGCTCAGGGCTAATCGGCAGTGATTATCTTCATCGCGACAGCCTTTACCATGACACGGGACCTCGCTTCTTGGTTGAGTTTTTTACAATAAAACATATGCTTTCTTTCTTTCACAGAATCAAACACCCACCCACCCCCACTAGCGTCCTCTTGAAAAATGGAGTTTCGATTTGAACAAGCCATCATCTTGTTTAAAAATAAAACAAAATGTTAAATCCTAATATAAATGCAATGTAGTTAAATGTTTATATTTATCTGTGCATTGTGTTACATCACAAGAAGTATATAATGAGTGATATAATGAATATTTGTATTAAATATACGGGTAATATCGATAGAAAAGACTATTAGACTTTACCTGTATGTCAGACTTCAAACATTGGGGAGAACTATGCCTATTTGAGGAATTTAAGAATAAAATCAGCCTTTTTCATTTGTATACATCTAGATGATATAGATTTACATCTATGAAATTTAATACGTCTCAGTGCTGATCTTGTCTACTTGATTTTTTTTACATTTTACTTTTTTTATCCACCCTTATTTAAATTTCCTTAACAATGTTTAAGATGCCAGAAATTAGTTGCAAAGATCCAGAAAAACAGCCTTGGTGCTAATTACCTCTGTCGTAAAATTTTTTATTTTAATTTCTGTAATTTGGTTACACGTTTATTTATTTGAAATTCGTCATTGCATTGGGTAAATCTATGTTTCAGAAAAAATAATCGATTTGGTATTTAGCTTAATGCCAATAGCAGATATGAAATAAACTATCGTATGAATAAATACCATGGATGAATCAAATTACATATGTTTTTTATTCAAATACAAAGTTATGTTACTTATGAATGGCCTTCGTTTCAGATTATACATGTATACTCGTTCTAAACAGTGTTTGATACATAATTCCATATTCTGTGGTGAATTCTCACTTACTCATTGGAAAATCATTAGCTTTATATCAATTAGTAGAATACAATATTACTTAATTTTCCTTAGCAACAATACCATTGAATTCGGAATGTGTCTGCCTTAAAACAATCGATTTCTTTTCTGATCTTATTCAAAGCTTACGAAAGGAGGGGACATTGTTGACAAAAGATGAACAGTGAAACAATTACACATAAGACCGATTAAGCGAGAACAAATGCTTTTAATTGCTAACCTGAATGCCATGTCAGAATCCAGTGAATGCGTAGTCGTCATAATGTATCGGCGTTCTTTGATTGGCTAATCAGTTCACACCGTGGAAGATTGCGTATAAAGCGCTCAACACAAAACCTGTAAGAATTATCAGCTACTGTCTTAGCCCTCTTTGAAATGCTCCCAACATTCTTCGGGTATATATAGGGTTATGATCACCGTCAACTGTACAGAATCTTGTTCGGGAAAACTTTATAATTTACAAGGTAAGGTTTTATTATATTCGTGTTGTTACAATGCATCACTTACTGTTTTATAATTGTGATATCGCTTTTTTAAACTTTCTAAATAAAGCACTTATTATATTAACATTAATGTCAAAACAAAATGTTTGATAAGCCATTGCAGACTTAGGAATATCTTTCTTCATTTAAATATTGCACCAACTCATGCTCAGTAATTTGCTAAGTTGCTTTTGCACCTGGTTGAATGTTAAATGTCATGACTTTACCTATATTCTAGTTATAATTTTATGAAGTGACATATGATTTCACATGGCATTTCAATCTTTAAAAGGTTGATACTTCTATTTCAAATGAACTTTTAGACAAAAAATCCTTTTAAACTATCTTTTTAGTTTTGCTTGCATCCAATTTACAATACGAAAACTAGAAATTTACTGTTACAAGGGTGATGGTTTTTATTTTTCGAAAACTGGATCTGGATATAAGAAAGCAGTATTAAAGAAGACAGTTTTGATTTTCAAGTCCTTCAAATACTTTTGACTTACACTAAATCATTAAAACAGCGTATTTAACAGTAAACATTTTTATAAAATATATAATACTAAGTCAATGGATAACGAGGGAAAATGACGACTGATGCAGGATAGACATATAATCGTAAATTATTTATCTTACAATTATGAACTACTGAAAAAAATTATAGAGCATCAGATATTTTCTCAATAAAAATATCCTGATCCATGCAGTTCAACTTACCACTTATATGAGAATCAAGGTTTTTGTCTGTCTGTCAATAGAAAACAATGACAAATGAAAACAATGACAATGACTAATGACAAAAGAATGGGGAAAGAAATATTAAACTTCAAAGTTGGGATGATTCGTAAAACTTCATTTTGTCGAACTAATTAATTATAATTCTAATCAGGAACTGTCATGTAATTCGAAAAGAAGAAAAAAATAGTGTTTAGCATGCGCATAACCCTACACGAACCTTAATATGACAATTTGTTACAGAGAAGCAATGCGATTTTCAAGGTCCGATTTGATGGCTTATTGGTACACTGGTATACAAAGCATAGTTTTCGATTCGACGTTGTAACCACACCTGCATTCAACTCCTTTATTAAGCTCATTCGGCTTTGGCAACAAACTGTTAATTGCTATCAAAGCATATGTAAGATGTTTTTCAACCAATGATAATCTGTTATATCCAGCGTGGGAGGGTGGGTTCAAGGAGGTTGGGTGGTCAACAAATTAGCTATCAGATCTACACTAATTTTTTGGACATGGTTTTAAAAATTATTTACTATTGTTTAGTAAAAGAATAATAAAATATTTTAGCTTTAAAATTTGAATATTTTCCTATATGTATATACAAAGCTCGTTTTCCAAAGGAACTAATATAGTTAAAACTAGCCTCGATCCAACCCTATTAAATGAGACCTTTTTACATGTATTACTTTCAATGCCGTTTGTACATTATATGCATTTATGATGTGAACCACGTGACTTCAGGTTACATTGTTTAAAACTTATCAAGGTTAAATGGTCAGCATCAGGTTCATTACTATTTCAAATTTTTTCAAATTATTGTCTGAGACGGCAATGGATTTCAAATATGCACTATGCAACCAAGAATGAACTTGCAAAATTAATTTACATTAGGCATTCTTAGAGTTTTATTTGTATTCCTATTGATATCAATGAAAAGCAGTAAACTTACACAATTTTTTTCTGGCAGAAACGACGTTTAAGCTGGATATCATGTTGATGCAAGATTAATCAACTCTTGGATTTTAGCTGATAAATTTCACAAACAAGTCTCAAAAGCGATAATATCCCGATATTATGCTATTTACATAATTTTCTTTTCATTCGATCAGCAATTACTTTGTTTAATAAGCCTTGAACACCAGCAATCAACTTTCATAACAATATAGATCGTATGATAATGTACAAAGGTGGTCTTTAGTTTGTAAACAAATACAATTTCGCCAGGAAAAAATTTCAAAGAGGATGATGAAAACCACGATATTGCAAGATGTATACCCCCTAGCAAGAAATAAACAATCGAGTTTTGGGGTTGTTTTTTGTTTTCTTACTTTTTTTAAAACAAATATAATACATGTATAGAGGTTATGATTACTGCAGTAAAACAAATAATTTTCTAAGACGGAGTTGTCTTTCGATTTAAAACACGGAAAAAAGTACTTTTTCAGACATAAATGTGGATTCATTTCCAAATATGTAGAGACTTATATATTATATATAATCATCATGCGTGATTTTGCTCTTAGATTGTTTATCTAGGGTTAAAATTGTCCATAGTAAATTAAAAGTAGAAAAAATAACTTTTAGAGAATTCATAGGTTGATGTGTCCGGAGACAAGATCGTTCGTGCTATATTCAATTCATTGTGACGTCATTGGATGCTTTTGACGGGCTCCCAATTTGGTTTATTTGCTATAATGTAAATAATAAAGAACAATAAGACTGACTTTTCTTTATTGTACTGGCCTACATCGTGACATAACAGACCCGAAACTTGTTGTTCTAAGTCTGAGTTGCGGATTAAGGTATACTTACTCTCTGTTTAAACGACATATTAAGGGGAATTGAATCAACCACACACAGGGCGAGCGATGACCATTATTCCAACAATTATATATTCCAAAATGGTTTTATAGTGTTAATATCGGAACTCTATTTAAAGGTATAAGGTTAAACTACATATATACATTTGTGAATGTTTACACTTAAATTTTAATGATATATGTGAAAATAAATATTATTCATTTACCTATAGTATATATTGACCCATCATCTTGTTGTGCAAACAATATTTAGAGAACGCATTCATCATTACATACGATATCGGTATTTAAAACAAAATAATGAAATTACCAACATATGAAAACATAGAAAAATGGTCAAAATATCAAAATAGAACGAAAACCATAGACTAAATTCCGAATAGCAAATTCTCCTCAATTTTCTTGGATACAGCCTATCATGAACTCTACTCATCTCGTGACGCCATGTTGTATATCAGACTATGAAAGCAATAAATTCACGATAGTAAAGATCAAATTTTACGTTTCAATCAGTAGTTATCTTGATGACCTTTTCTCGCAGAGGAATTGACACTAGCAATATTGAAATATTTCAATATTCGTTCTGTCATGCTTTATTTAAAAAAAAACCCATCGAATTCTAAGATGGATTACGTTCGTAAAGGTGTGATAAACTTTATTTTGAAAAAAAAATGTGGACCTTAGATCTTAAGATGAATATTCAGTATAACTACTTTTGAAAATCTTCAGAGTGATATCAATTTAAGAGATTAAACTGGTTTAACGGATAAAAATCAATCAGCAAACAATAATCGATAAAGCTCCTGGTAATTTCACAGGCTATATCCATCGTCACAATATTTTGTGAGATAAATATCTTACTTAATATAAAGAAACTCTTACTGACCTGATTTTTAGCATTTGTTTTTTAATGCATTTTGTTTATATCTATATTACATGAAGTCTAGATTTGAAAAATGAAATTTGCATAATTATAGAGGTATGAATGTATACATGTTTTAAAAACAATAGCTATTTTATCGTAAACGAATCTAAGCTGTATTTAAAATCACCACATCGACCACAGTTGACATATTGGCAAAGTCAAATAACTATTAGATATTGAAATTATTGCTGAAATTCTAGAACATAAATACTTAAGATAAAATCAATGTCATCATTAGGTGGCCAGACATAATCAACTATTTTCTTAACAGTATACAATTTGATATGATTTGATATGTATCAAAGCTAAACACAATTTAACTGTTGCTATGTGGTCCCGTTGCCATGGTAATAGTGAGTAAAAAGGCCATATTAAAGCTTATTTGAGGGCCCATTATGAGTAATTGCAACAATTTGTGAAAAAAAGTGTTAGAAAAATGCATATTTGAAAGTGTTACAATAGTAACTTAACAAAAACAAGAATGTCTTTTAATTTAAAATCAAAATCAAAATCATGGAATTTTTTAAACCCACTATTATGGTTCTGCAATATAGAAATTTTTAATGAAAACTAAGAGCAATTTCTTTGATAACAGAGTGTAAAATAAGGAAAATGTTTATGTTAGGAAACCTTCTTATTTTATTTATTGAGAAAAACTTTAATTTTGTTGTAAATAATTGCCGTTACTATGGGTTTTTTCTATCTTTAGGTCAGATACCATGGCAACGGTTAACCTTAGCAACCAGTTTTTCGTGTCTTGTTGCGTTTAACACTGATGTGTGTACATCCATGAAACATAAACAAAATTAGGGACTATGCATGACCAGACCCTTATATAAAACTTTGATTCCTACATAGAATTGATATTAAAATTTTTCAAAAAATTATTTTTATAAAATGAAATAAAATAGGTTTAAACAATTTTATTTTTTAAACGCCACACCTATCCTTTAAAACGAACCGTCCTTTATGCATGTTGTATATATTTCTTAATTTAGATTCCTCCTATTGCGTCAGGGCTCAACTGTTTTTCTCTATCATTGACAAATCCTTTCCTTCAGAATTTAGAAACGAATATTATATGAATGGTGAATTTTTGTAATTGGACACTCAATTTAAAGCGGTTGAAGGATATTCGTTGCCACTGGCTATTTTCTCTTTCAACATACATGTAGAAGGTCAACCTAGAAGAAATCATACATTCAATGTAAGCTGAATTTAAATCAAAGCAGCCCTGACCCATATTTTTTAATCATAGTTCTTGAAAACTGTTTGAATTGGTCAACCCTGTATAGGTCTAATCCAGAATAATTTTATTGTAAAAAATGGAAAATAAAAATGATCAAAACTTCGAAATAAACAATTAAAATATTCTTCAAACTCAATTCTCTAAGGAGCTTATAATGACAGCATGGTCAGAAGGCATTTTTTTTTTACAAATTACAAAATAGGTCGATCTAATGACACAATTATTTCGAACGCTTCAATATCAGTATAAAGTTAAAATAAAATTAGAATTTCAAGATATATAATTACTTTGTTTAAAACAAAGTATGCGATTAATACTTTACATTTTAAAAACGGATATAAGCCCACTTAACTACCTCCTTCCAAATACTCCATATCTTTTACTATTGACGGAGCTCAAACGTCTTTTCTTCTTTTGGTCTCTAATTGATGAGAGAAATTACTAACGATTAGGTAACACTTATGGAGTACAACGATTAAGTAACACTTAGTCAGTACACTTTATAAGGTGTTTGGAGTGAGGTATTTGAAAATCGTCCCTGTATAGAGATGCTTATTTGCATGTCATGATATACAATCCTGCGTTAAAGATAAACTGAGTTCTTATCGAATAAAATAAATGAATAGGTCGTAAGAGTTCCAAAGCCTAAGAGCAGTAGGTCACCTAATCATGCCTACACCGTACAACTAGATTATCAGAGTAAATTACTTCATTTTGATTTTCTGCCTTTTCAGACATTTAATGATTAATCAATTTTACTTTGTCTTCAGTTAGTATTTCTCTCTATCTAAAAACTAGGCATTGGTTCTAATACACCTTTCTTCGCTATTGTTTGCGGTCTAGTGTTCTAGGCAGGGTTGGCAATAAAGCGGGAAATACTCATATTTCCCAGGACGGTGGGAAATACTGTTATTTCCCGGGAATTACTGGTATTTCCCCGGAAATCCTGGGAAATAAAGTACAACTATATGCTAGTACTTCATATCAAGTCTTAATCAAATCTGTTGGAAAGTAGACAATAGTATACCTTCTTTGCTATGACAATTTATCTTAACAATTAAGTTTTGGCTAGCCAGTAATGCATTTGGCATCTACTTATGAACACTCAAAACATGGTTCATTTATGCACCAGTGTTATTTGTTTTAAGACTTAAGTCAGGTATAGATAGGTGCATCTATACAGTTATTGTAAGCATGAAACCAAAAGTTCAAGTTTCTTGTTTCTTTGATATATGTGAGAAATGGGCCAAGAAAATTGTGAAAAATAAAGTGTGACTGTGTCACTACCTCAATATGCAACATACTTCAGAAGAGGCCAATTAGCCCTACTCAAAGTAAATACATGTATCTCCCCAAAACAGGAGCACATAACTGTCAAGAGTCAATTTCTTAAAACAACATGTATGATTGTTTGATCGTTGCTGGTAACACCTACAGTAATTATAAAAGGGTTTAAGTTTATTTTGTGTAAAATACAAAACACAGGGGATTGAAAAAGCTGGACTGAAATTTGTGTGTGTGTGTGTATATATATATATATATATACACACACACACACACACACACACACACACACACACACACACTCTAGCTGCTATAGGATGCTTTGAGGAATAGATGATCTGGTAAATTTAAGATTCACAATACTGACAGTAAAATGGCAAAGCATGTTGAATGTTGTTTTTATATTTAATCCTGATATCTTATTTTCTAAATATATGTTTTACATTGAACATTTGAAACAAGTAAATAATTTAATTTTGCATTTCCCAGTTATTCCCAGTATTTCTCAGTTTAGTGAAAATCAGTAGTATTTACCAGGACAGGATATACCGGTATTTACCACTGGTAATTCCCAGCACTGGTATTTTTCGACCAACCCTGTTTCTAGGCAATGTGTTCGCTTTGTTTCAGGTGAAAATATCTAATTCCTTTGGATATCTTCATTATAATAAATTCATTTAATCACCGAATTATCACAAACAAAATCGAGAAGATTTATCTTAAAATGAAATTGAACTGATGGTTAAACTGGTTTGCTTTACACACATTTCACCATAACATTTAAACAGCATCGCTACTTCCTGTAGAAATTGAGTCAAAATACAACCATTGTGTCTTTAATTTAAAAAAAGAGACCTTTTGCCAAGAGACCTCTCTGAAATTCGTTCATATCGACTAGGTCAACATAACCACTTTATTGTTTGCTAGCAATTTGTGGGAGAGAGCATGCATATTAAATCGCAATGACTCAATGACAAATTAAACAGTTATATGATCAAGTAATTAAGAAAATTAGTAAGCTGTTGAGTCTCACAAAAAAACTCTTCGTGTTGTCCCCATACAATTGTCTCTCAGAGCTATTATTGTCAACCTGGGAACCACCGCTCCTCTCCTTTTAATTTGCATTTTACGAAAAAGAGGATCATACACAGTGGATGGTGATGAAATATTTAATATCTTTCCCCCTATAAATTGCTGGAGACATTGTTCATTATCACTTAGTGATATTTCTTCCCTCGATTTTGAAGCATGTGAGACAGCTACAGACATGCAATCGTTACCCTCCTCCGAACCGATGCTTAAGGTATGCGCTTATATTTCAGCTTACATATCATTTCCTTTTCAATGTTACTTTGTATCATTTAGCTTTAAAGGATACTTCGCACTTTTCATCTTCATTAAAAAAGCAATAAATATGTAAAGACTCTTTATTCAACATGAGTCAATGTTATCTTAACTAGGATGAAATGTTCAAGGCCTTCCAGATATTATATCGGTTACATCTATATAACAAGTATCAAGATGCTGTTTACATTTTCAATTTCTACTCATCGTAAGTCTTGTCATATATTGCTATCTATATGTCTTTAACTGGAAAAAATAAAATCATTAAAATAACGCTAGTACATTGATTTCTGTTCATTGGTTGTACTTTAAATATTCCAAGAAACATTATACCTCCAGATCCTTTTCGTAACACTCTTATTAACTCAACTTAGTTCGGTCTGCATCATATTCAAATTTATTCTACAACTGTACTGACAGAAAGGGAGAAAGACTGCTGTGTACTTAAGAAATCCTCCTTAAGTCATATTCTGAAGTTTTTTTTCCTTTCAGAAAAAGCATCATCATAGTGTCTTGTTTCGTTAATGTTTTTTCCGCGAGTGATAATTATTGGATGATCTGCGTGGAAAGTTCCTCATTTGTTTTTTATATGAGGCGGCTATTACAATAGCCTTGAAATTAGCTTTAATCGGCTGATTTTTCTAATTATTTGCGCTAGAAAAACAATTAACGTCCCAGGGAACTTTTCCAAGTGCAATTTTGTTATGTCGAAAGTAAAAGATGCTACTCTACTAAACCAAAGAATGTATTTTATAATAAACATTCATTAGAATTGAATTTTTTTAAGACGCTTTAAAACTTAGAATAAATAGAATTCAATTAACTAGTACCGTATAATATGAAAATACGGGATGTGTAAAATCGGAATTCTTTGGAACAAGGTAACAAATATACCTGTATCTCGCACAATTATATCGTGTGTAAGGGAATCGGATTACATAAACATGAAAAGTATATGCTTACTAACAAGTTTATGTATAATGCCAAAAACCTTATCAAAGAAGTTAAGGCTTTTTAAAACAAAATTAAATAAAATAGGAAAAAAACCTTTTTGGGATACATTAAACTGTTTGTCTTTTTAAAAAATGTTTGCATTTTGTCATTTGAAAAATAACTTTATATTTTATATCTGGCTTATTCATAAAGCCTGTTAGAAATGACAGTATTTCAGTGATTTAGTACGTATTGTTTGAAATTACTATAAGAAGAAAGAGTTTGGTGTTAGTTGTTGGTATTTTTCTGAAAGAAAAGAAAACTCAGTGATTTAGTAACAACACTCTCTTATGACCTCTTAAAGATATTTTTAAACAAACAAATAGAATCCCAGTCTATATTCAGAAATTAAGGAAATAAAGATATTCGATACCGCTAGTTTAACAACCATTCACATCTCCTTGTTTCACACTGGGGTACAATTTATTTAATAACATGTCAGATTAGAAGGCAAATCTGCAAATTAACAAATGAACATGTATGATTACCCTACACACCACAACATGTTGTCATCAGATTGTGTTTTATCTTGACGAGCAATTAGCTTACACAGATTGGTTTTTAGCGTTCAGAGTATACCCTCGGCGTCATATTCGATTAGAACTCGTTAGAGATATTTTTACTGGTGTCTACCAAGATTAATGGTTTCACCAAAATAAATGCCTTTTTTTCTCACTTAGCAGTATCAATACTAGTTTACATTTTGAAAGATAAAAGGAAAGAAAAAAAAACCCAGCAAAACCAGGTCAAGAAATGCTGCTATTGTTTAATAATGAATATTACACTATAATCAATTCTTGTTTGTTTGACGAGATTCCACATATACATGTACTGAACAAAAAAATATAAACTCAGATATAAGGTAATGTTAAACGAAAGTCTAACATATAAATAAATGGTGTTAAAAACTAAACTTGTTAGTTGTAGTATGACCTTTCTAAAACCTTCTTGAACAAAGTTTTCAAGTTTTTTGTCGGTTTTAGTGTCCAAAACGTTTTTTATTATTTTGGTATCCGACTGTATGAGGAAATTTAATAATATATAGATATAAACAAATACAAATAACCAAAGAATAAAAATTCAGGTTAAAAAAAACTTAATCTTAAAGGTCAAGCTAAGGTTTGAAAAAAAAAGCAAACAAGATAAAAATGGAAAAAGACACAAATCAGTATTTTTGTCAGGCTAATGATATGCTTTATGTCTTAGATATATGTTAATAATATTAATATAGGCCACAAATGTTGCTGCTCGTCACGGTCTCAAATATCAAATGATTAAACAATTAAACAATTATTATTTTATTGCATTTGACGTGTCACAAGAGAATCTCTTGTTTATTGTTCGCATAAAAACGCATCTCAATTATTTCATGTACCGTAATAATCATCAAAATTATGGTGACTTAAAATAAAATAACAATACCTTGGTGAGAAGTGGCGATTCCACTGGGTTGTTTAAATGTCGATGGTTGACAGATGAGAGTAGCATAAAATGGATCGAATTCAATTAGACAAGTGACTATGCTGTTGGGAAATACGAATCTAACAGTTTGCAAAAATCCTGTTGCATGCATGTACAGCTATTTTCACAACGTTGAACATTATATATTTTTTTGTTTTAATGAACAAGGCCTTGGCAAAGTTAATCTGATATGATAAATAACCAAATAGTTTTTGTAACATGCTAGCATTAAATGTGGTTAAACGATTAGGATTTCTATAACATATGTGGTTATAAAAAAATGGACATTTTTTTCGAAACACTAAGAACCATTGATAAATTTTATACATTTAAAAGAGGAAAAACAAATAGATTCCTATGTTTAATTAAATTTCTATCAAATTATCATCATTCGCAAGATCAAAGCGAAAAGTTCTACTTTTCTCAGCAATTTTAAAAGCAACAATTACATTCAAATTGACTTTAATTTGCTTAGATGAAAACTTATTCGATAATGAAAAATCTTATCGTTTCTAGAGTGAAGATTCATATGGGGTTTTTTTTCGAATTATTTTACAGGTGATGTGTCAAAAAAGCCTCGGTGTAGTGTATGCCTTCAGCATCTTCTCCGTAGTGATAACATCGGTGTTTCCCCAGCCGGCCACAACAATTCTTTGTGAACGGAGATGTGAATCGTCCACGCCAAACTTAGCAAGGCTCAAATTACTGTGGCACAGGATGTCAAAAAGAATAGGCAAAGATGGTATGTAGCTTTTTCAATCTGTAGGGAGTAAGTAATTAAGTCATTGTTTATTCAAGTGTCACATGCCAATATAACAAATAAAATTTCATTATATAATATTACATAAAATATTAGCACCCTGCCTAAAAAACATATGAGACACACATTAGGGTAATGTTATTGTTGATAATTTTCATCTACATTGTACAAAACTTACAAACGAGGTGTCCATTTTCTAATGGAATACAGGAGGCAGAGTCTTAAAAAAATATCAAATAGTTGTCATTTTTTGTGCAAAACGGTGTGAGGCAGATATCGTACTGTTCTCTGAAATTAAAAGTTGTTTTTTTACTTAACCAAGTCAGTCTGATTTTGAAGGATATCAAAACTATAACAGTCTGACATTTAGTCCAATATTGTACTGATGCTAAGATTACTAATATCGGGCTGTCAATGGTAACATTTTAGCCTGCAAGTACAAAGAATAACCTCACATCAGTGTTACAATTATAATTACAGTAAAACTCGGTTATAGCGAAGTCCTAGGGACCAATGGATTTACTTCTTTATATAATAACTTTAGCAAATTCACTATATACATGTTTCCTTTCACCAGACTACATTTTTTTACTAATAGAGGGTTAGAATTAAAATACACCTTTTTTGATACCTTTAATAATCTGATTATAAATTGAAGAATTTATGTGAAAATAGATTCGTTCAAATTATTATGTTCAAATGTATTGCAAACCTTTTAAACTGTAAAGTAATTCGTTATAAAAGTGTTAAATTTCGTTAATATTCACCTTTACGGGACTTCAAAATCAGTTCGCTATATCCGTAAATTCGTTATATCCGAATTCGTTATAACCGTAAAATTTTACAAAGATTTGTTATGAATTTTACAGGGGACTCAAAAAAACTTCGCTATATCCGATATTTCGCTATATCCGTGTTCGTACTAAACGAGTTTTACTGTAGTTATAGTTATAATCCTCTCAATCATATATTGATCGAATATGCAAATGACCTCATCATATTTCCTTCTCATTACAATTATAAAATATGTTTTAAACTAGCAAATGCAAAAGTAGGAAAGGAAATCACTTCATTTTACATTGCAAAACATCACCGAATCAAGTTGATGATCGTTTTTTATTCAAAATTTCACTAAAAATTACTAATATGACATGAAGTTATTTTGAAGAGGAACAATTTTTTTTTTAATTTTTAAATAAAGGTTTATAAGACAGTTAGTTGTCAGAAATAAGGAGTGTGATAATACTGTAAGCATGATAAGATCCTATATATTCTTCATCTTTGGATTAAAACCCCTACATATTGTGTCTACTTTGCCGAGTGATATTTGCGTCATTGTTATATCAATCTTTTATTACGCATAAGAAAAAAAAGACCTGATCAGTTACAAGAATGTTCTGGTGTACCTTAGCCAAACACAATCAATACTGATACACGTAAAACGATGGTTTGTACCTTTGACGACATCGTAATAACAGCATGTATTTGTGCGCATTTGGATTTTGACCTTGATTTTGGGGGTTGCTTTATTTGGCAGTTACCAGTTGACGGTGATTTGATATTTGCTTTATTTTGCAGATATGTCGTTTGCGGCCTTTGTCCAGTCCCTGATCGCTGCCTCAGAAAGATACAGTCGACTGGAACCTGTGGGGAACTATTTGATTACTATGATTGACAGATATCAAGATTGTGTAAAAGCATGTGAGCATCAACATAGTAAGCGGGCCGAGGAACGCACAGCTGATTCGTATATTAGAAAACAAATTTGTATGTATCATTGTTATATAATAGTCTCATTTATTTGATATTTTAAATGCCTTACATCAGATAAATTTAATTTCCTCAAAATTCACAAAATTTATTGTTAAGAATATGTCCAATCTTTGAAGACTTTTTAAACAAAATCATTTTGCCATTAAAATTGAAAAAAATGACATATTTTACTTTATTTTTTTTTTCCAGGTATTTCCAAAGGCTTGTGTTTATGACAAGAATACCTAAAACAAACATTGAGAGCGACTTCTGTGAAGTGATCAGATCTACAACCAAACCGATTAAGAGACTGTATCAGATTTTTCAGAGTCTATATTTAGCTGTATGATGTTGACCATAGTAGCCATATGCATTTTGTTTCGACTCTTTCCTTTTACGTCATATGTTTTATATCAATACTTATTTTCATTCTAAATGATAATGCTGAGCTTTAAAACAATAATGAAGTTATATTATATTGTCTCTGAAAATTGAAGAAAAAAATGATTGTTAAAAAATGAATAAATACTTTCAGCCATGCTTGATGTTTGATTTACTTTCTTTTCTTTTTTTGACCTTCTTAAAGTATGCATATTTGAAAAAGTAACACTTATCTTTAAGAAGATTCTATCTGAATTAGTGTATTATTATCAAGTTAAGACGCTTAAAAAGACGAACTTGCCTTGTTAAGTTTAAAAAAATTACAATAATATTATATTTTTAACAAGTCATTATTTTAAGAGTTTGATTTGAGATGGAAAATGAAAATGTTATAATTAGCTTCCACGTTGAATTTAAACAACCATAATACTTTAAGCCAGTTTCAAAAGAGCTTGGAAACTAATACATTATATTAACAAAAATGTAAGCGTCAGCAATGTATAAAAATCAAGTTAATATAAAAGTACATGTATACTCTTGAATGACATGGTCGTTTAAGTACATTAGCGCTTTTTTGTCACTTGTTGTAATACATATATTACTGTGTACATTTATCTCGTCTAGATGTGCATATACCAGTTGATGGATGCATAGACACAGATTATTAAATAATGATTAAGATAAAGGTGGATAAATTGACTGCACTTGGAAATGAAAATACGAACAATTTGATTTGTCGAGTCAGGACATGTGGTACTAACGCTAACGCGCGGTATTCAATTTGTCTGCATGGCCTGGTGTGTTATAGGATCGACGATATCCAAAAATAAAGCATTCAATGCTTATATTTATATTTAGTTTGATGTTTATTTCTATGAATTATCTTTGTCATGGATATGAATAATAGATGGAACAGCCATAAAACATGTCATTTAGTGAGCTGCTGTCGCTCAATATATATTGCCAGAAACTTTGCCGGGAAAAGTCTTTTTAAGTACATATCAAATTGGTTTGGTAAGTTTGAACGTTTCAATAAATCTAACAATAATATATATTTTTTTTCAAAACGCGGGATGACGTTTACTTGTGCTCATACGCCTTGATAAGGTTTGTCTTGTGTTATTGAACATAAAATGTCATAGATTTCCAATGCAAACATAAGGGGAAATATACACTGAATGTAGATATTATGTTATGAACGGGAAAAGTTGAAAACATAATCGAAACAAACTTTTAAAGCACAAAACCTATGGTAACAAAAGCAGGTAACAAGCAGGTAACAAGCCTAGCATATTCTAAATAATCTAAAGAATCGTCAGCTCTGTATCTCATACTTAATTTGACATAGGTATGGCATTCAAATTGGTTAACAAAAATAAAAAAGAGATAGCATCATGCCAATTTGAATCCCTCTGAAGTTGCCAAACAATACACAAGTTGAACCCTTTGGGGACATGAAGACTGATCATTTGCTCAATGTAATGGCCCAAAATCATATATTAATTAAAGATGCTTCAGTTATTTATTCAATGATTTTAGATTTTAACAGCAGTTTTCTTAAGACTCGCACAAAATGTTTGTTCGCTCATTTTCAAATCATCCATTTCATTGAACAACAAATTAGTATTAAGGTGGTATAGGACATCTGTCGATATTAATGTGGATTAAAGTACATTATCATTAAAATACTTTCACCGTTTTAAAAATATTTGGAGAGGTAAAAATTGTAAAACCACCAGCAGGATTCGAACTCATGACGTACAGATTCGTAGTAAACCCTCTATCCCACTACGCTGTTAGGTGAAACTATTGGGAAAGAAACTACTTATATAATTACATTTGATTTTATTGTTTATTTCGATAAACAATACGTCACAATATGGAAGTGTCCCATACCACCTTAATTTGTCGAGCATTTTTTTAAATGATAGGATAATCAAATTGAGGATATTTTTCGTACCTTTCTGATAACACTAATTCAAGAGCATGACGAGAATATATAACATATAACATCTAGATAAAAGTAGGATCCTAAGTATAAACTTATACTTTCTTCTAACTGACTAACTAAGGCTGACTAACCTTCCTGTTCCTAGTGATCAATTGAAAAAAAAAGAATTTCGAGCTGTGTTGACAGTTGATTCGTTGATTGGAATTTGCATTTTTCAATTGAAATTTAAAAAATGCAATTTTTAAAAACAAGACGGTATTCTCTCTCTCTCTCTCCCTCTCTCTCTCTCTCTCTCTCTCTCTCTCTCTCTCTCTCTCTCTCTGACACAAATCCTCATAAAGCTGTATCAAGGTAAGAAAAATTCTGATTGCAAAAGAAATCTTTATAAAAAAAAGTGAAACAATAAACAGTTTCTGATTTGTGTTTAGTTTCCTCCTATTTCAATAACAAAAATGCAGCATTAACCTATATTTTCTGTCTATACGATGTGATGTGCTATAAAACTGCATGTCATACAAAAAAAATGTACTTTCCAACAACAATATCCATGAGAAGCTTCCAGATGTCAATTAATCACATACAAATCATGATCCGCAGGATTGTTTAAATGATTACTATATTCTTATCTAAAAGCTTTCTGAAAGGTTTCAGCCGATTTCAGAAGAGTGCATGTGGGGTTATCTGTCTTAAATTTTTCTCAGGGAGACCTTAGAAGAAAGAGTACAATGAAATAAGGTTACCAGAAGTGTGGTCAATTGCAAAACCGATTTTGAATTCGTAAGATTATATGTAAGGCAAAACATTATAAAATGGAAAAACACACACTTTTTAACTTGTTTACAAAAAAAAAATTCCAAGCAACCTGCATCAGCAATAATTATTGCTAAACAGTAAGTCAGCACGAATAACGTTTATAACAATAACGTTTTCCTTTTTAGGAATCACAGTAAGTCCCTTAGGTCCTCTTTAAATTTCAGAGCAGCTATACACGTTATTGCCATTGTTGTGTCAGTATTGTGTCAGCAATTTATGAACACATTAAAAAATTAAAACAACAGTCAAAATGTGTAATTAGAATTTTTTAAAAATTAAAATCTTTTTTTTTTTAGAAGTAAAAAATTATTTTACTGGGGGGTTTTAATGGGGGATATCAATATATTTTTACACATCAATCAACCATTTTTATGGCGCAAGATGTTGAATAAAAGTTTTGCAAGTCAGTTTTCAATATTCTTCTCAAAATATACTTGTAGTACCAAGTTGGACAACATAATGATTATGGCATTGCGGAAGCAGCAGTTCTTACCCTTCTAATGTGCACTTTCTGAAAATACGTGTAAGTTATAAGATAGAGTGATGTCTACAGAGTTTAAAACTAATGTTTTTATTTGTGTATCTAACTTGTTAGGTGAGATATTTACCTTTGAACATTGTCATCCGACAGGATATTTGAAACATCGTATAGTAATTATTATACCTAGAGCATTTACTTCTTTCTTTAAAAAAAACTTCTATGGAGTGTTTAGAATATTCAGAAATACTAATTACATATAAATGCAGATATATCTAAAGAAAGTGTCACTTCCAGATCAACAAAAAACATTAAAAATGTAGATATATTAGAAAACAATTCACGTGGAAAAAATCTCAAGGAAATTTAAATCCTGCAGGGTTTTTTCAAAGTAAAGAGTTGAATAATAATTGAAAAGTTTCAAAATCTTTAAACAATTATAATCGGTGGTTATAATTATTTGAAACTGCAGATAACACATGTGCAAAAATGACACTTTGGCAATGACACATTTACCTGGCCTTGTGTTTAAGATATGTGTATTCCTAAAATATTATTTGATCAAATCTAAAAACCCAAACATGCACATTTTTTTTACACATGAATTACGCGAACATTTCGTTTCATTACTTTCTAATTCTAGATGAAATGGGAAGGGCGTGTTTTTGGAGATAGTTTTCCAATGCTACATTGGTTTTTTTGATTCAATACCTCTCATCAAAGATTCAAGAGTTCTTCATCTACATCAAGTATCTGATTATACTCGACCTGTTTTGGACTTTGATCTTTGGTGAGCGCTGAGAGGATAAACTTGCTCTTTTTTTAATTTGTTAATGATAAATATTTTTTGATCTGATTCACAAGACTATACGTTGTTTATTTAGTCTGCATAATATCATTCTACTATCATATTATTTGTATTCAATAAATTAACAGATTTTTTGTTCTTTGTTGACAATTGAAATATTATAATCATTTACATATTTAAATAATTTGTTGACAATGATTGTCTGGTTTGCTATTAAATATCATTATACTAAATACTAAATAAGTATCTTTCCATACCAAGTAAACAAGTACGCATTTTTGTGTGCAGACAGCTTTTATAGGACAGTTTTTTTGTACATGATTGTATGTGTAGAACGGATTCTGTTCATTTTGTCTTATAAACTTTCATTTGCTTCTAAATTCTCATTTTTAAAGCATATATACTACAGTGCAAGTATAAAGTGAGTTTAGAATGTGTATTAACGAGATGTTAAGTCTTTCTACCATGGATATGAGTGGCACGAATAACACAATAAGTCAAGATAACGAGATTCTAAGTCGTTATAATGAGTAAATAACCTCATGGTAAGTTGTACGTACGAAAAACAACGAGTGGGCGGTACGACATAATACCTGTCGTACGTACGAAATACGCAGTCATTACATTGTTATCGCGAAATACAAGGTTTTGTAATAACGAGATATACGGTCGTTTTTCCGGCTTTTCATCCCATATGTATGGCTAACATGAAGTATCTGGTCGGCACAACTTAATATATTTTTACATAAGACTTGTTATCAAGTTGTCACAATCTACAACCACTTAATGTTAGGCTTTCCTTCTTACGACTTATTTTGTTATACGAGATAACATTATGTACGAATTAACAACTTATTATTTTGTATAAATTATTATATCCTTATTACAACCTGAGATTGAGATTTATAATGTCGTCTTTTGACTTATTATCTCCTTATATCAAATTGTTATGCGGTATGTACGATTTAAAATGTGTCGTTTGCAAGAATAAAATACGTCACAATTATTATCACTTATTATTTTTTTAAATACGACTTAGTATCGAGAATTTAGAAAATACAACATGTATGTTTCATAGGACCTTATAATCTCGTATGTGCTAATAACAATAAAGTTAGTTTCAGTTTATTGTCAAGAATACTTAAACTGCACTTCATATACAAAACATTTAGTGATACCAGCAAGATGTTTTAATAGTTTTCAAAAGTCATTTAATTCCTTTTTAATGAAATACTTATTATTATTGAAAACTACTACATGTTATTAAAGTTTATGAAATGAATATATTTAACATCTATTGTTCACTGATGATGCTGTCAGATCAGAATAACAAGCGGTGAACATCTAGCAACAGATTGTTTTATTAATTTTCAAACGCTATTATGACATATGTTTGTATTTAATTAATAATTAATTAAAAACATGTTTTTATGAAGACAGAGGACTGTTTATATGAAACGATGATATGCATGTGTTACCTTTCTTTTGGTTGATTATCAAAGGAAGGAAAAAATGCAAAATAAAAGAAAACACAGTAACTATTAAAATTACTAACGACTAGTATTTAACTATTAAAACTATTAACTATAAAAAAAAAACAAAAAAACAAAAAACAAAACCAAAAATCTCATACAAAACAAACAAAGTGAGAATACAAACCTGAATAAACAAAGTGAATACATTCGAGTTCATCTATCCAGACATTTCTGTGTCAAAATTCAAATGGTCTACGTAGGTTCTCTGACAAATGACATTCCGAAATATTATTTTTCTGCCATCAATTCAAAGCAAAGAGCGCATGATATATACTTACTACGGATTTATCAAAATACTGTTTTATTAACCGCTTAGAAGGGTTTCTCCTCCTTTAATGACAATACTTATTCTTAGTCATTCATATATATTAAGTTTGTCTGTTCTTAAAGTGCACTTTTTGACGAAAGTTTTATTGCATCGTGTAAAAATAGTCAAAATAAATTTTCTTTAGAAATCTGTTAATGACCGTTTTGTATAAAAAGTATATTTTCTAGCACTTTAGTGTTTTGTTAGTAAATCATTCATTTTTCACTTTTGTCAGCAATACTTGACTAAAATAAAAAAATGTGCAAAGAAACAAAAACCAGAATCAAATAAAAAAACCATGAAGTGATTTTTGTTATAAAATACACCAAAAGACAAGAAGTGTGGAAAGGATAATTTTTTTAATGCAGATCTTTCCAAAATTTCCTTCTTACCAACATCTCTATGAAATATTGCTGTGTTCCTGTTAAGATAAAGGGCCCTATGAGGGTGGTTTGGGTAGTTTTTACCTTGGATTAGTCTTTAGTATGACCAGTTCTCACTTAACCTAAGTTGCTTGGTGATTCAAATGACAGGATTGGCTTTTGCTCCTTAGGGATTAAAGCAAAAAGATGACAAATAAGGAAATTATCATAATTAGATGAATCATATCTCAAGATGTTTTTCTCGTAAAATGCTCGAAAATAAAAATAGGAAGAAGTCAACCTGTTTCATATCAGAGCCTTGTCCTTCAAGTAAAGAAATTTGCATTTTGTATTAAAAAAAAGAAAGAAATTATGGGACAATTAGTAAATAATCTGCTATTTGTAGTGACTTGAATGTAGATGACATGATATGCATCTATTTCCAAAAAAAGAGATATATTCCGCCTGATCTATTATATTCATACTCTATTGGCTTTAACAATCAATAGACGTCAGTGCAGATGGAATTGGACAACGGTACGAATAATTTCTTGACAAGAAGTATTTATTGAAGGGCAATGAAATAAGCCCAATTACACACTGAATCTTGTTTGTAACAATGTCATACAGAAATATCGAGAGAAAAAATACTGAAAAACGTAATGTCCTTGGCCAAGCTGTTATGATTATTTGCTACCATAACAGTATACTGATTGTCTGAGTGAAATACTCAATCATCAGCCCGACCTAAGCACCTTGTATTGATAATATGTGTACTATTACTTCTTTTTGCATTAATATATAGTCCGTGTTCATTTCATGCAACAGATGATTAACATAACAACCTACGTTACATAAATTGCTCTCTATAATCCTTACTGTCAATGTTTTCACTATGTGCTTCAAAAAAGCAAAGGTTGGGGGGGGGGGGGGGGGTTTAAATCTCAAAATTTTGAATAAAAATAATACTAAAATCTAATTGAAAAACTTTCAAAATCGATATGAGAAGTGTTAGGTGTATTGAATTTTAATATCAATTTGTTTTGACCAAACATTTGGGTACACAACATTTACAATGTACAGATCATATGATAGTATATATAACGTAATTAAGCCAAATATCAGAATCAAAAATAAACAACAACAGATTCGATTGAAATGTTCTACATATTTTCTAACCATTGCTACGGAAGTGCATTGTTGCTATTTGAAATAATACTTCGACCAAGTCGCGCAAAAGATATACTAAGTCGTACATACGAAAAAAAGTTGTAATACCAAGAGAGTTTTATTACGATATATACAACACTAAGAACAAAAACTTAGTCGTGCGTTTTTGGGGTTTTTTTTCATAAAAAGTCTAAATAACGAGGTTTTTAAATTTTTTTTATGTCTTTGGAGAATCTCATTAATTTAAAAAAAAACAAACATTGTTTTGTTATCCATTCCCGGACTTTCTCACTCACTTTTACAAAAATAGTAAGACAGTTAGGTAAATAAACAAAGAAGGTCAATTATGATTTTAAAAAATATGAAAAAAAGCTTAGAAACATCTATTCTAGATATATAGCGTACTTTTAATGTTTAGACCCTGCACAGTTTGGATTAAATTAACCCAATCGGTTAAATGCTGTGGAGCCCATTCAAGTTTTCGCATAGAATGATTAAAACCCAGATTCAAATTTTTCTTTTTACGGGAGATTTTTTATTCATTATGCTTTTTAAAACGACATAAATTTCATGTTTAGATATTTTCTAAAGACCCTTTATAAATATTCATCAAACCTTGGGAAATCATAGGAAAGAATACTATCTATCAGATCTTGGCCCAAAAGCTGTGAGTCCGACTTGTTCACGCAAACGTTCGACTAGGTATCTCGTAGGTTACGACATAGCAATGGATTATTTCGATTGACAGCAATATTCCTCCTTGCGATACCGTTTGTTAGTTTGACAAATTCAAGGCAAAGTTCGAACAAATAAACACTTTCAACGAAGAAACTCTTCACATAAGAACATTGCAAACATCACAAGTTTTACTGTTGATCTAATAAGAATACTGTAATCAGTGCGATGTTAAATCGAATTGTCTTAACTGCTGCATCCGGAAATTAGTTTACACATGTGGGTTCAGTACAAAAACTTACCTCAATTATAAGTTAACAGATTCGTGATAGAATTGGAATCATCAAATATCTTGCTTCATTATCATCTGAACCCAATTTTATAAAGCTGTCTTAAGATTTGTCATAAGATATGTCTTCTTCAGACTATAATAAGATTTTACGTATGGCAATCATGTCATTGCTGTTGCACAAGACTATCACAATTTGGACTTATGATAATTTTATGAAACACTTAGTCCGCTGTGAAGACGAAATGAAAAATAGAAACTTTTAGTGTATTCAAAATAGGAAACAATATGCCTGGAAACAAAAATGTCAACAAGTACAGCGTTTTTCCCATACTGATCTTAGTCATAAGATATCTTTGTGAAACTGGACCAACGATAAAGACTATGCACTTTTGCAATAAAGTTACTATAAAATAACACTTTTGTGTTAGCAGAAAAAAAATGGTTCATTTACCCAAAATAAAATGCAGAATGTTGTTTTATATATACATTTCAATACAAAGAAAGGTAACTCTTCTGATTAATGATGATATCTCCCGACCCGAAAAATCAATTATCATCCACGTTTTCTCTTTTCTAAGAAAGAAAGGTGTGCTTCTGTTATAACTTCAATAACAACTTCACTTGAGATGCATATACTTGGCAGTATTCAAAATATCTTCAACAATGTGCGTGATCACTTTTTAATGGTTTACTGTGGTGCAATATACTTTTATACTTTTACATTTTTCAGTGACTTTGTCTATGATAACACTATGTACAAATAGATTTTGTAATGTATAGTCCAACTCATTTCAGCAATGACTATTTTAAATATAACATTTAATCGTAACAGGGGCATATATACTAACTGTGATATATGTCTCAGATCATACAATTGCTGAAAATTATACAGGTAATAAGGATTCATTCTTTTAATATTATGAAGTGATTGAATACGGTCGTGGGTGATCAAATCTAATATCATAAAGTCCTTCGGGCTTTATTTGATTTGATCACCCCCGACCGTATTTTATCACCTCATTATACTCAAAGAATGATTCTTTATTCCTTAAATTAATCATTCATGTGCTATTCGAGGTTTCTGACTGGATAGACAAGCAAATAAGACAAAAAATGTGACTTCCTGGTGCCAACAAACATGTTTGACTACAAAACATACCAAACTTCCAAATTCAATTATTATCTTAATTGTACTATTTTTCCCGCGTAATAAATGAAAATAAAGACGTCAATACTACTGTACGTTATTCCCATAATAACACTGTTAATTGTTATTTGTCGTAGACAATTAGACAAAACGAAAGGAAAATAATTAAGGAATCAATTATAGCTACCGATTTTATATGAATTGGGTTTGGACAGTTTATGTTCGTATAAATCTAAAATATATCAAATTCATTTAGATTTATTACTTATAATTCAAATTTTCCAACAAGAAGATTAGATTTTTAGACAAATCGCACTCCTTTTAACATACGATGGCTCAAACAAGTTATGAGAACAGTTTCAGCAAATAATGTGAAGTCAAATCCAATCGATTGATTGTGAAAATCGCAATATTTACTTTTCGACTTCAATTTTCAGATCAAATATTAAAATGAAAATTTGATTCAGTTGTACCTCATCCCCATTTTTGAACAACAAAGGTATTTTGAGTTCTTTATGAAATATATACTGGTAAAAAAGTACTGAGAAATATTTATTAGATATATATAGTTGCATGTCCTCTATGGTGTTTTCTTTTGAAATCCATGATCTCTTTGAGAGAAATCTCGTTCACGTTTAAGAAATTTCTTTGTTATAGTTAATAGGATATACCTCTCGAATTTGAAAATGCTCAATATATCTTGGGTTGAAGAGAAATGGAAAAATTATCTCTTTAATTTGCGAGTCTTTCGTTTAAGACCATAAACAGTAGAAGCAGGATAGGTGTATGCACGAGAAAGGTCCATCACTGACTTCTTCGGTTGTCTATGGTGCTAAAAATACAAAGAAGGATGAAATTTCAAGCCTTTCGCTTGAACTAGAAATATCTCGACAAAGCATTCAATCGATTAATCATTACTAGGACTGATCCAAAGAAAATGTTTCATAAATTGTATTTATCCTATCACCGCCCTGTTAAGTACCTAAAAGTATGGGGGGTAACAAGGTTGAAATCAAAACAGAAATACCAGTGTAATCATAATTAAATGGTTCTTTATTGGTTCAAACTCAAACCTGATTGAACAAAATGAACAGGTTTAAGTACTCATAAAGAATTGAACAGACACGTACATAAATGACATAACATTTTTTCTTTGATGAAAACAATAAAAATATCAAATTAAATCATGAAACTATAATGTTGTTACAATAAAACTGAATAAATAGCTGTCTTATCGTAAAGTTTACATTTATGAATATTGATTATGATTTAAGGTTTTCGTGTTTTATTTCAATCACCATCACCGTATGCAAATCAGAGAAAAAATTGATTATAAGATGAGTCGCTACCACCATTGTGGTCCCGCAAAATCCTCTCTGTCTCGGTTGCTCAAAAGAAATCCTGCAAAAATCAAAGCAGAAAAATTAAGATCTTAAAAACAGAATGATCCAGTTATATTTATAGAAAGAAAATATTCATACATGTAACTATAAACGGTATTGAAAGTAAATTGATGCCATGTACAATGTAAACGTGTGTCTTCGAGAAATACTAGTAATAAAGTACACATATGTGACACTTCAATGTACATCTATTTAAAAACTGGCTGTAAGATCTCTGTATTTTTTTCATATTTGTGTCGTTATAACACATTGAAATAGCTTATATAATTTTTGGAAACTGCTCTCTGTTCTCTTATAAATTGTAAGTCAGAGCATCTTAAAAAGCACAAACTATTGTAAATTTGTGTATTTGGTTACCTAAGAAACAATAGATTCTGGCTACTAATTTTTGTAATCATACACTAGGCGTTTCTGAGACAAAAAGTAAGTATACATACCGTCCGATCGAGGTTCTTGGTCATTTGAAGAAAATTCACTATCCCTTTTCCCAAATCTGTCGATAAACAAGAGTAAATTTTGTTGTTTATCCCAAAATCGTAGATACAAAAATATGTTAACTTTACTCTTTTAAAATAAATACATCATCTTCAAAATAGTTTTAGCATCCGTTATATTGCAATAATTCTTCAAACCAACTTTAAACACTAATTTTAAATGATAATAATCAGATTAAAAAACTGAACAATGGTTTCGTTTTAAAATTTATCCCCCAAAATATAAAATGTCATTGCTAAATTATTAGTAAACTAAAGGAGAGAAAAAATCCTTACCTGGGCCGTCCAACGATGGCATAGTAGTCATTGAGAGCTTTCAGGTATTGCCGGAGCTGTCCCGGGCTCCTGAAGTGAGAGGGTCTGCTGGGGGGTAGGAGGGAGTCATTGCCTAACACGGTCCACACTGAAAGCAGGGTCACCAGTAACACGGACAAAAGGGAGGACGTTTGCATAATACCTGAAGCGAGAGGCGACATTGCTATCACTTTGTGACACTGCTTGGTTATTGGTAACTAGAGTTTACGAGTCCAACAAGATTGCACTGAAATAAGTCTGTTATTTCTAAGCAGGTTTGGAGTTTGCATCTATGGTTTATGTTAAGATCGAACACATTAATGATTCTTTATGAAAACACAAGCTAGAGAAATTGGTCTGCTCTCAAAGAATGTGATTTGATTGGAAATTAAAATTGACAATTAAATCGATAACTAGAAAAAATATTTTTCTTTAAGCTGAGTATTAATGATTTTAAAACAGGGAGATGGCACTAGTTTCGTAGTTCACACTAGTATCATCCCATTTGTAGTGGCCAAAATAAGCTGTTTAACTTGTGCATATTAATCGCCAATTTTGACTATCACAAAAATTATGTAATATTTGGTTAGTGGTTGTATGTGATTATGAACGACGGTCAATGGTTTCAGAGAAAATGAAAATCTAAGATTCAAGTATTGAAAGTAATAATTTGCTTATACATGTACTAAAATAATGGGAGCGTCATTCGATCCTACATCCAAATTGGTTTTTTTTTATTTTGATCAAATGAATCTAATCAGAAAATCTGATAGGAGAAATACGAGGGTTGTTCGATATGTAGTGTGTATTGTAAGATATCTCAAAAGCATTCGACTCTAATACTGAAATGAACATTACATCCCGTCAAAGTATTCCCCGCGGTTTGAAATACATTAGTTTAATCCCTGAATCCATTTCTGAAATGCGTCACGGTACGCTGAATAGACCTATGAGGCACCGACTGATGGCTGAGCTTGGGCCAAGGGCTTGTCGGGACTTGTTACGACGACCAGATAAGAACTTTTTAAGTTTTGGAAAAAGGAAAAAGTCTTATGGGGCTAGAGATGGAGAGTATGGTGGGTGTGGCAAGACGGCAACCTTCTCCGACTTCAAAAATTGCTTCCCAAGCTCAGATATATGTGATGGAGCATTATCATGAAGTAGTGGAACACGCCTAAATCCTGACACAGGGCGTCGTGTATGATAATATTTCTAGAGCTTTTTTAGTATAACATCTCAGTAATACCGACCTTTAACACGTTTGCCCTTCAGCACCGGAATTTGTACGGCTATACCATCACATGAGAAGAATATGCAATAAAGAACCTTCTTTGTGCTTATGGTTCTTTTGGCAACTACAGGTCTTATACCGTGTTTAGTTAGCCATATTTTGTTTCCAATTTTTCTTACTGTTTCAAAATAGTGAACCCATGTTTCGTCACTAGTAACAATATTTGCAAATTGTCTTTGATTGAATTTGGGAAACATTTTTAGCAATGTACTCGTACCCGATTTTGGTCATCTGTCAATATATGCGGTATCCATTTGACAGAAATCTTTCGTGCGTTTAAAATACCCTTCAAAATGAAATGCACCCGCGATAGCGATATGCCAACAGCTTTGGCAATATCACGAATCGTGTATCTGCCATCACTTTTAATTATTTCCCTGACTTTTGAGATATTTGTCTTGTCTGTTACAGTCACAGGCTGGTCAGATTTTGCTGCATCTTTGACGGACTCTGTGCCAGTCAGAAATTTCTTGTCTCCACCTAAGAACTGTCTCATAAGATAGTACCTTATCAAACCCAAAAACTTCCCTCAAGTCTGTAAAAATATGCATTACCAAATAACCGAGTTTTGTGCGAAATTTTTTATAAGCTTTAATTTCTTCGATATTCTCAACCCCATTTCCTAACCATTTTTTCAACAGTGGTCAAAGACTGGCTCCATTGAAATGACTTTAAGTTTAAAACTATGTGGAGCTGAAGCCTCGTGTTTATACCGTTTGAAAGGTATTGAATAGAGCTATTCAAACGTATCATCATGCACAAAATCGTGTAAAGCGTTATCACGATGTGCTACAATACACATTACATATCGAACAGCCATCGTAGATACTTTGAGACATTGCTGGGTGTTGTTTTTATTAAGTGAATCAATACAATATATGTTTACCTTATTTTGTTAAAAAAATCATTCATCTTAAAAGATGATTCTCAGAATCAAAAGTAAAACCGGTGCAAATTAGCGTTTTGTTACATGTAGTTACCCTACAATATACAATAGATCACTGAGATACCCATATAATCATTAAAATATAATTAAATATGGAAACTATACCACTATGAAATCTTAAATCATTCATTTTAAGCGAAGATGTGTTTGTACCTTTGGTACTGTGATTATTGATGCCTGATGCGTTAACTACGTACAATTGTCTCAAAACAAATGCGGGTGAACAATGTTTTTTATATTTCAATTTGCTCTGAAATGTTCAAACGAGGGTTGATCCACGTGTAATGTTACAGATGCGATAAAATCATGACAAATCCGCGTAAAGTGACCTAATTCTGCACGTTGCAAAATGATAATAACTTCTGAAGATACTATACGGAGGGTGAGGTAAGGATAACCGCCACACGCCCCCTGCAACATTATTTCTTTATTCTTGACGTTTTGTTTTAAATCTATAATTCAGTTCTTCACAAAGAATTTTGCCGGGATACTTTATTCACACTTTATTATAATTTTTTCATTGAATAAATCAGAACTGTTTCTGTATATAATAGAGTATCATTTGAGATCGATTTATTAAAAATGTAAACAAATGAACAAACAAAGTATTAAAAACTTTATAATAAGTACATCTTACGGCATCTTATCTCGAATTCAACAAATATTTTTTGTAACTTACAAGAATTTTTTTCATGATAATGATACCTGGTATCCAGTTTTGTAATAACGAGATTTGTTCTACCAAATTTATTTTCTAATTCCGAGAAAATCATCTCGTAATAATAAGGGTTTTTCTTCGTAATAACGAGATATTTCTGTCGTAATAACGAGATCTCTTCTTTAATTTTCGAAGTTCGTTCTCAGACTAACAAGATATTTTTTGGTTTGGCTCTATTTGTTTTTCGTAGCAAATAAAACGCTTAAATTACGAAACAATTTCTAAAGATAGGAAAGTCCCATACCATACTCATCATTAGATCTAAATAAATAAATAAATAAAATTACAGAGAAGTAATTTTGTGCAAATGATAGCTTAGAAAACAATTACAGAGAAGTAATTTCAGGGAAATGATAGCTTAGAAAACAATCTTTATTGTTATCAAAGTTTATGTTTAAATATAATTTTGCTTTATTTCAATGGAAACAAGATTTTTTTTTTACAAATTGATACCTGTATGTGAGACTTTTCAAGAATCATTTCAACAAGAAGATTTTCAAGTTATTTCAACAAGTGATCATTTTAAACAAATGATAAATTGTTGTCATGTAACAAAAATAGAAAACCAATCGAAAATGATTAATTAAACTATCGGGGAGCATCATGTTTTTGCTTTCGAATTCATCATGAACTAAATCACGGAATATGCCAGTTAAACATTTATTTTTGGCGCAACAATTTGTATGTGATAATTAACTAAATATAACGGACAAAATAAATATTTCGCTTTCATGAACCCATTGGGTACAAATATTGATTGCATGAGTATAAAGAAATTGATAATAACGCAAGAGCACATGAATAAATACATTTCGTTTAAACCAATTAAACTGTTGTCAAAATGCAATTTTATCTCTGAAGGATGTTGTTGTTGAAACAAATTTTTTTTAAATATTTTTCAAAATTTTGAATTTGAGCAAAATTTAATAAAATATTTTTAAAAATTGATGCAGTTAATTTGCAATAGAATATTGCATCCCCACCTTCCTTCTAAAAAAAGGGGAAAAAATGTCAATAAACTCCAGAGAAAACCTTCTTTGGATATTTCCATTGTAATGGTTAAATAAGCACCAAGTACATTAAAGGTGAAATACTTCAAAACAATGGAAGTATCATTAAACAGTAATTACCAAACATTAGGTTGATTACACTTGGTTTCTTTAATGTGGAAAAAAAAATTTTGCCGAGAATGATCCGGAAATACATCTTCCTGACAATCATCAATAAAAAGATACATGTAATAACGATAACAAAAAGAACTGACGATACAGCAGTGAAATGTCAGACTAATTGATTAAGAAATTCTTGTTAAGCCTTCGGATAAGTAAGGATGGATAAACAAACCAGTAGTTACCGAGATGAGTGAAGATAAAGAATATTTAATGGCATCATCTTTAAAAACCCAATTCAAATAATGATAGACCGTAAGATTTTATGCATTTATATAAATTAAACAATATTTACAATATAAGTAAATTTGTTGGTCCCTAGAAATATAAATATATTTTTAAATGTTTTATATTCCGGTATGTTTAGGGCATCTTCAAATTTAAAATGTTTTAACTGAATATATCTATATCTTATTTAAATAAATTTTGAACAGGTTAGAGAGAAACAAAGTGATTATTTTCTACCTCTTTTGCAAAACAAGTGATAAAACTTTAAACATCGATCCTTGCTATTTTTTTAGGAGGTAATTTCATGCCAATACATGGTTTTTTAAATAACAGTTAATTATAAAATATGCTTTTTGGAAAGGGTACACTGTGAGTACAACGTTGAATGTAAACAACTAAAATAAAAGAATGTCTCCACAAATGGCATTGTATGCTACAGTAAAAAAACCAAACCAGGCTTACCTTTCATATGCTCCGTTTTTCGAGAAATGTTTAAGTTCTTAGTGAACAAGTAGAAGACGGATCGGTATTATAAACCTTAGAAAATCATGACGTCATCATAATTATCCAAGATTTCCCGCCGTTCTCTATCCTTTGTATTTTCATCTGCATGGGTGTTCGTTAATTAAATGTTGTTAATATTCATGAAAACTATTTGTAATATTTTTGCCTTCACCCAATCCCATATACCAATTACAGAGAGAATTTGACGTACATCTAAATTTGAGGGTATTTGCCGTAAACGTAGACACCCCGCTGCGTCGTCTTTCTCTGTATTAAGTGATTTGCAAAAACGTCGATGCGACTTGTCAAGTACAGCCAGCTTGAAGCCTAAATGACGATTCAAACCCCCTGTTACCAGTTCCTGCAATTTACAACTGTTTGCCTGGAATGTAGTGTTGCTGACGGACGACCGTCCGACTAGTTTGCATTTCCTGATGAGACGTTTTGCTAATGGAACAAAAAAAGAAGAAACAAAATTGTTATATTGTTTTTCTTATCATTTGTTTCATAGGAAACATCTTCGTGTTTTTTCCTTGCTTTTGTATCTAACCAAAAAACATATATTCTGGTTGAAAAAGGTATTTATGAAAAAATATTTATGCAAAAAGAAAAAAACCTCCGCGCAGCTATAGTTTTTTTTTTACAATTCGCAATTAAAAAAAATTAGCATACACAAGCATTAAGTGTATGTAACTTAAGAATTGCTAAGAATTGATCTCTAACTTTTATTATAGTTTTGTGAAATGGAAGTGATAGATCTTATGATTGTCATAAGTCAGATCTTATGATTGTCATAAGTCAGATGAATAAACGACCATTCTTATCCTTAAAGTGGTGTTTATGTCATATGTTTGCAGGTATTTAGACATAAAAGCATTTATTCATATGGAAAAACCAAAATAACTTGCTTTGTACTTGTACTCACAAAATAGAAGACTCGATTGTGGATATTATAAGAATATTATAATATTGATATGTAACTGTATTTAATAAGCATAACAAAAGCCAGTGGATTGTATTGCAGATTTATTTTATAACTTCTTTAAGTCTTTAAGTTGTTTTTTTTTTGTTTTTTTGTTTTTTTTTTCTTTTTTGTTTTTTTTTTTTTTTTGTTTTTTTTGTGTGTGTATTTATTTTCTCTTTTTTTTTCTTTATTAATTCCACTTTTTGTATTTTTCCTTTCTCATTCTTTAATTTTTGTTGTTTATGCATCCTCTGTTTGAACATCATTTTCAAGCATCATACTTATATTGTTAATTTATATACACAATGTTATCTTGAGCTTGTTTGTAGGGAGAGGACAAAAATAGGCAATGCCTGCTGTCCAATCCTATTTCATTTTGAAATAAAATATTGTTTAAACTATCGATTGTGGTCATAAGTAATAACACATATGCATTTCAATCGAATTCGGAATTATAACGTAGAACTTAATTGGACAGGTGATGGTTTTATTTCAACGTTCTATCGAATTTCCTTTCATTGTAGGTGAGCAGGTAGAATACATATTGTCCTATGTGTTTTACAGAGTGAACAATTTCTGTTGTTTTTGAAATTATTTGTTATCAAAGTCAGGCATTGAATTATTAAGATTTGGGTTCATTTAATCTTAGTAGAATTCAGAATACCAAGCTATGTACTTTGTAATTTAGGGTAAACCCAAAGTTGTTCTTTGAAAGGGGGTAGTTCTCCTTTTGTTCATCTATATAACTAGATGCGGGGAATTTCAAGGAAATTGTATTTCCAATTGTAATTAATTTGTTACTAATTTCCGTAAATCATATAGATTAAGGAATAGTGTAGGATTTGAACTTATTTGTATGATGATTGCTTTGGTATCAATTATTTATTTAAATGTATCCTAACTATGCTCGGGCAATTTAATGGTTTTGCACTGTTAATTAATTGAATAATTTAAAACTTTGGGGTTTTTTAATATAAGATAGATAAAATACATTGTAAATGATAAGCATATGAATTGTTGATACTTTTAGTAATATTTCAAATGTTTTTCACAATTCAATAAAGATCATTAACGGATCAATTACAAATGAAATTACTACATTAATTACACCGGAGATTGTATGTTTCCTGGTTGTATTATTCTAACAAAGAACATTGAAAAACCGAAGTCAAGGTTAACTAATTAATTGATTTTCGTTTGACAAAATCCTTCAATCTTTAATACTAGGAAGAATTTTCTAGTAGTCAAAAGCTCAGTTTTTATGGTAAAAGTTCTTAAATATTCTAATTATACCGGTTGTTATGGTGTTGGTGTTGGTGTTTGTTTTTGTTTTTTATGTAAAGGTAGTGTGAAATTCGATCCACTTTGACTGGGCAAACGCTTAAATTGAAAAGAAAACTACAAAGATCGTATCCTGTGCAATAGTGTTAAAATAATAAAACCTTCTTGATTTATATAATTTAATTTATTTTCTTTAAAAGTATATAAAGAAAAATGCCTATATATATATGTATATACTGCAAATTTTAAAATCTAGGCATACTGATTTGTTGAGTTGTTTTTGATTTTCCAGAACTTTATTGAACTCAGTTACGTAAAAACAACGCAATACTGGAATAGAAGCTGTGGACATATTGTCCATTAGTCTGGGGTATCCCGTAGTGACCAGGATAAGTCCAATTACCCACGCTGCTTATAATGAAGACTCCAATGGATGTTATCGTCCATAATTGATTTAGGTGTTTTGACCTTTATCAGGTCGAGCTCATTTTCTCCACCTAGGTCTGTCTGATAGAAAGAACGCAAAAGTCCAATGTGGGTTACAATGCTACATGTACTTCGATCGTTCATAGCGTATCTCAACATTATCAACATCATCAAGTACTTTTTTTTTTTTGCTCCAGAAATGTTTGGAATATTTCAAAGATTTAAAGCATTGGATAAATTTGTAGATGGACATCAATTACCTTCATTTGTAGAAGTCACGCATCATTCCAAAGCTTGGGTTTAATAAGAAAAGGTCAGGTACTTCATATGGCCGATTCCATTGTTTACAAACTTTGGTACACTAAAATTTATTATTTGTTTAAA
Organism: Magallana hongkongensis; assembly: GCA_016163765.1. Taxonomy (NCBI): domain Eukaryota; kingdom Metazoa; phylum Mollusca; class Bivalvia; order Ostreida; family Ostreidae; genus Magallana; species Magallana hongkongensis. The sequence continues at coordinate 36,991,081 of WFKH01011801.1, forward strand.
GGCAATAAAAATGAACGGTCAAATATCGTCATTCTATAAAATATATCATCGATATAGAGTATTAATGTTTTGATTCGAATTCGAAAAAAGAATTACTTGGCCGTTGTTAAATCAAATAAATTCAGATCGTCTGCTTTGTACAATATCATAAAACGCAAAATATAGAATGATATGGAAGTGACAGGTATATGCCTTTTTCATTATCGATAACTTTTAGATCAATTTAGATTATAGCACTTGAACCAATTCTCATGCTTGCAACATGGTCATTACTTGTGTTTCTCCGACAGTTTCAATTAAGTTATCCTTTAGATATTTTCTTCAGAATCACATTGTTTTCAAATATTAACCGTAACGAGAGAAAGGTTTGTCTCACAAGATAGATATGTATGTAAAACTACGAGGTCAAATAAGTACTGGCTTTTCCATATATGTAACATTCTTTGTTGTTGCATACGGACTATTAAAAACGGTTGTGGTCATTGTAGAAAATGTTTATATGGGCTTTTTTCCTGCATTCAGATATGTTTAAAAAAGTGAGCATTGATGAATGCATGGTATTAAAGTAGTTTGTTTCTTAAGTTCCTTTGGGAATTTTTCACCATTTTTTTGAGCGGTTTTATGTTTGAAACGAATAGAAACCTTTTTTGAAAGAAGCAAAAGCCAATTGAAAACAAAATTGTACATTTCAATTTCACATGAAATGATACTAAACATATGAAAATTTAGAATTGTCAATATATACATGTGTCTTTGGTTACATCGTAAAGCGACAAGATGGATCGAATTATTGACGTCATTGCAATGTTTTGAACTGTAAATGACGGAAATGAATTTAACACCGACGAACTGCTGATGAAACAGCACCCACCGGCATCAGTGTAAAGCGGCTACCCATAGCCCACTGGCGTGTTCTGGCAATACAACAGCAGTATCCGTGCAAAATGTCATGAGCAGTTTTAAAAGCTCACACAGTGTTGACGGCAATTACACTGAACAGCAAAGATTAAATTGCACTCACATTGTTTATCAGTTTCTGGCCATTTTTTACAACAATTCGCTTTAATCAATCTTTATTGATATACTTGTGTATGCACAAATATGATTTTTTTTTGTTTAATTTCAGTGAAAATTATTTCAAAATGTCCAACATATGCAGAAAAATAAGTAAATCACCTTACTCAAATTTACAAGGAAAATTTCTTGTGAAACTAATAATTATAATTCATAAGTACGCCGTATATTATTCTTATGTCATCCTACCAGTAAAATCGAGAACCGTCGCTTCAAGACGAGTATAGGTTTACTGTCAGTTCAAGTGGAAAGTGTCAAATCCAGATCGTTTCTATAAATAGTTGATGACTCTCGGACCAGCACTTGTGTAGTGGTACATGTATGTGAGCGAGAATCCCGACCAACCCTGTCAACTAATACTCAGGCGTGATGTACCAGTCCCATATTTAGAACAATTTTATTATAGTAGTGATAACTCTCTCTCTCGTAAATGTTTTCAATTCTTTAACTTTAATCACTTTAATGTATTTTCTCATGCCAATTCCGTGTGTAACCAAGCTAAATGAACGTTTTAAAAAACAGAATAAGACTGCTAAATCAATTACAATCAAATAGATTTTTTAAACAGATTATCTGTTTGAAATTATCTGCATCTTGTTTTAAGGACGGCGGACCCAATTCATTTCTACAATAGATTTTTTATTCAAATTTTTATATAATGTTAATCAGTTATTGGTGAGTGAAAATCAATAAAAAAAATTACATGATCATCGACTTTCTTATTTTACTGGGGGCGTTTCAAAATTTGGGTACGAAAGTCCTCAAATATTATAGAAAGTAATGGGAATTTTCTGAGGTGTGGTATAAAAACTAATATTTTAAAAATTCTGCAATAGATTTTTTACTCTAATTAAATTGTAATATTAAGAAGTCAATTAGCTTACCGATGAACATTAAAAAAATGTAGGTCATCAACCTAAATTTTTTGAGGGGTTGTGCCAAAGTTCACTGCATGGTTCATTTTTCATTGAAAAAAGGACATAATTAATTATTTCCTGACGTTACACTAACTCCTATATAAATAAATATTGTAAGGTTAAGGTATAAATTCAATATCTACCAGATTATAAGACTATAAACTGCCTTTGTGCATTTTAGGATTTATAAACCGTAGAAATATAACGGACTTCTCGCAAACAGAGGAAATTCGGACTATTATTTTCTCTCTCAATTTTTCTTTGCTAAAAATATTTTGGCATCACGAATTATGTTTAGTAGAATGAAAATTTAATTATTTTCTCTTATTCTGATATACGTAATTACGACAGTCATATTCATAGCATATGCGCGGAATCTGCGCAGAGGTGCGAAATATTGAATTGGGTCCGTCGTCCTTATGGAAGGTTTTCAGATGCAAATAAGTGTGGTTACAAGCGAGGTACATGTACTAAGCAAATAATTCTTTAATGTGTAGAGTGTAAAAAAATAGACTCATACTATGCATTATCAATTGCATGTACGTGTATACCTGCCTACATACTTTGAGTATTTTTCACTAATATCAAATTTTTTATAGGCATTTAATTTAGGTATAATTACATTTTTTTACAAGGTTGAGGGTTAAACCATGACAATGTCCCTTAATGTGTAAATAATAATAAAAAACAACAATTGTTCACTTTGCTACACAAGATGAATCTTTTAATAAAATATCAATGTTGAACAATAAATGTAATTCACAAGAGAACTGAGTGAAAAACAATCAACAACTTATAAAATAACAGAAAAAACAGATATGGATTTTCAGTATATTCCTTAACAAATCATTGTAAAAATGTTGTTATAAATCAACAAGGACAACAGCAACAACACAGACAACAATGTGTTGTTTCTGCTTATTGCACAACATAAAGGTCTCAATTAAGACTAATATTAATACATCAACATTTGCGTGAGTATATTATCCAAAGAAATTGACATCTTCCATAATACAAAAACACTCTCATTAACACAAGGTGGTAGGAATTTTCAGGTGGGTGGATCAAAGAATTTTTTTAAAAATCAGGTTGTTGTAAAAAGACTCTAGAAATGAGTTGAGGATAGAAAGTTCTATGGATGTGTGAAATTAGTTTTTTTCCCTTTTTTTTCAATTGTGATGTTCAAGATTTTTTTCTTCCAATTTACCAAGCAAAAAAACTAGAGACATGCATAAAAATGAGACTTTTGATTCAATAATTCTTTTTATTTTTAAATTAAAAAGTTATTTATATTGGTTGATTGATAAGCATTTTTGCTTTTTGATATCCATTTAATATCTCATAAATTTTGGATTATGTGCATGAATAACATCAACACAATATAATAGGGTTTTTTTACTTACTTTACTTAATTAATTTTTAGACCATGGTATTCATTTGAGACAGTTTAACATGGACATAAAATATAACAAGAATTTTTTGATGAAGTTGAAATGAATAATTTGAAAATATTAAATATCTAATTTAATGAAAGGCAGTAAAGTGACCTTTAAAATTATGAATTGTAATACATGTATTTTCATTCTGGTGGGAAACAAAATCTCACAGATATTGCCAGAAATGGCAGTTCTATTTCATTTACAAAAGATGCAATAAGACACATTCCCTACATCACAATATCAAAAGGAATAATCTACAAGTAAATGTACATTTCATCTACATTAATTAACACAAATTTTCAGATTCTACTTTCTACAAATTGATCATATAAATGTACACTACAACTTTTTATGATACATTATCACATCTACACAATGTCTCTACATTGTAATACATATTAGAAAAAAATTACAAAAAGCACCAAATATTAGTTACAGCCTAACTCCATATTAACATTGCCCTTACTCATTATTCTTGGGCTTATGCAAAGTCTTCAAGTTTTACTCTAACTTGGCACATGCTATTCTACAACATAAAATATAGTTTAACAACTGTATCCTGTTCACCAAAACAAATTAAAACTATTTCAACCAGTTATGATCATTGATAAAGGAAGAAATCTTACAATGTCTTGATGTCAATAATTTAATTCTGTATATAATCTAGTTAAGTACTTTGATACTTTGAAATTGAGCTTCTGTTGCATGTTAGGAATGTCAATATGATTGGAATGTTATTAAAAGAAGAATTAAGACATAATGTACTTTTAAAAATTTGAATCTTAACCCTGACTAAATATGTAAAATAAAAATCATAATACTATAATATTTAGTACTTAGTACTTTAAAAATTTTGTCCCCTCCATACAGAAACAATATTATACCTCAGAACTGTTTCTTTATGAAATTTTCCTAATTCCACAAATTATGAAAATTGGCCAAAATTTACTTAATACAAGAGGCCTGTGGATCACATCACTCACCTGATCAACAAGAGCCATAATAAAATCAGCTTTATGGAGTCATATACACTAAACAATTTAGTAGGATAGATCCTGTATAAAAAGATTTTCAAATTTTTCCCCCAGATATTACTATGTTAAACATTGAGCCTCTTTTGTAACAGGATGATTTCACAGTCATATAACATAAGGAGCATTGTAATTCTCAGGATCTAATACAATTGTTCAGACAAGTATATAAAAACCTACATCAAACTTTGAACCTCTTGTGGGACCCAAGAATTGTCCAGGGGCCACAGTCTATAATCCAGAATCAAAAATATGTCAAGATGCTTGAATATAAGTAATACCATATATACACATGTATGTATTATAACATTTGAGTTTTTGAGAATAATTTAAAATTTTTCCAAAGTAATATGTGACCCCCCCCCCCACCTTTTTGGGGAATCATGATATGATTTGAACTAACTTGAATCTACTCTATCTGAGGATGCTTCCACACAAGTTAGATTTTCTGGTCAAATGGTTTTTGAGAAGAAGATTTTTCTCTATATATTCCTATGTAAACAATTCAACCCCCCATTGTGGCCATCCTACTACTGCGAATCATATCTGAACAAACGTGAATCTACACTACCTGATGATGCTTCCACACAGTTTACGGCTTTTCTGGCCAATTGATTTTTAAGAACAAGATTTTAAAAGATTTTTCTCATATATATTCCTATGTAAAAATTTGACCCCCAATTGTGGCCTCACCCTACCCCCGGGGATCATGATTTGAACAAACCTAAATCTTCCCTACTTGACAATGCTTCCACACAAGTTACAGCTTTTCTGGCCAAACGATTTCTGAGAAGATTTTTAAAGATTTTTCTCTTTATTTTTTTTTGTATAAATTTGACCATCCATTGTGGCCTTACCCCATTTCAGGGGATCATGATTTTTGTACAAACCCGAATCTACCCTACCTCTGGGGATGATTCCACACAAATATGCTTCCACACAAGTTACAGCTTTTCTGGCCAAATGGTTTTTGAGAGGATTTTTCTCTATATATTCCTATGTAAATATTCAACACCCATTGTGGCTGCACTCTACCACCCATGAATATGATATATAAAAAGTAACACTCCTTCTATCATATTTAGTATGTACATGAACACCCCCGTATACATGATCATGTATTGATTTAATGCATGATTTTAGGACAAATGTCTTGCAGTTACTGTCTAAATTTAACTACAGAGTAACATGACCATAAAGCACCTCATCATTTTATGCACACAAGTTGTTGGGACTTGTTCTGAATTCGAAGCTTAGCATATTTAAATTTGTCTGTGCAAGTAAATTTTTATATAAAGCTACATACATGTATAAATGAAATACTGTTGAGGTCATGTAATTGATATCACATGTATTATAGTGTTTTAAAATGGTGGATAAACTGCCAAGAAGTCAAACTAAATAAATATTAGTGATTTTGGCACTACCAAATACAACTGCTTTGGTGATAAAAGGTGGGAAGCTAAAATTTCAAACAAAACTCCTTTTTTCATACATGTCAATATAAAAAACTTGTAATATTGGAATGATCTACTGCCATGGTGAAATAAAAATGGGGCATAATATTCAGAAAAATTAAAAGACATTGTACAATTTAGTAGGAAAAGGTTGTACATGTATTTAACATTTGTGTTTAAGACACAAAATAGAAAATATAGAACTGTCTGCTGCTCTCAAAGTTGTAAAAATGAAAAAGAAACATTTGATAAAAACATTTTAAAGAAATTATTCAAACAGTCAAAAGTAACAAAAGAACAGAGAATGAATTCAACTGGTCATTGCTGGCAATTTTAGATGAACATTGGAACAGAACAGTCATCTTTTTCTTATTCATAGCAAATAAACTGACATATTTCATTCTTTTGCCATATAATGCCTTTGGATATGTTAACATAAAGTAGAAACGATACACTATCAAAACATTCCATCAGGATTTTCATTTAAATATATTTCACTATAACATACGCATGCAGGCATATTTACATAAGCAAGCTACCGGTAACTGAATCATATTCATCAGTAAATTTGGTTACTACATGTATTTACATATGTATAACATAAATTAAAACTTAAGGTAGCTATAACGTACCATAAACTAATTAACAACAATATTGCACTTATTTAGCACTTCATGACATAGGTCAAATAAACATTTTGGCTGGAATGTGCTACATAGACAAAATTTAGCTACTTATTATGCTATGTATTAGGCAGAACTTGATGTAAAAAAAGATCTTATGGATGCCTTATACTGAATATTGAATAGGATGTTACCTGAGAAGTGGCCATTTTGTTTACAATTTACATGTATATCATACCAAATACTATTACATGTAGTATGTTTAAAAAATCACTTTATAAATATAGCATTTCCCATTGCACCTATCACATTTGGTCTAAAGACAACCAATAAATTGTCTTCTGACTAGATTTCCTTCTGGACCAAACATTCTGAACATCTGTAGTGTCTTTCCTGAAGTCATCTCCATTTACAGGGATCCATCGCTGGCATTGGAGAAAAACACAGCCAGGTATTTGAGTATCAATAAGAGATAGTAAACTAAAGAGAATATCTATCAGGATGTTAACACTGGATTCTGCTGCGCATCAATTAAATCTGTGAATTAAATAGGCATTCATCACATAAAAATGATATCTACAGTTTTTAAGATTGTTAAAAGTACTAGTTACTTAAGTAACATGCATCAGATCACAATGTTTTTGTCTTAAAACACACACCAATATGAATGAATACATAACTCTTTATAGCAATCAACGTATAAACTTGTAATTATAGTAATTTCATAAATCAGGACAAGAAGAATAAGCAATAATCAAAAATGCATTTATTTTGATCTTTAATGAAAAGAACAAAAGTATCTTTTTTTTTAAATCTACAGGAAAAGTTCAGTTTATAAATTTTTTCAGACTGAAATCCATTCCTACATTTACCAATGTTTAAATTTAGAGAACCAAAAAATCTTAAACCTTCTTACTTTCCTTTTTTCATCCCTATTCATTTTCTCTATTCTTTATTACTTACATGTTTCAGTAATTTCATGAATCAGAAGTAAACCGAAACTATTTAAAAGATAGCAGTCTAAAAGTTTATATTTAGATTGAACGTCTGCATTAGCAGTCTAACAGATCACTGGACCGTACCTGCTATGATCCAATGCCATGGGAGGGTAATGTATGTAAGATAGGAATTCAGTGCCACACTTGTGGCTCTCTTCTGCTCCTTGAAAAGCATCCAGGCCTGTCCAAAGGCTTTGCCCAGGAATCCATTAGCATGTGTAGACTGCTCCAATTCTGCAACAGCAAATGCTGTGCCATCAATTAAATGTAGCTTTCATTAAGATCTTGTTTAAAATAGGTTTATCTTGATAAATGAAAAATGTTCTTAAAACCTCTCCAATTGATATTTAGTTGAATAAATTACATGGATATATATCAGTAAAAATCAAATTGTCATCGACATATCACGGCCAACCTGTTTATTATGAAGCTTAATAACCACATACATTACATCCCTCTTCTTTGAAAGGGGACAAAAACATAAACAGAGTGCATTAATTGAACATTAGGTAAAACTTAATCTCTTGACTTACCACTCTGTAACGTTGTAGCCTCCACTTCCTGGCAGTTGACTATGCCGGCATTGACATCCTCTGTTTCAGATCGTGACTTTTTCATGCTGAGACGACGGATCCCTCCCCGCACCAATGAACCGAATGATTCACTTGGATCACTCATCCTGCGATGCGTGTATTGGTTTTGTTGATTGGGATCCTGAACCTTTGGAGAAACAGAGCATTTTTATAATACATTCTTCACATCACAAGGATAGTTTGGATTTTGAATATTTTCCATCTTACACCATATTGAGAAAAATAAATATTTTTCAATTCAGAAAATGAAAGACTTGTGTTGTGAACTTTAAAACAAGAGGCCCATGGGCCAATCGCTCACCTGAGCAACAATGGCTTTATATAGGTGTTCAATGGATATTGTGCCATACGGCCCCTCGGTAGATTAACAAAAAAAAATATCTGAATTTTACACTTATTTTTGCATATACTTAATCTTTGACATATTTACCTTTATGGAATACCATTTTTACTGAAAATAAGATCCTATGCAAGATATATAACTAAATGTTCGGTAGGGGTTCATGTTAACTTCCAATTCCCTTTATTTTAGTTCCCACTCCAACTTTATAAAGCGATCAAAATATATGAGAGCATATAGGTACATTTTCTCCCTCAACTATACTTACTAGTAGTTATTATATTTTATTAAAAAATTGAAAGAAGAAATTTGTACCTCAATGCGCTCAATTCCTCAAATCAAAAACATTCAAAAATTTAATTGGTCTTCTCCATTATAAACGATTGTCGTTTACCTGGCGTGTACTCGTGTGACATTTTATAACCTTACTCGATTGATGAATAAACTCGACTGAAAAATGTTGCAACATGATACACTGTATGTTAAAGAGCTATTTTAATCAAAGTATTGACAGGCATAGCACTCTATTGTACTAAGGCCCACCCATTATTTTCATCTTTATTCCAAAACAACATGTGGCTACAAACAAGGATGATTTTCCGCTGCAATATTTCCTTAAGAACAACGATAATGCACTTATCCTCATAATAATAATGTGTCAGAACTATGGAAACTGTTTAAAAGATGTCGTTTTTACTTGTGTTTGAAAAACTATCAAAATTGGTGAAGATTTCATATAATTCATCGTATAAGGGGCCCCAAAAAGTAATTATAGCATATCATCCTTTTCATTTTTCTGTACATCAAGTATTTAATGTTTAGCGAGACATTTCTAATGATCAATCAAAATTTCAGCGTCAATCGTAGAATAAAAAGCAAGATACAGAGGTTTGAGTTAGGTTTGAATCATTTTTTTGTTCACATGAGTTTATTACATTCAACTTAAGATTTTTAAACTTGGTATTTCCTATTCAGTATTTAGAGTGAAAACGAACTAAAGCATGGCATCAGCTATGTGTACAATCATAGAATTGTGAACAAAGCTTTGTATCTTGCTTATAACTTGAAGCTTGACACTCAAATACGGTTAGTAAATAGAAAATTGTAAACAATTAAAACGGAGGAAAAAATTCACTGAAACAAAGAAAGAGCACAATTTATTTTTGAAAATGAATCATAGATATACCTACATATTTCCATCCGCGAAAATAATCTGTTTAGACTGAAAATGCTGAGCGTCTCAACAAAACATGTTACATTAATCAACCATTACGCAGAGATCATACCGAATTACAAATAGAATGAATAGTATTTTATAGTATGTTGATAATACATCAGATTTTGCTCATTTAGCGCAGGTAAACAATCAGCTGTCTGATTTACCGAAGTCTCTGTTTGATTTGATACGTAAAAATTCCAAAATACAGGCGATAGTTTCCCCAAGTTAAAAAGCATAATTAACGAAAATGACACAAAAATCAAAACAAGTAAAACCACCTTCACAAGTGAAAATGTCATCGCATTCAAATATTTAACCTCAATTTACTTCATAAAATCGGCATCAATAAATTTTGCATGTTTCAAAGATTCCCTTCGCACATAAAATGTTGCACAACAAATTCATCTTTGTCAGATCGACCCGTTTATCATACGTCCAACATGGCTGCTTTAAACAAAGAACCTTGTTTTCGAGATATGAAATACCAAACCCGAAGTTTTAAACTGCTTGACCCCCCACCCCCTTTTTATCATTATTTTCGTAATTAACTCAAATTTGGAACAGAATTAGCCCTTAATTTTTGCAATTTATATTTTCCTTTCCATAGGGATTATTTATGCTAAATTACGTTGAATTTGACTCAGTAGTTCTTGAGAAGAAGATTTTTAAAAATGCACCCCCCTTTTTTTACAGTTTCGAGGTTTTCTCTGCTTTGAATAAAAATTGGCCTTTCATTTCTGCAATTTTTATTCAACTTTCCATAGGGATGCTTTGTGCCAAATTTGGTTGAAATTGGCCGAGTGGTTTTAGAGCAGAAGTTCAAAATGTGAAAAGTTTACAGACAGACGGACAGACGGACGACGGACAAACTGTGATCAGAAAAGCTCACTTGAGCTTTCAGCTCAGGTGAGCTAAAAAAGCATGGCTTTCATGAATACCTGTTCGTTGTTGAAATCCTCTAGTTTGAAGTTTTCTTTGTTGGGTGTTTCTGGACCTGACCCCGGGACTCTACTGACAGCAATCTCCGCATGACCTTTGCTCTTTGGCCCCCGCATCCTGACAAACTCCACTCTCTTGTTCTGTTTTATCATTCCTAAAGACATGGTCTGCATCATCTTTGACGTCAGGCTCAACTGGGTTTTAAAAGTCAATCGCATAACTAACACAACCAGTATACTAAAAGTTAGCCATTTATAAGCATTGCATACATTTAAAACTTGCTGCTAAAATGTAGTCCTCGTTGACCTTTTTTGGAAATCAACTTCAACACTATCCTAAATAATTGAGTGGTTGGGGGGGGGGGCTACATTTTGGCAGCTTATTTTCAACATATATTTTTTTTTAACTTGTAGACTCATTAAGGATGAATATATATCTAATTTAGATTTCTTTGGCAGCTTACCCTGGCATCGTACACTTTCTTCAGCACTTCGTAACGCACTGCTCCAAGAAAGATGACCCCCTGTGCCCTGCCATGCCTGTCTGATGCAGTTAGTTCTACAGACACTAACTCACCATCTCTCACCACTATGTCTCCAAAAGCCTGAAAATAATATTAAAGAATATAAAATATTGGGTTTTTTTAATTATGTAAAATATTATTAAATCAATTTTATACACATATTGATGCTTGAGTGTAATTGTTACAATTTTTTACTGCATTTTCTTTTTAAAAAGGGTATAATTTAATAACTGGTAGGTGTGTATTTTTCTTTTTTTTTTTTTAGATGTACTGAAATTACCTCTTCAAAATTATCAACAGTAAAATATATGTTAGGATAAGTGAGTTCTTCTTCTGTTCCTTTATCATCCATTCTTCTTTTACTTGGAGAAGGGTAAACTCTCTGTTAAGGTAAATTTTAAAAAAAGGTTTTGTAAATCCAGGACCACCTAATATTACCATGTGAAAGTTATTTTATGATAAGAAGACTGTGAATACAATGTTTATACAAACCTGAGAGAATTTTCTAAGAATTTGAAGATGATGTTCGCCTGTTCTTGTACAAACTGCACATGTGGCTGTGTACACAAGCTGAAAAATGAATAAACATTCTACGCTAATCCATGACCATTTGCAGAGTAATATGATTAGAAAAATTGCACATTTTTCAAAAAAAAATTTTTTTTCTTTAGATGTATAATGGAAAAGCACTCAATCAGTTACTTTCACATTTAGCTAACATCTTTTAATTAGAATACAGTCAGAAGTATCAGGGAGTGTACATCCTTGGGAGAAACTATGTAATATGTGCAAGTGTTTATATATCTGTCTCCTTTTATTTATTTATCCTGTTGTCCCTTGAGGATCCCTAATTGGTCAATAAATAAATAAATAAAAATAGTTTAATAAATATCAGATATTTATGCAGGGACCTTTTTTACCTGGTGTGAGATAATGTTCATGTACACAGTCTCCTCCCAGTCTATTGTTTTATCCTCAAGGGCAGGGAGGGACTTAGAATCTCTTCTATATACTTCAATTTCAGGCTGTAAAAAAACAATTTTAAATGTTATCTCTGATTTTTAAGTCTGTATTGTAAATGTGAGATTAAACAGGTGAATTTTTACTATAATACTTCCTTTTCATGTATTTATAGTAAGAGTAAATTATCCCCTCTTGGAAATTCCACATTAACGGTAGCCTTTATCATAACTTCAATCTTTAATCTAATATTAAATGTAAAAGAGGGATTACCAAAATCACAATTAAATGCAAGAAATACAATGTCATCCTTAATTTGGACTCATTGCATGTGGTGAATAACATATACATGTATCTAAAGCTGATTTTTACAATGATTAAAAGGTCAAGTTATACAACAAAAAGTACCCAGTCATACATGTATATCATATGCAGACTATAACAGAGGAATTACCAAATCAGAATAAAATGCAAGAAATATAACCTTAATTTTAACCAATTGCTACCAGTGGTGAACAACACATCCCACATGTAACTAAAGCTGATTTTACCAATGAGTTTTACAAATAAGTACCCAATCATGCATGTACATCATATCATTCAAACAGACAAAGCAGAACTTACTCTAAATGTAAATGACTTGTTTTTTGGATTGTGAGTTTTTCTGACATAAAACAACATGTCATCTCTCTGATCATCAGGCAGTTTGGAGGGATCGATGAAGTACTTGGTGAAGATATCAGTCCAAAAAGAAGTGGAATCGTTCATCATCTCAAATCCTGCAATTAAAATATATCTGTGAAATTGCAGAGAATTTTCTTTCCAGTCTGTGTCTGTGTTCATGTAGTCTAAACCAAGGCAAGATACTGTTAATACAACTAAAGACAAGTATATACATCTATTATACAACTTTTGATTTAAAACATTTTAAAATCAGTCAGTTTTGCATTAATGCAAGACTTGCAAAAAAAGTCAACTAAATTTGTCATAATCTTGAATATAAGATTGATATACAATAGAAAAAAAGGTGCTCATTTTCATTAACACTAGGCAAAATGTGTAATATGTACCTTGAGAAATTATTGCAAAACTCTTTTCTAGCCTCAGCATTATTTTTAGAATATCCTGGAACATTGGTTATAAAATTACAACATATCTTTGAAATTTCAGATACAAGTAATTTATGTTTATGATTATCAATATCAATTGCATAGTGTCATTTTTGTGACATACTGTCATAAAAATTCTTTATAGTTTACCTGTATTTAGTATAAAATTTGTCATAAATCATGCAGAGAGAGAGAGAGAGAGAGAGAGAGAGAGACTAATCAGTTTATGCTTGTGCAAAATCCAATCGCATGAAATCTGATTACAATAAAACATTTTCAAATAATCTTTTCTTTCTCCAACAACCTAATGCTTTAAATTAATTAATGCATGTCCTTGTATTTACTACTTACAATTTACATCCTAAATTTTACTTTTCCAACAGACTCCCTGTAATATAATTAATTTAACAGGAAATTAGTAATTACCGTCTGTGGAAATTATAGTAGATTCTTTAGTGCGTTCATTTTTAATTATCTGCATCAACTCCTGAAATGAATCACTGCTCTTAATCTCTGAATTTGATTTTTCTGAAGTAGGGGAAGGTGTCCGACTTTCCTCCATTGTTTATTTATTAATTGTTTGTCAAGTCGTACGTTGAATGATGATTTGTAGATAAGCGAATCATTGTTGATTCGGGTTTCTGAATGGTGTAAATGTGACTTATACATGCTTACTTTTGAAGCAATTAATTGCAATATTATAGCCATATGTCTGAATTGTATATGCTTTGCCAAGACCTAATCATTAGGTAAAATTTAAAATATATCAGCTATCGGTATATTTATGTGGTATTTTACAGTTTCATTATGTGATGAAATGAACAAATTCAACTTTTTCATTGACCTGCTCTTTAAACTTTAATTTTCATATAGATGACCAAAATAAATGCAGATTAAATATGGCAACCTCATTTATGTATCAAACAAAATAAAAAGTTGTTTGAAAAGATTTATTTATATAGAATGGCAGATTCTATAATTTATGATAGACACATGATGAGGATCAGGCATTCAGTCACCTGAAATGTAAATGAAAGGTAGCTTAAAGGTGTCTGAACGGCATAGTTATGACATTCTGTATAAAAATTATATGACTACATCACAATTGGATGTAAACCTGATAATCTAAATCAGATGCTGAGTTCTCAGTAATGCAGTAGCAAAAACAATTGTTTTAACATTCTTTTATGCTAAGCTTTATATCTATGAAAGAAAATCATAGTGTTAAAAATCGCTTTATAGGACCTTTTTAAACGAATTTAACCAACACCAAATGACACAGATAAAGAGTTTGTCATTCAGTTTTTATACTAGACAAAAGGATTTTCCCCTATAATATGAGACATTCCCGTCTTCTATTTTCATAGAAATTCAAAAACATCAAAGCAATAGATCAAAAAGTCATCATAAAGGAAAGCTTGGTGTATACATGTACATGTAGAAGGGAAGTAAACCATTGAACGATGGTCCAGAGCAAAAGAAAGAAAATACGGACTTACCGGGCAAACTGGGTTTAGGGGATAACCTTGTGCCTAATCCTTTTGTTCACACCAGTAGACAGTAAAATATGTTCAAAACACCTATATTCAACTTGAAAGTTTATCAGAAAAACTACTCATCATTAAAAAAAACAAAATCACTGAAATTGTCATAAATAAGCAACATTGTTATGCTTTTCTTTAAAGAAAAAAAGGGGGGGGGGGGGTAACATTGTACACAACGTAGTCAGTATATCAGACAGATTGCTTAAAAAGATATAAATAAAATTGTCATAATTAAGGAAGGAGTCTTTTCTGGTTTTCGACTTGTCAAAAGTAAATTTGATTAAATGGTCATTAAATCACGATGAAAGGAAATTAAAATATCACATTTTTCTTTCTTTTTTACAATCATGCAACTTGGCATAGAAATAGTAATCAAAGTTTTGAATCTAACAAGGACTATATTTTTGGCGGAACATTGGCGTAGGAAAATATCAGAATTGCTGTAGCTTCATGAGTCTATTTAACATTTTTAAAACAATAACATTAATGTCGGATTTTTTCAACTAATGTGAACTAATGATAAGGTACTTGGATTTCAGAATATGTTTTTAAAATATGATTTGCCTGTCAATTTACATTTTATTGGCTTTTTTAAGCGCTCATTGTATAAATAGATTCGTGTGAACAAATCACTAAAATCGGATTTTCTCTCTAATTAAATGATCAATATATTAGCTTTTCTGTTAATTTATATCTTTATGTAAGGTCTTAATAATATGCAAAAATCAGAAATATTTTAATATTGGAAGCATAAAAAAATAATAAAAATATCTTCAAAATTTAAGAAAATTAGAGGAAATGCGGGCTAAGCAATATTAATTTTAGTTTAAATATTAATTCCAATTTAGTAATATAAGCTGACAGACATTACGATATTCTATCATTTCATTGAAGAATAGAAACTCTATATCTTAAACAGATGTCTACATAACTGCAGATAACTACATTTATTTTTATCATTCTTTAAGTTGAGGAAAAAGGTAGTGACCTTGACCTGACCTTGATGCGAAAACAAGAAGGTCAAATTTGATTAAACTGATAGAATCATTTGTTGATATGATCTGTTTGACTGTGTCAAAATTTTATGAATTTCTTAATATAAGAAGGATGTCTGATAACGAGAAGACTCCTTCCTTAAGCAACGTTGCAATGTACTGCTTTTATTTTTGAAAAGGCCGTAAAAAGGACAGAGAGTAAAAAAACAGAAAAAAAGAGGAGGAAAAAAAATAGATAAAACGAATAAATACGTATGAAATAAGTAGAATTAAATCTGTACTACCATACATTAATTAAATTAAATTTAATTATGTTTAAATTTTGCCTGTGAAATCCACGCTGAATTACTTAAAATACGACTATATATCCGTTAAAAAGATTCTCAACCCATGGGTGGATTTTTGAAAATTTTGTATCTAAACGACTTGTTATGAGATTTTTTTTAATTAAGGAGGCTGGGGGGTCAAAAAAAAATTTCTCCAAAATTCACAAAATTTGCAGAAATGTTTCACATAATCTTAATTTACATTTTAATGTGAAAGACCACATCACAATCATCGTTAATTTTATCATTTATTGCATCTGAAGAAATTGCACGTTATGTAAAAAAAAAAAAATTATGAAAAATATATGAAATATATATAAAGGCAAAAACATACCAATAACATCACAAAAAATTAACACAATAATAAAAACTTAACATTATTTGTTATAAAGAAAAATATCACAATTTTACCAAAAATATATATGTCACAAAAATGCAAATATATAAAACCAAAAAAAAGTAGCCACAAGATTATTTCCAAATTTTAACATAATAATAATCAATACATTTGTAATAAAGATTGAGCATTAAAAAAAAATTTCGATGGTGAAATTTAAAAAAAAAATAAATAAAAGGAAAATATTTAAACAAAATATTTGGACTTTTACAAGTTTCCTCCCTTTGAAAAGTTAGAAAATGCTGAAAAACAGCCGAAATTATTTTTTTGCATCTTGTAACCCTTGGTTTACCATCAATTGACTCTCTAAATAATGTTTCAATACCATCATATCCATTTCTTCAAAAGACAAATTCAGTACAATGTAAGAGAGAGTGAAAATCTTTTTTGTGTAGAGATAAAAACGCTTTAAAACAGTAAACAGTAATCAGTAAGCCGCAATAAGAAAAAAAGAACAAGACCTGTATACAGGAATTGGACGGAAGAGGCAATGTCGACGGTCGTTGCTGATGTACAGCAGAACGGGATATCGATTCGGAAGGCAGCCGCAAAATATTCGGTTCCTCCGACAACTCTTAATAACCGAACCACTGGGAAAATTCAGGAAGGGGCGAGATGGGGTGGTACCCCTTTGCTATCTCAGAGAGATGAGGTGGGATTGTTGGAAAATGCCAAAAAAAAGAGCTGAACTTGGTGTTGGTTATTCCAAGTACAAATTTTTAAGATGCACATCTGAACTTGTCAAAAAAGAGGGACACAGTTTAAGTGAACAGTACCATCAGAAATGTGGTGGTGGCGTCTGAAGCGTCGTCATCCCGATTTTTCCCTACGAACTCCGGAGTCGACAAGCGTTCTGTGTCATCAAGGTATGACAAGAGAAAGAATTAATAAATTCTTTGCAACTTCAGATGAAGTTTATTCAGAAAACCAGCTTCATAAGAAGCCAACGTCTATATGGAATATGGACGAGACGGGAATAACCATGTCTCACAAGCCCGGAAAAAAGAGGCGCCAAGACAATTCATGGAAAGGCTGGTTCCCGAGAAATGGTAACGGTCATAGCGTGTGCTAATGCAAGCGGGACTACAATTCCACCCCATTTCATTATGCCAGGTAAAACAAGACGTGCTTTGCAGGGATATG
>WFKH01011801.1:37013707-37040288 GCA_016163765.1 Magallana hongkongensis
GGGGGGGTGGGTGGGCTTATTTGTCTAACACATGTTAACGTTGCTAACGATTTAATACTTATCAATAGTCTCAACAGCATGTACACGAATTCAAGTAATTAAAAACAAATAAAAAAAACAGAGTTACAAACGAGTTTCAAAAATAATTAAGGAAAACTCTTACTTCAAGTTTTATTAAAATCGATAACGTTTAGAGGTATAAACAATTATTTAATTATTCTATCCTGAAAGTTTAAAGATAAATGCCCCTTGTGTGAATAGTTAATTAAACACTGCTAAAATAGCTTTTCGAATTACTTATTGATTAGGCCGACGAAAAAAAAAGAATTTTTTTATTGAAAATAGTTTAACACAAGTAAAGGTAGATTTCACGAGGAGAGTGATGGCGATTTTATCAAGTACATCCATTTTACGTATTTTTATAGTTGGTCTTTTATCCCTGAAAAGTAAGTAAAAAGAATACTTTTATTATTTTAACACTGACTATAGAAATTGATTATATGAATTAAGGATACTAAAATAATTGGGAAGAAATAAACATCAGTGTATTTATCCTGAAATAAGATTAGACAGGCAAATTCCATGTGATCAAGATAAACTATATTAATTTTTTTTAAAATTATACAAGTATCTAGAGTGCATGGGTAAGTAATCAGTCCATCGTTTTTTATGTTTTTCTTAATATAATGTTTATGATTAATTTTTTATCCTAACAAAATTTTGATGATTTGAAAAAAAAATTCCAAACAAGACGTCCAAATTCTGTTGAAATCCTTGGAACTCTTTTAACAGATAAAACACCAAATAATTAAGTACAAAGTAAAATTGAACAATTACATTTATGTACATGACGTGATGTGAACTACATGTACCTACACGATTTACGACGCTTTTGTGAAATGGTTTCCTGGACTTTGGGTATATTTGGTCTGTTTTCTGTCGGCAATGCAACTTTATTCAACCTGCGAGAAATTGGAATATTAGATTATCTCCAACCTCCAACCCCTCCTCTACCCTTCGAATAAAAAAAATACGGATAAAAAAACCCAAAATAACATTTTTAGAAATATTTACACAAATATACCAAAATCAAAACTATTTATAGCAATATGTTATAAATCCGTACAAATTTGTCATGATAACATAATAGCAATCGCAACAATTTATTAAAACTTAAGGGATATCAGTCCATTTTTAATTGAAAAAAAATCAGTTGAAACTATATTAATATTCAGTGTGTAATAAAGTTTAAAATTAATAGTATGATAGTATGCTTGTATTTTATATAGTTACAGGGAATATGTAGATGTACGTTTAGATAAAACACATTTAAAAAAAACATATTTTGACAGACTTTCCAGGTGATAGAAGTTAGTGCATGCTCCCATGATGATCAAATGGATATTCTTTTCGGTCATCCATTTCGAAATATTTATATATCATACATGTACATATGTTACACAATCGTGATAGAAATTTATGTAATTTAACAACCAATGCAACAAATCTTATCAATGCATGACATTTTCTCTTCCTGTAACGTGTAAAGATGCACGTGCATTACAAACGTATTATGGTAAAGACGCTCTGAAGACACATGAAAGGGTATTGTAAACCTGTAATTAAATAATGAATTTAAAGACTTTTCGTCATTTTTAAAGCAACGCAGAAAAGAGATACATCTGTAAATGTTATAATCATATGGTTTTACCGGGGTTTTTTTTACAGACAAGTGTAAAACATGTGTACACATACATGTTAATACTTGAAAATATTCTGAATCAGTACGGATGCACCTTTAAGGAGGCTGGGTGGTTAACAGACACCAATCAGATCAACCTTTAATTTTAGATATGAATTTTGAAGCTATAAACTTTTATCTAGAAGAGAAAAATTTCAATAACTTCGCTTTAAAATTTTAAATTTTTTATTATATCTTTATACAGAACTCTACTTACGGAGATCAATATACTAGTAGTCTTAAAACGGCCTCGGCCATGCATCCAGCTCTCTTTATTGAGAGGTGTGTAAGTAAGTGTCGATAAAAACAAACTGTGAAGCAAATGGAAAGTGTCAACAATGCTGTTTATCAATTACTGTAGTCAGAAATATGGAAATTCAACTCCTAAAAAATTTATGTACTTGCTCTATACTTACATACTATGAAAATCATCCCGTATATATAATTAACATCAACAAATACGTTCTCTAGAGTTTTACAACATTAAAGGATGACTGCACTTAGCGCCGGGTTTTGGGACCTTTTCGGTCGCTTCTGTTGCGTATATTTCTTAACCTAATATCACTTTTGTTTATTTTATTAAAGAGTCTTGTCAATTTCCAACATAAATTAAAGCTGCTTGGTCCGATTTTATTGCAAATTTTGGGTACGCTTTTAAACGATGGTTATACTAAGTATGTGTATAATAATAGACATTAAAGTAATTTTCCCGGTCAATTAAGCCAAATTTCAATGAAAAAAATTATGTACAAAATTTGTTACAAAACAAGCGACAAAAAAGAGAGTCGCGTTATTTCGCCTCATGTTAAAGTTCGCCCCTGACGTATAGACCGGTATGGTTGTATTACGACTTCGACATCGCTATAAATTAAGGTCATAATGTTCTGGTAAATTAAAAAAAAAACATGTGTACATTTTGTTCGCTAATATTTCTTAAGTTTGCTTTGTATACAATCAATGCATAACATGCGGGTTGAATAAACCCAATCATCCGGGGGACGAAACCAAACGGTTCCCTTTTTGAAACATTCCCGTGATGCATTTTGGTTTGTTTTTTCGTTTGCCCAAAAAGAAATTATTTTATTTACTTTGAATATTTCTAACTTTGAAAGGAGGCCGATTCTGCTGGTGTAAATAGGAGAAAGTCCAGAACTTTCTAAGATAATTGGTTTGTATGGAAAATTATTTGATACTGTAAAACCCCAAAAATCGGACCAAGCAGCTTTAAGATTTTAGACTGTGATACAATAAACTCATTCTATGTTTTTCTCCTTACAACTTTCGAAAAAAAGAGAATTTTCGCTTATCTGCCCTTGATCTAACATAAGATTGATATTAATATGCATGAGAGGTGGAGTTGACATTATCAGAATAGGACTAAAATTAGACTAGCATGAATAACAATCCCATGTATTAAACATTATGTGATCACTCTTTCACCATAGCCCTTTCTATTCTATATGGTACAAGTATACTATTTACTATGGTTTCAACAATTAGACCACGCCCGTGTAAGTACAGAAGACTTTAAATCAATGCTTGACAACTTAACGTGTTCGAAAACATTGTCCTAGTTAGCACATAACATGCTACCTTACACGTCACGTGATATAATTTTGTATTTACAAAGTTACCTGAGGTGAGAAATCACGTGGTGAATTATAATATTCAACATGTATCAACCCTTGGTTACAACAGAGAAAGCGAAAGTAAGAAGAAGCAGTTTTTTCTCATTTAAACCATGAGCGCATGTTTGTCTATTAATCTCCCTTTGACATAACTTAGATAATGCAAATATACAACTACTGTTAAACGGAGAACAATAGACAAACATGGGCTGACTATGTATGAAGTCAGTATAAAAGTGGGCGTTCTCATTATCATATGGAGATTCAAAAAATCGTGATGACCCCTGCCTATGAAAACATATTCGTACTTGGTAACAACATACTTTTATTTAACGCAATTACGTAAAGTTGCAGTTTAGATGTTGACCATTTCTGCAATTGAAAGAAAAATTTTTCTTTTAAAAGTTTATTTTCTCCCAAATATCACATGTCCTTAAGTGCAGTCATCCTTTCACGCTCAATAACAGATCACGTGCACTGTATCCGAGCACCATGGGTGAGTACCTGGCAAACCTTCACACAAAACCAACCCAGCCCGACTGTCATCCCCCACCCCCTCAACGAGTACCCCGCCAAAGTGGACGTGCAGATCCGCGTGACCGAAGGCTCACAGCACCAGATATTTTCTGGGATTGGATCGTGTCAGCGTGATGATGATAATCCTTATGCCTACGGAGGAATTGTTTACATCTATAACCATCAAGAAGTGAAGCTCTACACCCCCATCATCTCCGATACTCCATCCAATAACCCGAACGGGGTGTTTGCCTATACTGGTGAGGACCTTTAACATATATAGTACATGTACAATTGATCATACAGATACATTGTTTTATTTGATTAATTTGGAACTTTTGCAACAAGAATAGAATGATACATTATTTAAACAATCATCCGAAAATCTTGAGAATACCTTAGCTAGGACTTTGGTTTCATGCCACAAAGCCATCTAGGCTTCGCAAAAATATTTTTTGTTTTTGTTCTGTTTTGGTTTTTTTTCTCCAAATATATCTCTTGTTAATTAAACGTTCTCTATGTGCATATATATATAAATAGGTTTGTCGAAAATGAGTCTTTGATCGCTCGCCAAACTCTGTCATAGGCGAACACTCGCAAGCGTTTGCTTTGCTTAAAAAATAAATTGCACCAATTAAATGGCGGCTTTTATTAGGTTCAACTTAGCCGCAGTAGTGATCATACATTCTTTTTGATGTTTTTGTCTGGTATAAAACAGTTTATTTTCTAAGTGGATCTTCTGGACCTTAGAGAATTTATTTAGGAGTTTGGACCTCTTTGAGGTCTGAATCTCTTTGATCAATACAAGAGGTGTACAAAAATATGGGCAGTCTTCATGAAAACACGCTTTCGATTCCAGTTGGTTGCATTTCGGTTAATAAAGGTCACAAACCTACTTTTCGATTAATTCACGACGAATTACAATGTACATGTTCTATACAGTTGGGTGCAGAAAATTACTAATAAACCCATTGTATTTGTGAATAATGAAATCGATTTACATGATACTTTAAATAGAAGCATGTTTACAGAACGCCCATATCTAGTTGCAACATTCGGCAAACCATATGTACCGATATATACTCTCTCTAGCTAACCAGATAACGTACTAGTATTCCAAAAGATTTGAATTATTTAGATCAGGCACATGACAACAGCTCTATCTATATTTATCTTTTCAAAAGTAAACGTACAAACCTATAGACTCGTCTACTTTTTGTCTGGTCCCTTAATATTGAAAAAAAAAAAATAGGATGATGCGCATGCGAGCCAGTCGATAGTTTTAGTTATGAACCGAGGCCAGATTCAACTGCTCTTACTATAGTACGTGTACTCGCTCATTTCATTAAGGTGGAGCTGCGTTCAACGGACCATTTCAGGGTAACTACCCAACAGCTGACATCAGAGTGAGGGTATGGAGAATGTGCGATTTCCCGCCAGCAAACTTTACGTCTGCAAATGTTTACAGTGTGTCTACCTCAGGTAAAGAGTTGTGAATCTGATATAATTAATATTGACATACAATTCAATTAAACAATACATAGCAGTAGGAATATCAAATAATTATATATTTGCGTGTTTTTATAAATGTTTCAAAGCACTTATTAGGTTTCTCCAACTTTTATTGGGATGACCTATTGGCCTTGGGGGTTTCCCATCCTGTTTTAGCGGATTTTTTTTTCAAGATTTAAAAAAAAAACCACAATTATTTTATGCTGTACCTTGTTTCCCTGCAAATATAACTTTCTTTTCTATAGCACATATAGTGTAACTACTAACTTTGACTTGATATTTCATTATTGCGGGAGGCATACCGGTATATGATCCTATTACCACATGCATTGGGCACAAAAACACCATTTATTCTACTTATATATTTAACGTTCATCATTAATCTCGTTTAACCAGACAAACAAGATTTAAAGGGATAGTGTGACCTTCGACAAATTATTGCATTATTGCGAGTATTTGCATTACGCGAAAAATCATTTGTAGATAAATGTATTGCTTTACTCATTTACGCGTTTACATATTATTATATATGAAAGGGTCGTATATTGGAAAAAACGAAATAAAAAAAACTATTGCAATGCAACTTTGTTTGCGTAATGAAAAACGAGAGAATATATTTTTCATCGTCTGTATTTTACAGGTTCTTCTTACACTAATATACCACACAACATTGGATATTATCCAGATCTTGTTGTAGTACAGTTAAAACTGCCAGATGGCTATATTTCTGAAGCACAAGGTACCCCCTCTCTCTCTCCCTCTCTCTCTCTCTCTCTCTCTCTCTCTCTCTCTCTCTCTCTCTCTCTGATTTTACTCTGATTTCACTAAAGTATTTTCTTGTATATAATACAAGGTGCAGTATTTAAAGAACAAGCCAGTGAATCCCATAACATTGTATGTGGAGTCATAATGGCATATGATAGCAGTAACATTCGCCTTTGGCCAGCGACTGATGGTATTGGGTCAGGAAAATGTAAGTTTTTTAACCATTGGATGCGTTTATGCACGGCGAATGAATTTTATGTTTTATTAGTTGAATCGCTGCGAAAAGTGTTTACAATATTTTGCCTTCAGAATAATCAGATCGTTTTTAATTTTTGGAATAATCATTCATTAATTTAAAAAAAAAAGAAAAGAAAGGTCAGCAAAATATGAAACCCTTCCATTTTCAAATCAAACGGAAAAGGGTGTGGTAGATAGTTTAGCGTGATGTCGCATACACTGTACAGTGACCGTGATATCTTAAAATTATTCATTATTCCTAAACATTAAATTGGACAAGTGTGTTCTAAATATTACCACCATGAAACTCCCAAATGACTGACAGGTTTTAGTTCCTTTGTCTGACGTACAACTCCCAAAATTTGTTTTTCACAGCCTTTTATATATGTTCTGACATCCATCCATCTTACCCTAATCGAATCGTTTGAGGCAAACAACATGTATTAAACCTGACCGACAGTTACCGTTGTCAAAATACATCATGACAACAGCTTTAGAGAATTTTCAGTGACAATGCAAAGTCCCAGAATCTGATTTCCAAGATACTTCTTTGGTTCAAAGTCATTCCAAATACGAAATTCTTGATTCAGATGGAGTATTTTGTGTCTCGGATGGATGGAGTGCATCACGATATACCGATGTTTCCGCCGATGTCTATGTGCAAGCATGGAAATTCAGCATTTCGGACATTCTGTTCACTCAGGCTGACACAAGAGGTTCAGGAATATCTGTTTCTTCTACCATCACTCTGCCACAGCCATTTAATATAGATAACCATATATTTCTTGTGCAGGTAAGTAGTAATGAAAAGCGCATCTCTTGATTACAATAAAGGTAATATCAATTTATTGCTTGATCCCCCCCCCCCCCAATTTTTTTTTTAAATAAAATATGGAACATCGTTTCATTCAAGTCACAAGCTGTGGATGGAATCTATATTAACTACGTGTTTGAGGGGGCAGGATCAGCGCTCAGTGATGGCTCGGATTTCTTCGCGAGTATAGGTGCTGTGGTCTACTCGTACAATCAACACGAAATCAATTTGTGGTACCCGGGTGCTGGAGACTATCTTATATACATTGGTGGTACTTGGGGTCGTGGAGCCCCTACGCATCAATCCACTACAGCCAGTGTGTCAGTGAAAGTCATTAAAGCGGATTCAACATTGCCAGGTATAAAAGTTTCTCATGTGTGCGTGAAGAGTGCAAGGCAAGTTCCGCGTTATGATAGATTTCATATACGAACATGCGATTAACCAACAAACCAGGAGTTTGATATTAAAAAACCCCACCAATGTGCCAGAAAATTATGCCCGTCTAAGACTCAGTTGCCTAAAAATTCATAAATACCATAACACAGATCCTTGAACAGAGAGAATAGAGATAGTATATATAACCACTTTTGTGTTTAGTGTTTCTCACATTAATATTTACCATTACATGTACAAATTTTACATTGTAAAAAAAAATATGGTACCTAAAAGAGGTCGGATGGTCAACAAATCACCTATCAGATATGACTTAAAATTTCAAATATGATAATTTTGGATTGAACTATTATTAAGTAAAGAAAAAAATCCAATTTTTTTTTAACATATATTTCTACATCTAAACATAGAGCTCTTCGTCACAAGGAGATTGATATAGTCTAAATTTTTCTTACAAGGCGTTATAGAAAATCCTGTAACTTTAGATCTATAATATGATGAAATTATCTTTGTTCTGTATAAAGCCAATCATTTACATTTTAAAAGTAATATTTCTTTTATTTCTTAAAAAAAAAATCGGGCGTTGGGTAATAACACATTTGAGCATATTCAAAGCTCCAAAAAGCATACTTGTACTTAAAACTTATCGATATATTTAATATGCTAATCAATTAATGAGGTATTTTATGCTCTCTCACCAACCTTAAAAAATTAGTTTTTTAAAAATAAAGAACAATGAAATGTGTTCTTTGTTGATGCATATCATACAATAGTTGCCACACATTTTGAAAAAAAACAGCAGACGATGCTGACAAGAATATTTTTCTTCAATTCCGCATGAACCAACAAATAATAAGGCATTTGTTGTATTGTAATTGTAGCTAAACATGAAGTTATCACAAATTTGGTTAAATCTTTCTTTTGTTTTCAACGGTGATAGGATGTGGATGCTCTACGTGTTCATCCGACTGGAGCACATTAACCACCACATGTAAGTACTAGGAACACACTAACCACCACAAGTAAGTGATAGGAACATGCTAACCACCACATGTAAGCACTAGGAACACACTAACCACCACATGTAAGTACTAGGAACACACTAACCACCACATGTAAGCACTAGAAACACATTAAGCACCACAAGTAAGTACTATGAAACACTAACCACCACATATAAGTACTACATGTAGGAACACACTAACCACCACATAGAAGTACTGGGAACACACTAAACACTACATGTAAGTACTAGGAACACACTAACTACCACATTAAGTACTAAGAACACTAAAATCACCACATGTAAGTACTAGAGACACACTAACCACCACCTGTAAGTACTAGGAACACACTAACCACCACATGTAAGTACTGGAAACATACTAACCACCACAAGTCAGTGCTAGGAACACACTAACCACCACATGTAAGTACTAGGAACACACTACCACATTAAGTACTAGGAACACACTAATTACCACATGTAAGTACTTAGAAGACTCAAACCACCACATGTAAGTACTAGGAACACACTAACCACCAATGGTAGTACTAGGAAGATTCAAAACACCACATTAAGAACTAGGAACACTCAAATTACCACATGTAAGTACTAGGATGGCAAATTTTCGTAATGCTTATCTGATCAAAACTTTCTTGCATATTGACATTCATGTACATATGTCAATATACTTATATTGCATGTTGAAGAAATCTTGTGTGTCGACAAGATTTAAATAAATAAAGAAGAAATAAGCCATTGGTTCAATGAGCTACAAAGACCATCTCCAAAATTGTGTCAAAGCCATTAGATATTAAATATTTAACCATTTTTAATACAGTATATGGGTTTTTTAGGTGTAACAAGTCCCCCAGATGATATCGCGAACGCCTACAAATTTTTCACTGAAAACACGACTGTATATACTTGCATGCCTGGCTACCAATCAAATGGTGGGAAAAGTGTCATTGCATACACAGGGACTCACTGGGAGCAGACGGACTTCAACTGTACAGGTAAGCATAGCCGCGTATAGGCATAATTGTACATTTTTGCATGAACCCTCTCCTCCTAAAAGTACAATTTATAGTGTTAAAGTCAACATATATGTACCTCTACATCTATACAGGTAAACACTTTTGTATATACTGTTAACCAGTTAACGGTTATTTGCGAGGTACGATGGTAACTGGTTAACAAAGCAGTAACCGGTTATAGTCGTAAAAAATCGGCAACATATTTCATACTTTAAGTTATTGTATTAATTTTATAGCTTTGTCTAATTATTTATATTTATTTTTAATAAAATTAAATAGGAGCAAATTCAAGCCTTCATGAAAAGCTCGGGGGAATGAATCATAATAAGCATTATTCCCCCTATTTCTGACTACCCGTCAGCCATATTAGTTTTCAATTTCTACGCTTTTCCTATATATTTATAAGAGTGAGAACACTATTCTTGCTTCTGTGCATTCATTCGATTAATTCACCCAAACGCGATACATTGGATGCAAAGATTTGAAGAAACGCTCAAGGAAATATGACAACAACTTATCCAATATGCTAGTAAATCAAAAAAAGATCGAAATCCAGGGAGTTCTCTTTGTCGCACTGTTAAATCATCGCACATGCGCAAACATACACTGTAGTATATCATGTTTGTATGTAGAGATTGATGCAATATGTTGAACGTTGTGTGGGGGACTACATTATGCACTGTATTTAAACTACACACGTGTTTGACATGCACACAAAGTGCAAGATGATAAATTATCAATTCTTTCAAAAAATACCTTCTTTTGTGTTTTATTGATTGTTGTTTCCTTTAATTGTTTTTTTCAAAATATATTACTGAAAATATAGTAGACAGACAGACGAACGGACGGACGACGGACAACAGGTGATCAGAATAGCTTATTTGGCACTATATTAATATATGTATTTATATTTTTTCTTATGTCATTCATTGATAGAAACTAATGACCTTGTACGTACTATATATGTTTTATCTAATTTTACACACATTTTCATGTTACCAAAGATTATTCTGTGATCGTTATTGAAACGCTCTACAGTGTATATATGTAATTGTTTGTTTGGCACGTTTGTGTGTTTTTCAAATGTTGCATCACGGTAAAGTTTACTTGTATTCAGATTATTTCAAAAAATGAATTCATTGTATTTTGGTTCTGCATTTTTCAACATATCTAGTATTACATTTTGTGCTCTTTATTTATTATTAGTATCAACTGCCTGTGTGTTTACCACCAGCACAATAATATACAACATCACAACTTTACAAGAAAGAGTGGACGACCTGAAAAAGAATCTAACGATTGATACCAGAAACACGACTGCGTACCGCCGATCCTTGACATGCGCATCGGACCCCCGACCAAGCGCCGCGCAAATTGGTTATCTAGGGATCTGTATCCTCAGTATTACTGGCGGCCTGCTCCTTTGTGCTGATCTGTCACGGTTGGCGAAGTCAGACGAAAATGAGGACTACTACGGATATTAAACTATAAATTTAATTTTGTATCTTGAGAGGGCTGGATGGGCGTGGTCCTTTTTAAACGATATCAATTTCCTTGGGAAGATCTAGAAGAGCTCTGTATTATAATATATTGTAATCCCAAAATCTTCGGATTTTCTCTTTACTAGATTTAAGGTTATTGCTAAAGAAATTTAAAATTTAAAGGTAGATCTGACATGTTTAATGTGTTTGTTGATGTGTATCTATATCATGAATTTGAAAGCTTATACACATTATAAATCAATAAAGTAACTTTATAAGCAGTATAAGCCATTCATATTGCAAGATATACAACTACATGTAAAAGTTTATGCCCAATAATCATTGTATTTTAGCAAAGCACCAAAATTAACGAGAATGGTAATGGTATTCTTTGTAGTTTATAATTCGCAGTCTAATTGTGTTAAGTAGACTAAGTATTCATTTATCTTTTTTTTTCTCCAGTAGATATACCTGCGTTTTTAAACTTGTTTATTTATATTTGTTACCGGACAATGTGAACTATATTTGTGGACATTAAATTAAAAACTGTACATCGGCAGTGACTGCATTTTTATTCTAAATAAAGAACCAAGTGAGAGCACCATTAGAGATCGAGTAAATTTTTAAGTCCAACATCTTTCATAGGGGGTCGCTCATAGTCTGCCAAAACTATTGACATCAAAGAAAGAACCGGAATGCACCCATATAAATCCATTGTCTGATTTGAATGTGTTCTGATAATTTTTAATGTCCAAAATGTATGAGGCGCCGTTTTAATATATTTTTGAAGTATTTTCTGATATCATAAAATAAATTCTGGATATCAATTATTCAAATTCTTTATATTATATGATATTACATATTCGAATTTCTGATATGAAAAATGATTTTCTGATATCAATAAGGAGATTTTTTATATTAAAAGTTAATGTTGATCTATTGATATCAATAAACCCAATTTATGATATAAAAACATTTTGATTCAGAAAATCAATTTTTTAATATCACAAAATTCTACCTATTGTACCAAAAAATTATGATCGGCTTAATGAATGCCCCCTGTGGTGCGATCTTCATCTTTCCGTCAAAAACCTGTAGATGCATAATATCAACTATAATGTAAACTAAATGGTTAATATGATTTCATTTCAGTTCACAAACCCTCAGTTGGTCCAAGTATGTTTATTTTATTGTAAAGAGTGCTCATAAGCTGTAATAATTGTGGATTTTAACGAAACTAAAATATTCATTGGGGTGAAAAACTAGGAAACCTTTCTTTATTGAATACAACATTGAATATTTGTAAGACTCACACTATAAAATGCTTTAGTTTTGTGGAATGGTACGGTACTCCGGCTTCCTCCCACATTAATGACCCCCTCGCGCTAACATCCGTGCCAACGAAAGATATTAATATAAGTTGTAGAACTTGTTTATCAATCGTTGTAAAATTAAATAAATAATTTTTCAAAGTGTGTTGTAACAATGCACTCAAAACACGATGCCATTTTTACTACTTAATATACATTCTACCTTTTTAGACCAAGCAGGCATAAACTGATGGAACTAATGTCAACTGAGAATATTAAAATGACTGTTATTATGATTTAAGTAATATAGGGAAATTTATACAGAGAGCAAAAACGTACATAAATTCACTTGTTGATACTTAAGAAAGTTTTGTTGCATGATATGTGTATTAAGATAATAGGCCGATTTGGGTTTGTTGCGTAAAAACTACAATAGCAAAACTCTTAATTTTTTAACCATATGTTATTTACACCAACTCAAGTTTATTTGCGAAGTTTCAAGAAATCTGGTTCTCAAAATACAGGTACATTTACTATAGGAATATATAGGAAATCGTCATTTTCCGCACTTCGAAGCAGATTTAAAAAATACTACAAAAGTGATTTTCCTCAAATTGTGATATGTGATTAGTAATATCATTTTCTACCTTTTTTGTAAAAAATACTAAATTCTACCGTCTTGTTTTTTGGTGGGGTCATCTCAAAATAAGAAAATGCACCAAATTTTGCTATATATTTTGATTATTACAAAATGATGTAGAATAGTACAATGGATTCATTCAAAAATTAGGGAAAATAACCATGAGGATAGCATTATTCTGTGTATAAAATTTTAAAGGCGTACGTTTTTTCTTTTTTTCTTTTATGTTATTTCTTATAACGTACTCCTACAAAGTTTCATTTTATCACAACATCATTAAAGCACAATGGCAACGTTCACCTACCGAACCACGGGAATATCGTTTAAAAAATAAATTTTTCCTTAAAAAATCCAAATATTTTATATGTATTTTGTTTATTGTGTGCAATCTAATAAATAGTATCGAAAAAAAATCATTAAAGGTATAAATACACGGTAATTTCCTAGAATGCGCAAAAACATGCGCAATGAAAACTGAAGTCGGCCTCCTTGTTTTAAGTAGGCCTGTTGTTCAACAAGTTACAACAAGTTACATTTTGTAAAGATAAAATTCAAATTTTTCATGTTGAAAATTTCATTAGATTTTTATTTCTTTAAACTGAGCTCTTCTTCTTAAAGAGGTTCGTTCCTCTCTTTTAGGGTAACTATTTTATGTCACCTCTAGTCTAAAAATTCTGCATCATATATTAATTTTATTTGTACATTTATATTTTACAATGCCATAAAAACCATATTGAATAAAATTGTTAAAAGAAAATTACATATCTACAGAGTTTAGTAAGGAACTATATTTTAGGGCGGAAGGTTTTCAAGAAAAAAATGAACAATTTTCATAACTCAATAGTTTTAGAGTACTGTTATATTAGTTTTCTAATTTTCAGCATATACCAGACTTCCAGATAGTTTGTGTATTACAATATATTCATATTGTTCTGAAAAACATATTTGAACAATATTTTGATATTTCTATCGATATATTTTGGCACATTTAGCTTATAATTTCATAGAAGTCAAGTAAAAATTAACTCCAATTTTTGCCTAAAATTAGCTTATTTTATGCCATATCTCAAATTTTTGAGATGTGACCACTACTTTTTTTACTTTTACATGAGATATTAAATGTATGTCTATTTGTATACAAAGTTTTGGAAAGATGGCATTACTAATAGTTTTTAAGTTTTTTAGTTTTTAGTTTTGCGTTATAATTTGATTACTCCAAAATTCTGTAACAATCTTAACATCTGCTGTTGTGTTCATTATGTACTGGTATTTGAAGCCATCAGTAAAGCAAAGTTTTTAAAACTTTTTGATTTCCTTTTTCTCACTTTATTACATGCTCCCAAAAACGTGGGAGGGGCCAACTCTATGTTCATTCAATTTTTTATATGTAAATTTAAGAAAAATGTCTGCTGCAAAAAAAGTGGAAGCAGTGGTCCCCCCTGATGCTACGTGCCTGATAGGTCAATTAGGTAAAATTTTAGATATGGAATGAAATAATCTAATTTTAGGCAGAAATTTGAGTTAATTTTTTCTTGACTTTTAAGAATTATCAGCTAAATATGGCAATATATGTCGATGGAAATATGAAATAATTGTTCAAATATATTTTTCGGAACGAAATGAAGATATCTTAAAGCACAAAATATCTGGAAGATTTGGTCTGTATTGAAAATTAGGAAGCTTAAAATAACAGTAATCATAAAAATATAAAGATGTGAAAAATGTTCATTTTCTTCTTGAAAACCTCCTCCCACAAAATATAGTTCCTTACTAAACTCTTTAAATATGCAATTTTCCCCTAACAGTTTTATTGAATATAGTTTATTTGGCATTGTAAAACATAAATATATGAGTAGAATTAATTGATGCCGAATTTCAGACTAGAGGTGACCCAAAATGGCTACCCAAAAGCACAGGAACCAA
Source organism: Magallana hongkongensis (assembly GCA_016163765.1). NCBI lineage: Eukaryota > Metazoa > Mollusca > Bivalvia > Ostreida > Ostreidae > Magallana > Magallana hongkongensis. Next base: position 37,028,708 of record WFKH01011801.1, read on the forward strand.
TCTCTTTAAGGAGATTAACATGGTCTAATAATGGCTACGACCATCCAGCCCTCCTTTTCTCCACGGGTTCATTCTATCGATCGAATCAAACTATTTTGTGTGTCTATGAAACAGTAGAATAGGCGCATTAACTTCATGATACACTAGTACACATGTGTATTTATTAATTATTATCCGTCATCCCTGACATGACTTTTGACTTAAGTTTGAATATCCAGTTTAGTGACAGAACCTTACAGAACAGTCCTTTGACAAAATTGATCGTAAACATAAAGAATGATAATAATTTGTGTTAAAGGTACAAGGTTTTTTTTCTATGAAAAATAATCACAACAAATATTATTTCAAACCAAGCATTCTGAGAGTATTGCATAAGCAATACATGTCCCCTACCGGTGTAAAGAAGAAAAATGACCCCCATAGAAATAATGACCGGGGGTCATTTTTCTACGTAGAATAATGACCCTCCTTCCCCCCCCCCCCCCCCCAGCAGTAGAATATTTGGATTATTTTGAAGAAAAAAGACCCAGGGGTCATTTTTCTTCATGTTAAACATAAAGAGAAATGACCCCCGTAGAAAAATTACTCCCGCCGTAAACAAGAATAGAAATGGGTTACCCACTATCCAATATATTCGACTTTTAAATTACTTGAATTTTCACTTTGCTCAGCTGATTTTGAAGTTAAAAAACTGAATTTGTTAAGAAATCGCTGTATATAGTTTTTCATATCCGTAGCAAACACACTTACATTGACACAAATTGATTGTGTACAGTTAGGTCTCTTATCTCGTCGACAAATGGCGGGAGAAATCTGCTGAACTGTACTTGTTACTTTATATACCATGAATAATACTTGACAAACAACAATTATATTAATAATTGTATTTATGTGTTGAATGCTATAATTTTATATGCTTATTAATTGTATTTGTTATGTTTATTTTTGATTAGATATGTTGCATTTCTTTCCCAGGCCTTGTAGAGGTCGTTGGCCATATTATGTAATTTCCCTTCAGTGGTCACTGTCCATGTCTATTCTTAGCCCAAATCTCTAGTCTAAAAACCCCCCAGTGACCTATTATGTAATTGTAAAGAATTCCATGGTGTAATTCTCCCCAATTAAATTTAATAGCCAATCAAATTAAACGATATGGTCACGTGTTTTGATGCGGTCAGTATCTGACCAGTGAGAGTAGGGTCAACATAAACATTTTTATATAGCTTTATTATTTAAAAACGATGTTTGATTTACTAAATTTATGCACAGCCTACTGACCGATATTTTTTCGCGACTTCACATTTGCATCCGCAACAAATAGCCCAGGTCTACACGAGTGCGATCAGAAATCTGTGCAGATGTTGCATAACCATTCCGTAATTTAAAAAAAGAAAAGAAAAACACTTTCACACACAATGAATAATTAACATTCTCTCTCAGAGGAGTTTGTGTGATAATTAACGAACAATAATCATGAATGCAATATAAATGTTGCAATAACATAAACAATATTCATTGGTGAAAAAATTGTCAATCGAAGAATGACATACATATTTCCGTAAAAAGACTGAGGAGCCAGGTAGCGTAGGAATGTGAATACTTATTTACATTTCTATGGAAAAATTATTTTTTTAAAATCATATTACGTTTATTTTGTTTTCTTCTACGTATTATTTATACATCGTAGTCTTAACATTCGTTGTAATGTTGTATTTCCTGATCATGAATAGAACTGTATTTTTTCAGAGCAATTGTGTGAAGAGTACTTGACTTTAGTAATATATCTTAAGCCTTAGTCACAACTGGTCGTACGTGCTTCTACATGTGGTCTATGGGCGGATTTTAATGAAAATCTTACGAGCCACGTAAGTGCATCTTACGATTTTGGAAGGACGTACGCTTCCCGTAAGCACGAACGGTGGCTGTTGGACATGCACAACAATCACCACGGTTTTCTTGCGAGGTCTAAAAACGTACGCTGCAGTTGGGTTTCACTCAAGGAAACTGTAAGATAACCGTACGATTTGACTTGCACGAATGACGTAAGGAGATTTCACTTGTCCATAGCGTTATACGTACGTTGACTGCAAGTCGCTTGTGCTGACCATCAACATATAAATTGAACGCATAGTAAACGTACGTCATACTTACGTCAAGCGTACACCAATTGCTCGTGGTGCATACGAATCGCCCATAAACAAGAAATTATATATAAAAAATGATTATAAACAAAAATCCATATGGTTAAGAGAATCGACAGTTACACCAATCATCAAAATCAATTTAAAGCTTCAAGGAATTCCCTCCTAAAAACAAAAATCAAACAAACAAATAAGTTTTTGTTTGGTAAGAAGATGGTAGGCAAAAATGAAAACAGGACAAGATTGAAGTAGATATTGCAGTAGATTGTAGAGAAAAGGCAAAAAATATCCCAATCACTTCGACTAGCAAACGTGCTAAGACAGGAGTAAGGAGAAGAGTCAGAAGACAAATGATATTTTCGCGCAGAACGATATTTTTAACTTAAACCATCTTCACAAAACTCCAACACATCCTGTTAAAGACATTAGCGCAAAAACTGGGCACACAGTTTTTCAAAACTCAGATAAGTATTATATTAGTAATTTTCATGAGTATGATAATTTTCGTTTTGAAAATAATGATTAGCATCTCTTATGAGCATTTTTAAAATTATTTTCATAATAACATCAAAACCAGAATACCAGAAAGGAATTTGTAGACTTTGATTTTTAAAATGATCGGTGTCACTCTTTTGCTAATAACATTTGTACAAGCAAAGTAATTCGATGTGGATTTTTACTTTCATTTGAAAGTTTCGTCAAAGCTTTTTCGAAGATAACTTCAACAAATACTAGATAACAAAAATGTAACAGCATTCAAAAATATAACATTGCCCAGGAAATTTATCATGTGATAATTAATTCGCTGAAATAAGATTTTTGCGCAGACTTTCTTCTAGATTTCAGAGAAATTTTCAATTGTTTATGGTATCAAATACGAAAGATGAATTATATTTTCAAAACATTTTTCATTTGTGTCGTCCGGTTTAGCTAGTCTAATCACCAAAGCAGCAATTATAGAATTGTCTTCTTTTTCTCCGAGTTCTGTTGACGTTTCAATATTCACTTGCTTACGATATATTTATTTCAGTACATGTCTAAAATAAAAAAATATTCTTGTCAAATGTGAAAACTAATAATTGTTCGTGAGTCACAGAAAGACATCGGTACGATTGACTTGCAAGTGACCTACGACACGGATGTTATCACTGCCATTCGCAAGGCAAACGTACGTCTGTTACACGATAATCTTAAGACGCAAGTACTGTTCCGACGGGCATCGCACGTTGCGAGTGGCAACACGTCTCCAAACAAAATTGTACGCGACACCTACGACTGGCACGTCAAACGTCCGTTTGTCCTACGTTGCACTCTCAATCAGAGCAACACGATTTTTAACGCTACGATCAGCCACGGGAGCAACGACTGGCAAAACCCGTAGCACACGCACGATCACAAAACACGTCCAGCCAGTTGTATGGTATACTACTAGGAGATGACCCTGAAAATTTTAGCGCCCAGGGTAGGGGCCCTCGATGTTTCCGAGCTCATTGTTTAAAACCCCATTATAATGAATAGTGTTCTATAAGTAGGGGCCCGAATCTCAAAAACTAGAGATGACCACTTCCCCAAATTTTCACAGTAGTAGTGGTATACCACTAGTAGATGACCCTGAAAATTTCAGGCCCCAACTATGAATTATAAATTTTGAATTGTGAACTGCGTTCAAGAATGCAGTTCACTTTTGAATTGCGACTTAGCCCGAATCTCAGAAACTAGAGATGACCACTTTACCATATTTTCACAGTGTAAGTGGTATATCACTAGAAGATGACCCTGAAAATTTCAGGCCCCACCTATGAATTATAAATTTTGAATTGCGAACTGCGTTCTATAGAATGCAGTTCACTTTTGAATTGCGACTAAGCCCAAATCTCAAACACTAGAAATGATCACTTCACCATATTTTCACAGTGTTTGTGGTATACCACTAGTATATGACCCTGAAAATTTCAGGCCCAAAATATGAATTAAAAATTTTGAATTGCGAACTGCGTTCTCTAGAACGCAGTTCACTTTTGAATTGCGACTAAGCCCGAATCTCAAACACTAGAAATGACCACTTCACCATTCTTATCTATGTGCATCTCCTGTGTCATTGTCATGGCAACCGTCAACAGGTACTACTCTTGAACTTAAATAAGGATGACCCTTTTGGAAATACCCTTTGCGCTTTCCATGGTTTATTCTGTATTGGGCTCTCTTGGAGCGGAGCATGTTTGAATGTGGCCTGCCTTTGGGTATACGTACCTGCTACATATAGTTGCAGCACTTGGTGTATCTCCATCCTTTTATCACTTATGTGGTTGTTTAAATTAAGAGTGTAACCATTATCTGATAAGGAATTTTTCTTATGATATTTTATTAGGATTATAAGGGGTGAATTGATGGATTCTTACAGTGGTGGTCACAGATCATGTCTTCAGATTATCTCCCCCTGGATTTGAGACTAACTGCACATAATCACGTTGCATGTGTTCCCGTTTTGCCTTACTTAACTGTGAAATACAGGTGAAAAAAAGGTAAAAAAGTAGTAAGGCAAAAATTGGAATTTCTTAGTAAAACTACTGTAAAACAATAATTAGTTAATTACACAGATAAAAAAAATTGGGATTGAAAAAATGAAGAAAAATTAATGTAATTATATTGTGAACATGAATAATGAAGATGATGGAATATAAGATTCATTTTAAAATTTTCAGACATTCTATATTAGAATAATTAGCCAGCTGTTCATAATTGCATGTAAAATTGAATTAATTCATAAATACAATGATTAAAATGATAAACATTTTTCAGCCATTTTACTTTAGAGTAATTAGCTAGGTGGTATAAAATAAATTCACATGTAAAATTGAACTAATTTATGAATACAGCAAATTAAATGACATAATATAGCTGGTGCTTTAAATGGCTAATTTGATTAAATACCTGGTGCATTGGGATTTTAAAAAAATAACATTGTATTTGGAGATGCATGTTTCCTATGTTACAAGTAAACGATCCATATCTGACGTTATATGTATACAGCACATCTACAGTTACATTACTAGTCACTCTGTCCCAATTAAAATCATTGGTTTGATGGGTTTCACAAAGTATGCATGCATGTGTTTGGGATAAGAAGAACATGCATAAACATTTCAATTTTTTGTGTGGTGATTAGCTAAAGTAATTTATATTGTGTTTTATTAGGATTATCATTATGATATTGACAACATAGGTTAGTTTAAGAGGGCCCAATGATCATGGCCATTTTTACACTGTATTGATCTCCTTTAGAAGAAGAGCTCTATCTAAAACTATAGAAATTAAAATTAATACCCAAATTTAAAAGGTAAAATATATTGACTTGATAATAGTTTATATATCTAAACAAATCATATAGGCAGATCTGATGGTTAATTTAATTGTTGACCATCCAGCCTCCTTAATAATGAAAAGAAATGAAGTAATGTGATATTAATTATGAGTCACCAGACCACATAAATATATTACTTCCACACTCTAAAAAGCTATGTCCCTTTGCCAGCATACTGTATCATCATCATTATTTATGATAAAGCTAAAATGATAAGGCTTATCTGTAATGTACATCACTACATGGATTCAGGTGGGTCATGAATAATCAAAAATCTGAGAATTTGAAATTTTAATCCTCATTGTTCACAACATACACGTGTAAAATCACACACACACACACACACACACACACACACACACACACTAGCTAGGGATGGCAAATTGATTGCAGAATTGCTAATCGGTTGATTGTAATTCGTTCTGACCAATTAATCAGTTTATCATTTCAAAACACAGACATTTGTGACATATTATAAAGTCTTAAAATGGTATGCAAAGCAGAATAGGAATAATTATTTATGTGAAAGTGAATAAGAAAATCATAAAATTGTCTTATTATGATAATTATTCAAGAAAAATTCTAAAACCCATATCAGATATAATGTTACAAATGACTACAACACAAAAACAGTCAATTACGTCCTTATTAATAAGCTTGATGCTGATGCGTCCATGGAAAAAAAACAGAACACCAAGGTACGCGCAGTAGAGTCTCCTACGGTTGCGCAACAAAGCAGCAGCATCTTTATTTGATGCAGTAAGGTTGCCTAGAACTCCATGCAACAACATGCACTTTAAGCATGCACAAAGTATGAGATGTGGCTCTTCCATCTGATAAACACGCAGTTATGAGAAATGAAGTGGGGATGCCATTGAGCAAAGTAGGGTCTCCAGCAATGCAAAATTTAAGAGCTCCATTGGCACAATGAACTAACGCACATAATCGCAATATAGACGCAGTGATAAGTCAAATGTGCTTCAAGTGAGCTTTTCTGATCACTCGTTGTCCGTCGTCCGTCTGGACAAAACTCCGATATTTGTTACTCATTTCCTTTATATTACATAAAAATTGACAGTTAAAACCATGGTTTTCATTGTGTTTACCAAAAATTAAAGCCCCGGTACAGCTATTGTTATGAAGCATCGTTGATAGAATTTATATCCTGAATTTCATAAACCTGTAGGCACCTTTCATTTACTAGATCTTGACCTTAATTATTTAGATGAACCATTATTGAAGAATTCCACATGACCGTATGTTAGGTATATTCTAACAGGACGAAAAACCCCTACTGACCAAGCCATCGATCAATCTCTTAAACAGTCCTATTTATTGCAATATTGCCTGTCAAGATTTTTTTTCGGATAAGTCTGCACCCCTACACTTTAAAAAACAATGTTAAGTGCCTGCGCTTGCCTTATTATAAACTATGACGAAATAATAAAAGGTATCTGGAAATAAAGGCTTTGTTGATATTGTTCTGACTGCACCTTATTAAACTGTATGAAAAGAAACACCAAATATAGAATATATCCATTTATTTTTGGACACATTAAATCACAATTTCTTCCTCTATTCCATCAAGAACAAAGTGCAATATTTATCATTTATAAAAATTCATATATTTATCTGGGTTGTCAGCATATAAACTGCATGAATATACACACTTTATTAAGCATAGTAAAAATCTTATTCTTAAATAAAATATCACAGTTGTTAAAATTAACATAAAGAACATCAAAAGGAAAAATTCCTTAAAGACAGTAACATGCATTATAAAACAGCAATAAAATTTGAGATGAAGATAAACAAAAGTATATCTAACAAAATAAACCCCACCCATTTCCATATTCTTCTTTACAATTTATAACCTAGCTAGTCAATAGGTAAGAAACATGGTTTCTTTCATAAATATATACTGTATGTTTTGTATAATTCAGATTCAAAAGAAACTTTGTAAAAGTTGGTATTCCAATGAATGAGATACGTACATTGAGATGTTAAATCAGTTTATGTAGCGTACATTGGATGGCAGAAACATTATATAAGGTTTTTATTTAGCTGTTTGTTGTTTTAATTGTCTCTCTTCAAACCATGACTGGCTTATTGCTTCCCACATGCTGATATTCAGTGTTGTACATCTTTGGGGCTGTCATCACAGACTTGGATCCAGGTTCTAAAGCAGAAAAAAAAATTAAGTTTCTTAGCTCATTGAAGGCCAGATCAAGACACCATATGAATATATTATGAATATATTATAGATATACAAATTGCATGGTTATAGACTTCACATATGAAAAATTTGTTATGAATTCGCCTCCTGATGTTTCACGAATGCTTGTTATTCATGCATGCATCATTTGAAATCCAAGTAGTTATAGAAACCATTGCCTTGTTTCAATTAATTAGGTGCATGAGAGATGCAAGATAAACCATGGATTTTTACTGATATTAAGTTCTAAAGTAACACATTGAATAAAAAACCTGTGTAAAAATTAGTGCCAATTGCTACAGATTAACAATTCAGTTTTATAAAAAAGACTTATCTGTAATTAAGTCTGAACATTTTGTAACATGGAGACTTTAGCATGTATAAACCTTAATTTAATGTTTGCATGAGGATTCACATAAAAGAAAACTTACCAGGAAGGACAAAAGGTGTATCCACAGCGCAGTAGTAATTCTCCTTGGCCTTGACATCTGTGGGCTGCTGGAATGATTCAGCATACAGGGACTTAAGGCCCCCATGGGGAACTGGCAGCAGGGCTTTGGGCTGCCTGGGTATGGTGGTGCGGGTTTTGAACCATGTGGGGTCCACCATAGGTAGTTTTTCCCGCGGCACGTTGTCTTTAGGAACAGGACTTCAATTGAAAAACAAAATACATTAATTATTTAAAAAATACATTAATTCATAAACATGAATAACAGATAACCTGATATAGAGTTTTCCTCATTGTTACTGTGGGGTTTGTGATAATGAGTTAACTTTGATGTGTTTTAAATTTTAAAATCTAAATACATTTAAAAAAACCCCAAACAATGGTTAATTAACAAATATAAACATAGGTAATCATAGATTACAAAGCTCACCGAGATGAGGCATCATCCTCACGAGACCACCTTTGTTATATTATGAAAACCATAGATATAATGATCTTAAATAAAATATTGGATACTGAAGTGTGGTTTGACACAATATCATATAAAATCATATGATACAAAATTGTATAATAATCATATTATATGTAAATTTTATACTGTATTGTATAATACAATAATACCAATACACTTCTATACAGTACAATATTGTATCCTATGATACTATACAATATTGTGTCTAATTATATATCATATGGTACAATTTAGTACATGTCCTGTATAACATAATGATACAATATGATATTGTATCATGATATGACATTGTATCATGATATAACATTGTATCATATTATTACTTATTAGGTTTGTTACTGACTCACTACAGAAATATATGGGGATGATCAATCTCATAGATGGCGAGGCGAAGCCGAGCCGTCTATGAAATTGATCAACCCCATATATTTATGTAGTGAGTCAGTAACAAACCTAATAAGTGTTTTGTTTTCCCGAGGACTATCAAGTGACACATTTTTTCACAAATGCGATGATCTACGCAAACCCATGTATACAAGTTGCCTAACATCTTGTCCAATTTAACTCATTTAAACTCTTCAAAATATTAATCTCACCTTTTAAATACTCTTTGAAAATCTTCGCTTCACTAATGTTTTCTTACAATGTTTTGTTGCTATTCAATTTTAAACGTTTTTCCCTTTCCTCTGCAGAGATTTGAGAAATCTCGATGCTGCCATTTTGTTCTGCTCCAGACACAACAATGTGACATCAATATTCAAAGGGCAACTACTCTAATTTTAAAGAATTTCAAAGGACAACTACTCTAAATATTTTAAGAACTTATGGAACACGGTTTCTGTGTTAAATAATATGAAATGTCGAGATGAGTAGGCGAAGCGGCGGCCAATGATGGCCATATTGCCTAATATTAATCCTCACCGAACCTAAATAGAGAGGCAATCACGTGCTATGTTTAAACCAATGAAAGTGTGGCATTTCAGTCCGAGGGAAAACAATATGTGATATTGTATCTTATTATACTTTCATGTTAAATAATGAAATCTGATTGGTTTAGACGCAGTTTATAATCCGTTCAATTACCCTCAGCCTTAGCAACACACTTGGCAATGGGTAACACTATACATTTATTGCATGATGGTGACAGAGGGAAATATGAAGATTTATTCCCCCAAGAAAAATCATATTTCCCGAGGGCTTCGCTGCTTTTACTGCTTTTCTATAGGAATGACTTGAATTCTACGGCAAACCTTACGCACATAATTTACGCGCATGTAACAATTCCATATGTTACCCGTTGCCAAGTGTGTTGCTAATGCTGAGGGTAATATAACGGATTGTTAACTGCGTCTAAACCAATCAGATTTCAGTAGTTAACATGAAGGTATAATAAAACGAATTGTTAAATGCGCGTAAATTTTGGGAGGGCAACAGTTGAAACTGACACTCCGCTTTGCGCCGGTTGGCAATGGTTTTCTCGGGGGTGTCAATTTCAACTGTTACCCTCCCAAACAGGCACTATTTATATAATACTATACAATATTGTATCATTTCACATGAGACAATATTATATGAAATAATACAATGGCGTATCATATTATATGATACAATATCATATCATATGATACATAACAATACTGTATTTTACATATTGTATCACATGATATTGTATCATGAAATATGATATTGTATTGTATGATACAATATGATATGATACAACATAGTATTATTTTATATGATACATTATCATATGATTCAATATCATATAATACAAAGATCATTTTATACAAAATTGTATATCATGTACAATATCATGTAATACAATATCATATGATACAATATCATTTTATACAATATTGTATAATATCCTACAATATTATATATAACAATATCATACGATACAATATCATATGATTCATTATTATATCATATGATATTAAACAAAAAAATTGATATTATTATATCATAATATGTTTTACGGTGCTACTGTTGTGGCGAGCACAGCAAGAATTACACATACCTTGCATCATTGTCAACTTAGGGATATTTTGACAGTTATTAACTAACATCAAAGAATTTTAGAGAGAGAGAGAGAGAGAGAGAGAGAGAGAGAGAGAGAGAGAGAGAGAGAGAAATTATATAATATTTCTAAGTTTAAAAAAATTCTTACAAATTCATAGACTTGCTTCCCCCTAAAACCGTTCTTTACTTTCGAAGAGAATTGATCAGTCTGTAAAATGTAATTTGTGTTTAATTTGGTCAAAAGTGTAAATGATAAATACAGTATTATTTTTCTTTTGTATCTTGTTGTTATCTGATTTTTATTTTTTTTCCTGGTTCATACATTTTTTTTTCAATTTGTTTATTTTTGCATTCTAATTACATATGTTGTATCCATGCCCCCGGTCTCTGTTTGTAGGTGTATAATCTCCCATTTTCCAATTTAAAGGTATATATGCCGTTTGAAATGAAAATTTAAAAAAAAAGAAATGTTTGCGTTTTTCCATTAAGCTACAAAAGTTATACACTTTCTGCAAATTATACAGTTTAAATCAAATGCGTTTAAAAGTATTAAATATAAATTCTAAATTATTTATTTTCTGACTGGGTCGGTCAGTAAACGCCCAACTTTGAAATATTCATTAGCACGTGATGTGACAAGCTAATTTTAGAATGTACACAAGATGTTGACGTGAAAACGTGGTCGGTCTGTTGGCAGTTGAATAATGCGTTCGAAGAGAAAAAAGAAACAGTTTGACAGAGAACGTTGTAAAATGAGAATCTCCAGCATCCGAAACCAATGGCTCTGATGCAGCATCCAGGCCTGTGAAGGGCATCAGTATCATAAGACGCACCATCCATGCAAGTTTGGTGAAGTTAGGACCAGTAATAACTAGGATATAGTCATCAAAGGGCACCTGCTCCAAAAACTTTAACCAGCTCC
>WFKH01011801.1:37128961-37140685 GCA_016163765.1 Magallana hongkongensis
GTTCCACCATAAGGAATCATCTATCCAAGTGACGTAGAGGTACGCTGTAGTTGACATCTTTTGGTCCACAGCGCTGACTTCATTAACACTGGACACCCACAGGCTGACGCTGATCGGGAGGCTCTGACCCTGGTCCCAGATAGGGCGGATTTTGTTAGAATAACCCTTAAGTTAATTATCCGACAGATTCTTGTATTATTCCAAAGTGTAAGAAATGTGAGTAGCGTTGGTTATCAAGATAACCGTTTCCAGAATCAGAATTGCACGGTACATTCTTGATCCAGTTTCAGAACGTAATCTATCTCCGAGGTTTTTCTGTCAATTAAATAGGCGAAAAAAAATTTCTTTTTAGTCTTTAATACCCGTGATTTTTCCGTGCATGACCATCAATTAACCCTGACAAAAAAGGGTGCATGTACTTCGCAGAAAGTTCAAACGTGAGGTAAAAATCTACGATGCTATTTGAGGATTTATTAGACAAAAGCCCATCGTTTTATATACCAGCAATTTTGATTAAAATCGGTGATAGTGTTTAATCTCAAGAGAAGAAGCGCCAATAAAACTTAGTCATAGAGAATAATTAATGTTTGGTACATGTAGTGTTGATTTGAACGAAAGTTTTTGAAATCTTTAAGTGGTCACTAATTTTACGTTTATTTGTTGTAACGGATTTTTTCGGGGGGGGGGGGGGGGGGTTTTTTCTGTGGGGTTTTTTTTTTGCTGGTTTTTTGTTTTTGGTGGGGGTTTTTTTGTTTTTGACTTTGTATGGTTACATGGTTATTCAATTTTTGCATATATTTACTTAAAAGGGTATTGTTGTTGGTTACATTAAGAATTTAATCATCTTAATGACTAAATCATTATTTAATCGTTACAATGGTATGGTGTCCTAAGATAATGATAGAAAAAATAAAATTCTCCTAAAGTACAAATTGAAATATTTTAACTTTCAGTGAGTGACAAGGAACACTTCAGATCCCAGCTAATCCGCCGTAAAAATAATGAACTCTTTTTTTTAAATTGGCCATTATATCCCATCAGAGCATTAACATGCACGTTAATACCGTGTTTTAGTATAAGAATTTTTTAATATATACATGTATGTATTAAGGGTAGGATAGACATCCAAGATTCCCATGAGCGTTTGCTTGTTCATATGTCCATGAAATTGGCTACATGAAAAAAATATACCATGATAAATGATTTTAAAAATAAAATGAAGATCCAATTTGTTAGATAAACATGTTCGTTCTGTCAAAAAAAAAACCCCAAAACAAGATGTAATGCAATATCTTATGACAATGTTTTCTTTTCTCAGCATTTATAGAAATGCAAAATAATCAATTCATACTCAATTCTTAATACATGTTTAAGACAGTACTTGAAACGATTTATTCAAGAAATATTTTTTAAGGTGACTGAAAATCTGCAAAATGTGTTGGATGACGAACATATAAAGTTACATATGACTATTCACTTGATACACACAAATCAATGTTCCGAATCCCAATTTACAGTAGAGGAATTATACGTATTTACAATCTTTTATTGTTTTCGGCATGCAGTTAAATGTAATATTTTTTCAAAATTCAGAAAGCTACCTGTCCAATCTAATTAAAATTAGACTTGTAATTCCGCTCCTCTACGATACGCTATACTTGTATAGCTCCTCTACGATACGCTATACTTGTATAGCGTATCGTAGAGGAGCGGAATTACAAGTCTAATTTTAATTAGATTGGACATAGCGTATCGTAGAGGAGCGGAATTACAAGTCTAATTTTAATTAGATTGGACAATCTAATTAGTATAGCGTATCGTAGAGGAGCGGAATTACAAGTCTAATTTTAATTAGATTGGTTACCTGTCCATTTTAAAAAATAATGGACAGAAAAACTGTCTATTTTTACAAATAATGTAGAGTACTTAACAACTTCATGAACAGTAACAGGTAAAAACTGGACGCTTATTGCAAAGTAGAAAACAAAAGTGGTACAGTATATTTACCAAAAAAAGGAGACAAATTTTATTTTCCAGCACCTTAAATCACGCATTTCAACAGCATAACATTGAAATACTAGCAAAAATAATTGTATTTTTTTACTCCATATTTTAATTTAGAACTACAAATCACAAAATCCCCTTGTTGTAACCACAACTGCATACTGCATAACAACGTTGATCGAGACACACATTCCAGCACAAAATAAAATTTACATTCTTCACCCATTTAAAAATTAAAGTAATCTCTCCATCATCTGGACCTCCCCGCTCTGGCAAACATTGATAAAATCAAAGTTTTACCCCCACCCCTCATCTTCTGAGCAACCTTGGAAATGCCAGCATCCGAGCCTGCCCATGCTTTTTTGTATTGATTGGCTTAAACCTTGTGCAAGTCGTGTCGATTGAATTCGAAATAGTCCATGCATAGTAACCATAGTCTTATGGACTTTTCTTTTTATGAACAATATGAAAGAGAGTTTTATTATCAATGTAAATGTAATTTTGTAATTATCGTCCTTCAATTGTGTAAATTGTGAAATTGTGTAGATGTCGCTTTATGTTTGTCACGTGATTATTGTCTATATAAATGCTGATCATCTTGATTTTGAGAGATTCTTTGCTTTGCTCAGCTCTGAATAAGAGCTAAGAGCTAAGGTTTCCTGAATAAGGAACGCTGAATTAAGTCCTGAATAAGGCATGGTCAATTAGCCTGAATAAGGCTGCGACTATTAACTTAAGAATTCTTAGCCTGAATAAGGCTTCAGCTATTTGTATACCTTTTATTTGATCCTGTGCTGACGCATTTTGCCATTTTGATAGACTTCCAATAAATACATAAACAACAACTTGTTTTCCTTCAAACAAAACGAACCCTGTAACAAATTGGTGGCAGCGGTATGATTGGAAACTATCAACCTACAATAAAATGGCGTCAGGCGCCGAAGACGAAGAGTACCAGAAATGGGAAAACGTCACAAAACGACATATAAGCAGGGAGCATGTACGCGACTCTGGTATTGGAAATATGACAGGTGCCAAGTTATTAGAAGAGGAAAGTCCCCCAAAGATGAAATGGGATTACGAAAATTATTATTTTAATGGCGAGGGAACGAGAGATGGTTCATTTACGGACATGCGTTTGCCAGGAAATATGCGTTCGCAAAGGGCGGCGAACGAGCTGCGTACGCCGGGAATTAGACATACGTCTAATATGCGTCCGGATGAATGTCGTACGCCAGCAGTCGCAGGAACAGGATTAAGACAAACGCCTGAGGTGAAAGTATACTCTCCAAACGACACCAATGAAAAAGTACATGCTTTAGAAAAGAAATCAATACATATGTTGCAAGACGATCTAGCGGCAACGCTAGAGGAAGTTATTCGTTTGCAAGAAGTCAGGGAGATGACAAATGCTCAAAATACAGAAAAACAAAAAGAAGAGCGCATACAGAAAAAAGCAGACATTCCAGATGCTATGACGACGGCATTTCTCGAAAGAAGACAGCAGGCATGCACCAAATGGGGTAAAACATACGGAACAATTTCGAGAATTACCCCATCAATCTTCGATGGCTTGACACCATGGATGGACTTCAAGGTTCATTTTGAATACTGCACAGAACTAAATGAATGGAACGAGAAACAAAAATGTCTGTTCCTCGCATTAAGTCTCCGCGGCGCAGCACAGCAAGTTCTGAGTAATTTGAGTGCGGAAAAGAAAACAGACTACAATGAGTTAGTCAGTGCCTTGGAAAAACGCTTTGCACCGCCAAATATTGAGAAACTTTACAAGTCCGAACTGAGGATATGACAGAGAAAACCTCGTGAATCACTGTTGGAACTAGGGCAGGCGATTAGACGGTTGGTTACCCTTGCGTACCCTAAAACCAGAAGTTCTCGATACACTAGCTAAAGACAGTTTCCTAAACTCTTTGACAGAATCTGAAGTTCGTCTTAAAATTCTGCGCGCCCGACCAGTTTCCTTTGACGAAATATTACAGATTGCTGTGGAACTCGACGCTTGCATGAAAACTAAAGACAAGAGAACAGGAAAATGGAGTAAGGCTGTTCGAGAGGATGATACAGAAACCCTGCGTAAACAAGATGATGGCAGAGATGCAGAAATCAGGGAACTTAAGTCTGAAATTCAGCAATTGAAAGCAGCTTATGCAGACGCAGTCGCAATGGAAGAGTCGAGGAAATCCGGGTAGAGTTTGCAGATGGACAATAAGAGATGACATCATTTGTTTTAACTGCAATCAAAAAGTACACATTAGCCGCAAATGTCCACATTGAGTGGCACCAGAGAAGACAAAAGATGGTCGCCAGCCTAAGAAGCCGAAGAAGAATAATGAAGAGTGCACACGACCTAATCGCGAGGTGAGGAGTAGATGCTTGACATCAATTGACTCCGGATTATACCGGTATATTCCAACAAAAGTTAACGGAAAAGATGCCAATTTCATTGTCGACTCCGGGGCTTCAGTAACAATACTTTATACCGTGTTATTTTCGCCCCGTGTTATATTCGCCCTTCTACACTTGCAAACAGTTTCGCCCCAGCTTGAATTCGCCCAGACACATTTGTGTTTAAAGATTGATAATTTAAGACATTGGAATTCGCCCAGTCTTAAATTCGCCCGCTGACAACGAGGGCAAAAGGGCCGAAAATAAAACGGGGGTGAATATTTCCCCAGTAGTATCTTACGAAACATATGATGCTATACCATCAACAAATCAACCGATCTTACAACCGGCATACTTAGGACTCACCTTAGCAGATGGTAAAACATTGGAGACCAAATGATCAGCAGTGTTTGAATTTAGAGTAGGACGAAAGTTGATCAAACACGAAACGGTTGTTGCAGCAATAAAAGGACCTGGTATCCTAGGGCTGGATTTTATGGTCGAACATGAATGTACTCTAAACCTCAAGTCAATGACCCTCAGTTTTGAGGATGAAATTGTCCGCGTGCTATTGGAGCAAAATATGCAGTGTTGCAGGGTTTCTATCCAAGAAACTTCAGTAATACCAGGCAGAAGCGAGCGTATCATCTTTGGTCAGGTGATACCCTCAGAATGCAAAAGGCCACTTCCACTGGATGGAATCGTAGAACCATGCCAGAATTTCAGCCAGAAGACAAAGTCGATGATGAGTAGATCTATTCTATCCACAGATCCTAGCAACACTGTTCCTTTGAGGCTGATTAATCTCAATGAAGATCCCTTAGTGGTATATAAAGGAACTATTGCCGAAATATTTGAGCCAATAAGAACCACAATACCCGCAGACAGCGGCGAGTCAACAGAAAACACAAAGCTACCTGACCACATTCAAACCCTATTGGACAATACTGACGGTATTTTACCATAACAAAGAAAGCAAGCAAGTTCATTTCTGCTTAAGCATGTAAATCTTTTTGCTGAGAAGGGTGCTGATCAAGGTCACACAAACTTGATTAAACATAAAATCGATACCGGAGATGCAAAGCCAATACGCCAACAACCAATACGCGTACCTTTCCATCTTAAGAAAGAAATTGACACTCAGATCGACAGTATGCTGACCAACAACATTATCAGGCCGTCTTCAGGTCCCTAGTCAAGTCCAATTGTACTAGTACGGAAGAAGGATGGATCTCTAAGATTCTGTATTGACTTCAGGAGGCTCTGCAATGTGACAGTAAAAGATGCCTACCCGTTGCCAAGAATCGCCGAATCGATAAAGGCGCTAGGCGGTTCCAGATGGTTTTCCACTTTGGGTATGATAAGCGGTTATTGGCAAAAAGAAGTTGATGAGAGTGGCAAACAGAAGACTGCCTTTACGTCACACAAAGGACTGTTCGAGTTCAATGTTATGCCCTTTGGCTTATGCAATGCGACAGGAACATTTGAACGACTTATGCAGACCGTCTGCGCTGGCCTGAGATGGGACACATGTTTGATCTACCTCGACGATATCATCGTATTCAGTTCTACTTTTGAGCAACACCTAGAAAGACTTGAGTTAGTATTCAACAGATTTCAAAATACAGGACTTCGCCTGAGAAGCAAGAAAGGCAGTCAGTTCAAACATAGAGTATCGTATCTTGGCAATATCATAACAGAAAATGGAGTCAAAACAGATCTACAAAAAATAAAGTGCATAAGATCGTTGCCAACGCCAACCAATGTGAGTGACTTACGCAGTTTTCTGGGTGTATGCTCTTACTATAGGAGATTTGTGAAGGGATTTGCCAATCCTTTGCATAGTCTTACGCAGAAGGACAAGAAATTTCTTTAAAGTACCGATTGTGAAACAGCTTTTCAAGAAACCTGAAAAGATTGCTTGTTACATCACCTGTTCTTGCATTACCGGACTTCTCAAAACAAATTGTCTTAGACACGGATGCATCTGGTAGCGGTATCGGCGCAGTGTTAAGTCAAATTAAGGATGGTGCTGAACGAGTCATTTCCTATGGAAGTAGGTCCTTAACCAGAGCAGAAAGAAGATACATCATTACTAGATAAGAACTTTTAGCGGTTGTACATTTTATCAAGACGTACAGACCCTATCTTTATGGCAGGCGTTTCGTTTTGCGCACTGATCATAGTGCCTTGAAATGGATAATGAGCTTCAAAGAACCGGAAGGACAATTAGCCCGATGGCTGGATACATTATCAGAGTATGACTTTGAGATTCGTCACCGAGCTGGAAGAATACACGTAAATGCTGACGCGCTATCGAGAATTGATCATGACGCCGTTATAAGGAACAAATCAGAGAAAAAACCAGTAGCAGCCATTACCAGTGCAACACATTCAAAAGATTTGCAAAAGCAACAGCCAGACGATCCAGAGATTGCTGAAGTGATAGATTGGTTAAAAAACGCACATAGGCCAGGTTGGGACAAAATATCCATACGCAGCATAAGTTTGAAAGCGTACTGGGCTCAGTTCGACCAGTTGTCGGTAAGAGACGATATATTGTACCGGAAATGGTTTACAAACAAAGAAAAGAGTACAAGCTGCGGTACCAAATTCCATGAGGTCAACCATTCTAAAGCAGTGCCATGATGCGCCATCAGGAGGACATCTTGGTAGACAGAAGACTCTTGCAAAAAAAAAAGCAAAGCATCTACTGGCCTGGCATGGACGAAGATGTTAGAAGATGGTGTGCATCCTGTCATGATTGTGCCAAAAAAAAAGAAATACGGTAAAACTCCACATGCCCCTATGCAAGTTACCTTAGCAGAAGATCCAGGAGAAAGAGTTGCGATGGACATCTTAGGTCCCGTTCCTACATCAAACAGCGGGAATAAATACATTTTGGTAATTCAAGGCTATTTTACTAAATGGGCTGACGCTATTCCACTTCCGGGCATGGAGGCCAAGACAGTAGCGCAAGCCTTCATAGACAATTACGTTACCAAATACGGCGCACCTAGAACTCTCCATACTGACCAAGGACGCCAGTTCGAATCAAGATTATTCAAACAACTGTACGATATACTGAGAATCAACAAGACTCGCACGACCCCATACCATCCGCAATGTGAGGGCATGGTGGGGCGCATGAACCGCACACTTGAAAATATGTTTTCAATGTACATCGATTCAAATCAGAAGAACTGGTATGAAAACCTTCAGCTGGTATGCATGGCATATAGATCTGCAGAGGACGAGAGTTCCGGATTTACGCCTAACTATTTAACTTTTGGACGGGAAGTTGTACTGCCAGTAGAACTAGTAGCAGGTTTACCGCTCATCAGAAGAGATCAACAGAAGTGTATATCAATGAACTAGAAGATGCCTTGGCAATAGCGCATGAAATAGCAAGGAATAATTTGTCAGACGCTTTGAAACGACAAAAACTGAGATACGATTCAAGACTGTCCTGGAAGAAATTTGACACTGGCAGCAAAGGTTGGCTGTATACCCCAAAGAGAACCAAAGGCATCTCACCAAAGTTTCAAAAGTGGTGGACAGGGCCGTATACGGTGCTGAAAAATTCAGCGATGTTACATATCAAATTGGAAAAGGCAAGGATCGACTGGTAGTCCATGTTGGTAGGTTAAAGACTTGCATTTGCCGTGAAGAAACAAGTGAAAATAACGACAAGAAAAATGATGGTGAAGAAGTCTATTGTAAAGAAGGCACAAATGACTCTCCGTATGTTTCGGACACAATCATTGACCCTGTTGCGGTTCCATACACTGATGACGACGCAGAGACCTTCAGTGTTGCCGGCGCTACAGATTCAAAAGATCAAAGGTTTCATCGCGGAGCGCCTACTCGTTCTCAAAGACAATGCCGACCGCCGAAACGGTTTGAAGATTTTCATTGGAGTAGCTCAAACATCAAAGAGAGAACCGCTCGATCCAAATATCACTGCTTGTGACTGTCATTTGCAAACTTGCGATCGTATGACCAGGACGAAAAATACAGTGCGTAAAGAATCTGCAATGCATAAGTGTCCGCTATGTATAGAAATTTTCCAGAGCCTTGAAGAAGTGCTAGACCACGTTGGGCGTAAACACGAAAAAAGGATGAGGTGAGATTACTGTGACTACACATCTGAGAGATCAGCAGACATTAAGAGGCATTGCGAGCACCGCCATCCTGCGCACACCGATTTAGAGAGACCTAAACAACGGATAGAGGAAGACAGTACTACCCGGCGCCGCACTCAGCCTATGCCTGTATTCAATCCTAAGAAGGACAAGCCGGCCGCGACCGGATCATCACGCGACAAGAACAACAACACTGACAGTTTGATACCTGTTATATCCATGGATGTTGCTCCCCCTGTGGATCAACATGAAATTTCCGTTACGCCGCGACGCGATCAAACCGCCAGAAACGTTGGATGTCAGACGAATGCTGTCTACTGGCGTAAGAATGCCGCCGTACAGTGCAATGGAGTTACTGTTCGTAAACGACGCGTATCCGAAACAGAGTGGACGGAGTTTGAATGACAATTTAGTGCATAGTGAACATTTTATGTGACTTTGTTTTCGCGATTCGGGACGAATCTATAAGAGGCGTGGGTTATGTTATGGACTTTTCTTTTTATGAACAATATGAAAGAGAGTTTTATTATCAATGTAAATGTAATTTTGTAAGTATCGTCCTTTTATTGTGTAAATTGTGAAATTGTATAGATGTCGCTTTATGTTTGTCACGTGATTATTGTCTATATAAATGCTGATCATCTTGATTTTGAGAGATTCTTTGCTTTGCTCAGCTCTGAATAAGAGCTAAGGTTTCATGAATAAGGAACGCTATATTAAGTCCTGAATAAGGCATGGTCAATTAGCCTGAATAAGGCTGCGACTATTAACTTAAGAATTCTTAGCCTGAATAAGGCTTCAGCTATTTGTATACCTTTTATTTGATCCTGTGCTGACGCATTTTGCCATTTTGATAGACTTCCAAAAAATTCATAAACAACAACTTGTTTTCCTTCAAACAAAACGAACCCCGTAACAATAGAAACTTCAAAGGTGTAAAGTACTGGACGATTAAAGTATTATATTTACATCTACCGAGTATGATTCCCTCTATTTCTTACGGACACTTTAGTTAATTCATAGCTCTATAGAAACTAACAGTACTGAAATCTACACGCCCCGTTTATCGATTGGTCGAAACCTATACCGACTTAATAAAAATCCCGGACTGCACGAAATAATCATGATGATGTCAGACTCAAATTCCCATAGGAGACAATTTGGCTGTTTCTTTTAGCTAACGTACTGATGTACATTAACAATAATTTAGTTAATTTAACTTAATTTTTACAATCAATTTATTAATTTGTTAAAAGAAAGATGTAAATATAAACAATTAAATGCTTTCTTTGATGATTCATGCGGTTTATGAAGGTAGGGAAAGTATGTATTTTTAGGTGTTTGTTTTTTTTGGCAATGTCGCCACCTTCATATCCCGCATGAATCACCAAAGAAAGCATTTTATTGTTTAAATAAATCTTATATACTTTGTCAATATATTAATGAACTACAATGTTTATAAATCTGATAGCATTTTTTAAAGAATCAGAAATACATATATGCTTTTATTTTATCGGGTTTATTTAAAAATAGATGAAATCTAAGGATATAAATAAGTTGCGTGGTTTAATGCTTTTTCACATGAAACACAATTTTCATCTACTAGATTTGGTGAAATGTTAATTTTTCACATGAATAATAGCCAAATCGCAACTGCAACTGAGTACTATATAAAGATAATACTCTCAGTTGATAATTGCAACACCATGAAAATGCCCCCCCCCCCCCCCGGAAAAATTTCAGCTGCCAGTTTGCTGTCATATGGAATATAGCATTGAATGATTTATTTTTGACGTCGTCGTGTCAATAACAAATTGAGCATACAAATTGAATAACGAGCATTAATTTAATGGAAAAACACTGGAGAATGTAAATATTTTTTTTAACGTCATGTACAGGAGTTAGTGTTCTTTGAACAAAAGTGACGCATGGTATTATGACAATATCTGTTTCCGGTATGTATTCTGAGAATAATTACTGGCTTCCCGGATGAAACGCTATTAGAACACCCACTTAAGAAATTTTCAAAAATATGACATGTCAAAATCAGAATACATGACTAAACACTACTTTGAAAATACTTTAAAATCGAGATAAAAACGAATTCGAAAAGCTCACATCATTTTGTAAAATAAAAGATAGTAGACTGTTTTGATAAAATAACGGGAAATTGGGCAAATCATGTATTGTAGATTTATCAAAATTGACTGAAAATAGAAATATTCGATCGGATTCCTTTGAATAAAAAAATCGTAATTATATTTTTGAAATGGATTCTTAGAAAAGGAAAGCTTGCAATAGTGTAGTGACTTTGATGGGAAATACTGTTCTTTTTATAACTTTTACATAGAAAGATATAAAGGAAAGAAATTAGCTTAATTATATATTTAGGCTTTATCTTCAAATTACGATATTTACAAACTACTAGTATTTGAAGTAAAGAAAATCAATAGGTATGATATAATTATGTAAAATTTCGGGCATCTCATGAAAAAAACTAAGTCATAAATGATGCGATCTTCAGAAGAGTTATCAGAAAAATAGATCTATATGAATAAAAAAATAAAACAAAACAAAAATACATGAAAAATAATGTCCAACATATTTTTCAAGTGCAATAAAACGAGCAGTGCCCTAGGATTTCCCAAGCCATGAGCAGATGGGACCGAGATAAGTTAATTACCGTTTGTCCATTAAACTTAAGATACCGTAAAATATTGCTGTGTTTGGTATATTTCTGGCTCTCATCAATACATATAACATTTGTTTACTGTTTAAGTCCAGTAAAATGCCTAGGAAGAAGTCAGACGAAAATCATTATGATTTTAATATATCATTTTTGGGGTTTTTTTTTTTTTTGGTGGGAGGGGGTTGAGCATGGGTAGTGGAGGATGTTCTCTCTAGACATGTGGTACCAAACTGCTTTAGATAAGACTGATTTGCAGAAAGGATACCGAACTTTTATTTTTATCTGCGTAACTTGATTTCCATGAAAGCCCAGCTAAGCTGAAAGGTCGAACAAACTCTGATTTATCAAATTGTCTGTTAACTGTCTTAAGGTACTTCTGGTCGATTTATTTTATTTCTTCATGTCTTTTTTGCTCAAGACATCTCTTTTTAAAGATAACAAATTTAAAATTTCTATATGTCATGTTATTAAAACAATTAT
>WFKH01011801.1:37140695-37165520 GCA_016163765.1 Magallana hongkongensis
ATTTGTCACGTGCATTAAGATCCGCATTTTTGGCACGACCGTTCCATCCTGAAATATTTGAAAAAGTTTTATAGTTGAGTTTGATAAAAAAAAAAAAAAAAACAACCAAAAAATCAAGCCACAATAGTTAATTGATTTTTTTTTATTTGACCTTTTTGCTACTGTTTGTGTGCTCTAAAATTGAAGTCTTAGAATCCAACTTAGTCTGGATCATCATTAAGTATTTTTTCTATGGGAGATATCCATTAGGATACTCTATTGGTTGAATGGGTTATTTTTCAAAAGCATCCGATCTCTTTGTTTTTACACAAACAAGATATAAATGGAGGGGGGTAGCATTGTTGATTTGTTGAATCAATAAAAATGATAGGCATGTCCAGACTTCTAAACCTTTTAAAACTGTCGGAGACGAGATATTCTTTGAACTCTTTTCCCGTGCTCACCAATAATTTAAAAATTTCAAAACATTTAGTATAATATCTCTCTCTCTCTCTCTCTCTCTCTCTCTCTCTCTCTCTCTCTCTCTGGCTGCAACAATTGAAAAAGTTGCAGCATTTTCGAGTTTCGACTCAAGTTCAACATTTTACTTTATGAAATCTATATACATTTTTTCCTTTTATTCAAATACTAACAAGTATATGCAGCAATGATTTTTGAGTGCCCCTAGTACATAGGTTAAAGCCAACGATATCAATCAACTGATTTAGATTTCATTATCTGAGTAGAATATTTACTGACGTAATGATGGGTGACAACATCCAATTTTTAACACGTCATTCTGATGCACTGAAAGCCTGCATATACATGTTATTCATCAGAAAGATGGATTATGAAATGAATTATGAAACCTTATTCATATGTCTGAAGCTATATATTTAATGTGACACATTCAAAGTCTGCTCGATATAGTTTCTGTTAATACCAAAAAGTCGCATTTATTAAAATTCAATTAGTTAGATTTGGTAAGAATTTGGAAAATTATTTTTAATATCGTCTTTTCTATGCATATGGAAAAAAAAAAACACTGCGTGGCTTTTTTTCAAAAAGAGTAAAACATTAGCTAGAAAATGTTAATAAAGTTAATACAGTTAATAAAGAACCCCTCCCCTACTTTAGTGAAAGCAAGAGTTTAATATATATCTTCGTAAATTGTATTTGGTCCTATTTGAATCACATTTTCTTTGCTTAAAATATAATGATTTTTCTATTAAATGGTCATGTATTCAGTGGCAATTTATGGGAATAAAATAAATCTTTATAGATACAGCATATACTTCACATTCTTTCATCGTCGTTTACTATATAATGTATATATCATAAAATGTTTCTTATTTTTAAGTAAATGACACTATTTCTAGGCTATACGAATAAAATGGTGTTTTCATTCGTTTGGATTCAACATATACCAGCCAAAAAAAAATTCAGAATACTTGCGGTGAGTAAGCAATAAAATGTCTGGGCTGCTGAAGATTCCGCAGGGGCAGGGGGAAAGGTTAAAATTCTGAAGGCTGAAATATGTAAAAACACAAATATTTCTGACTTAATGCTCAAGATTTTTTTCTTTTGAACTTTTGACTTCTTTGGTTCAAATATTTCCATGAACATATGCTTAGATACCATGTCATTGGAGAGCATTTTTATCAAGACAGGGAGTTGATGTTCCTTGTATATGAACAGAGCTGGAACTCGTTCATTCAAAAAGTAAGCATTTTCAGCAAACTTAGTGGATTTTCGATATAGCCTTCTCCTCCAGTCATACATGTAAAATTAATCATTTTAATTAAATGATCTTCAAAGTACATAATCATATTGATGGTCGATATACTAGTCTTAATTCATTCAAATAAATTTCAATATTTTAGTGCGTAAAATTGCATGCAAGGGTACTTTGCAAAACTCGAAATGGTCAGGTTAAGGTCAGTATTAAGCAAACACGAGATACCACGATGCGTAGATTTTGGCGGTGATAATTTGTACAGCCCGCAGACGATGTTAGATTATATAACATTCAGAAAAAGTACAATGATGAGGCTTAATTGACAAGATCATTCTGTTATTCTGGTTTCACCTAAGGGTTCGTGGGAACCAGAGATTTCCTGCGGATCCTCAGCGAGCTAGAGTTTCGGAGTCTAGCAGTAATTGCTCGTTCATGCACTCGCGAGTTAAACAAAACCTTGTTGCTTTTTTTATATTTTGATGAAACTCAAGCGCTGTTTTATAGGAAAAGCATATCTGAAGCCATATTTCAGCAGAGAGTTAGCTGCACGCCATTAAGATCTGCTCATTATTGCACGCGGTCAGTAACCTATGGGGCTAATGGTAACATCTCAGTCGATTTTTTTCAACCAATCGTTGAATAGTATGGGTACCTCTTTATTTGGCTCTATCGATTTGACTCCTCTTTTTATTTCTTTTGGTTCAATTATCCTTTGTCTCTACAGCTCTCGCTTTCTCTCCTAACTATTTTCTTTTACAATCTATAAGCACCAAGGTAAAAAAATTGACCTGACCTTTTGAGTCTCAATTAATGGTCAAACAAAACAGCTGTAAATTTTTCCTTCCACTACAATAAACGTTACATGAATAAAAATTTCGAATCAAATGTTTAATCCAAATATTAAAATAACATACAATTCTTCGAATTTGAAATATTTAAGGAACTTTAATTTGAATGTTATTTCAAAATGTTTTCAGTGACTCTGTCATTTTATATTTTTAATTGTGGGATTTCTAAATCTATTTTTTTAGCTTAAGAAGGTAAGAAAATAATCCTTTGTCCGTGTCCTTATTTTGACCCAGTCTCATATCGACCTACATGTATAGAAACCTTTGAACATAACAGGACGTCATTTTGTTATCAGCTGTCTGTATATATATATGATCATTTCATATTTACCTTCCTTCTTCCAACCACTCCACTGTACACCATTGACAATTATAATCAATGACGCTATGAACTCACGAGATTCTAAAAAAAATTCCAAGAGTATTTTTAAAAAATTAAAACTTTAATACTCTTAATGGGTATTGCATCGGGAAATTTAAAAGTCTGTGATGACGTAGTAGTAGTGTACGCTAGGGAATCATGAATGAGTGACAGTTGATTCTAGTTCGGGCCTCTCGTCAAATCAAATGAGGCGATCAGTTGGGCTAGACGCTCGTGTGTGAACGGGTGATCCATTCACAGACCAGGGAGTTTTAATACCTTCATACCCTTGGATATGTTCTACTCTAATATCCATTATTTACACTGACTGCTTTATTTATTTTTTTTCCCATTCTCGAGTATTTTGTTTCTAATTGACTGGGAATTTGATATACATAGAAGACCTCCAAAATTTTATCATGAAGGTGTCATGTATAGCTTTGATGTTCATTTGTGTCGCACAGGTAAGATTTTTTTCTATTTTCTATCAATTTCAGTTAAAATGTAAATCAATTAAAGCTTAAGAACTTAAAAATATGTATAATTTAGTACTTTATTGAGTTTGAAGGTATTTTTCAATTCATTCTTTTTTTAATTCATGTTGCTTTTGTTAAAGATTAAAACTGATTTTACAAGTAGAGCGATCTATTTTCTCTTCATATTTTAATTAAAAATTTGATGTTTTATTTTGGGGGGGGGGGGCAAAATGAATTTTTCAACGAGTAGACTAGTTCAGTCCTGACAAGTGCTTTGTGACGTTACAAACACATGTTTCCTTATTACTCCGGAACTCCATTTGGCATGGTCCTTCGGTTCCACTGAAGTTGACTAGTGATCTGAAAAATATCGTCTCATCTGTCGGAAATTCGTCGTAGATATTGTAATGGGATTTTTTTTTTACTCTTACGTTGACAGCGCTTTTTTCACAGAAAATGACAACGTTTTTCAAGTTTGCCTATTGTGTAACATTTTTCCGGGTTCCTCGAGTAGACACGAAAGGAATCTTTCAGATAGTGGTTATGTAGTGAATCGTCTATAAAAATTCTAACTAAGGACACTTTGGGAGCTAATTTATTCCTAATTTATGATAACGAACGCAATCGTAACACTTTTTTTCCTGCGATATAAATATCACCACCGTTTAGCTGTCAGAAATCTTGAGTTGTGTCTTTGTTGTACGCTAATTCGGCGACAACCGTAACATGAATTGGTCAAAAAGAGCACTGTCATCAAATGATGCAACCCCCCCCCTCCTCTCTCTCTCTCAATTATTAAACTCAAGATATGTACAACCTATATCTAACATGTAATTACAGGGGTCTCATCAATAAATAATAAACACAGTCGGACACCCCCCCCCCCCTTATAACATGGAGATCGATAGTCTTCAATATCGTGCATGTCCTTGGTCTACTTGTAAGCTGGTGTAATCTTGTCTCCTTTTATGTTATCTACTGGGTGCACCACTTTAATGCGATACTGTGATAAAAAATGTATACGTCTTTTAATTGTAACATTTAACAGACTTGAATTTCCAATAGGTCTTCGATCCTTTTTTACGTTTAACCTTTCTATACGGTTCTTGGTGCGTTTCCTAACTAGCATTTCTTTTGAACGCATTGATGTTTCAAATTTATTTTATTAACAATTCAAAGACCAACTCTTTATGTAGCATAAAATCGTTTAAGGTAAAGCAAATATGTATTTATATTGTGTTATTGTGTTTATTTAAAACAATTTGCGCGATCGTTGTATATCCAGACCTATAAAACGGAAATTGATCAGATGGAAGGTCCGCAGACGATTTTTGCATGCGGAATCGTCTGATATACATTATGACGTTCCGCTGCCTTCTGTTCAAACGCTAAGCACTGAAGTGACCTTCCATAATCCTGCCACATCGGGGACACACGGTTCGATAATAGCATAGAAGCTGTTGGTGATGAAAGCAGATTTTTCACATACTGTTATCAAAAAAATAATAAAATGAACAGAAGGATTTAACTAAGATTTTTTGTTGTAATGAACCCTGTAGCTTCCTGGATTTCATTTCCTGTTTCCTAGGCTTCTCAGACTCAGAATCAGTAGGGACCGCTTGTAGCTGTCTTACTCAATCAGTAAATTTATTTATTCTACTAGTGACAAAGAAGATAATATATAATGATCTTCACACAACGGCAGAAGAGATATTTTCAGCCTAGGTTTTAATTTTTAAAAATAAAAACAGAACTTATATTGCTTACTGTAGATTCCTTATTTTACGCGTGTACTTATTTCCGCGATTCAACCGTTTTGCATCAAATCGCGAGAATATAAAATCGCGAACGCCGAATTTTTATCATAGTTTCATTTACTTTACAAATGTCCAATATATAAAAGCGAGATTTTAAAATCCGCGAAATATGCTTCTCGCGATTTTACGCGGATATTTATTCCTCGCGTATAATTAGGAATCTACAGTAAATAGATTTACACAACACAGGATAGAAAAATTTAGTTGCCTTACAGCTAATGACAAATTCGTACCGTCTTTTTAGCTGTTGGCTATTTATACAAAATAAACTACGCAGTATACTTATTGGTTTCACTGACCGCTGTCGTGCAACCTGGAAAAATAATTGCCTGCAGAAATTATGAAGGACATAAGATATTCTGAGGTTAGAGATAACAACATGAATAATTCGTGAAACATGTGCCTTCTCGAATTCACAGATTTCGATCTGTATGGATTTGAACTGGATCGAATGGTTTTGTCTGCTTATAAATCTTGTCAACGGGCTGGTCTGCACTGAAATTGTGACTCACTTCGTTTGATAAATATACCTTTCCCCGTTTAGTTGCAATAAATTGACGACAACTTTAGTTGTATCCTGGCAGTTATGCAATTTCCATTTTACCTGGCCACTGTTCTGCAAAACAGACGGGACAAATTCATACGTCATGACTGCAGTATACCCTGTTTCTACCTTGAAGTTAAGGAACGGGTTTTTCCTGCATTGTTAACAACTTTACAATATCTAACTTCTCTGTTGTCTCTTTGCAATCGTCATTAATTTGTTCCTATCTGACTTTTGGAGTCTACAAGCAACAACCCCCTTCCCCCAATCCTTGTGCAAAGAACGACCGACTTATGGGATGCATATATTGTCTCGTATATATTTAGAATAAACCAGTCTCTCAAAATAGATATGTCATCCAAAAATTAAACTAGGCGAGGTAATTACATTAATGATAAGACATTTTCGTGGTTGTCAAACAAGAATGGCTGTCTCTGTGATATTTATTGGCCAACAATTTAATGCAACGGACACTACTTTATTGATAGATATTTCTAAATAATAGATAGAAGAACAACATTTTAAACACGAGATAGAGAAGCTATTTGATGATTAAGCTCTATCAGCTGATAAAGCTAGGTTACCAAACATGCACGAATTTCGTCCGTGTTGACATCTAACGAACTTCAGATCACAGCAAGGGTGAGAACAACGACGAGGAGTAGTTGTTAAGATGTGGGGGTCATCGTCTGAGCATTGTATGACCCCCAGGTCACTTACTGGGTACAACTACCGCCAACACACTCTCACTGGTTGCGTCGTAGGTTATTTGGGCTGCTGTACATGTATTGCGTAAAACCCGAAAAGCAGTTAAACTTGCTGAACTTACATAATGTAGTGTAGGCAATCGCTCTGAACTAAATATAAAGGTGTTGGTTGGAAGTTTTGACAAGAATTAATAATTTGAGACCAACAAACCCGGAAATGGTGTCTTTCTGAATTACAGTCAGTAAGTCAGGCTAAGGACAGGACCTTGCAGATGAAAGCCTCTATCCTCGAGTAGACATCTAGCCCATGTACAAGATACCGTCATCTGTCCCAGGTTACGTTCAGTTGACAGATTGATTTATGAACTGTAATGTCACCTTTCTTGACAGATTTCATGTGGTAAATGATAATCAAGATTTGATAAAGCGTCCGTGATCAAAGTCGAGAAGGGATTCTGGATGAGGGCATCAGATCAAGGTCGTTTTGTCTTAGGATGCGGACACGGTTCTCAAGAGAAATTAGATATGGAATATACGTACATGACGTTTTTTATTGGTTGAATAAACTATATATGCCACATGGAGAATTCAATAACGGATCCACACAAGACTGGTTTTGACCGGTCAAATCGAGACTCCAAAATTACCCCCCCCCCCCTTTTTACAACTTTATTACGTAACTCTACGAAGTATTCATTTACCCTGCGATGATCCATATACCTGTCTTTTTTTACTTATCACATGACGTAGTTTGTACTTTAAATTGATAAAGGGTACACGTATTTTATTGTAAACATGAAGGTCTTTAAGAGAAAAGACTCCCAATATGGCCTAGATTCTGGGGTTTGATTTTCTACATATTTGTTCTTGAGTGAATCATAAACGTCAATGAATTCATTTAAAATCTCAAATAAGGTGTTGTCTGTCGTTTTCTGACCTAGATCCCGTCAATGTGTTTAATTCTTTGATCTGTATGATGACAACCAGTCAACAAGAACTAATATTGTTCGATGACAACAGATAAATCTCGTGATTATGTGCACACATAGAAACACCCGGCCATTCACAAAAAGCATTTCACCGATTGGTTCTGTTTATACACGCTATACAAGATTGGGTTTTCTTCTCTGAAATTCAAGAAACAACTGCCTTTTGCATCGTTTTGATTGTTTGTAGTTTTTAAGGTAGAGGGTTGTTGGGTGTTAGGAGACATCCAAAAGTTTTCCTTTATTAATTTGACCTAACTGTCTTGACGAATTTCAGGGTTTTTTCTGTTGTAGTGACCTGCAAATTTTACAATAGTCTTAAGGATAGTCGACAAATACTTGGTCCGATTTGCAAACGTTAGAATTTTCATATAATCTTATTCAACTAGCCGTCTTTTAGGATGGTCTACAAGAACACACTGAAGACTTTTAAGTACTTTTTATGAAATACATCTGTTTGCTTTTACAAAGAAACGCATTGTGCTTGTCTAGAGGCCGATTAGGGGATTGGTCCTCTTAATGCTCTCAAAATCTGATCAAATTTTAAACTTTTTGCACACAAGCGTTCAAATATTGTCCAACTGAATTGTTTGTGGAACAATACGACAGTTTATTTATTCAAATATCCAGAAATTATTTTCAAATTTTATCTTAGAACGAAAAGAGACAAAATATTTGTGACACCATGCTATTGACAGTTATTAAAGTTAAAAGCGTCTTTTGCAAGGTCAATGGCGCAATTGTGTGTACTGGGAATTCGAAGGGGCTTGAATGCCCACCATACCAGACGTAGGGTCGTTCCGCCAGGGTGTTCCACCCACCTGGTTTTCTACTCTATCGACATTCTGATCACAAACTTACAATCAGACCCACTCGAGCGATTGAAAAATATTTTGACGAGTTATGGAATTTATAGTACACCCTTTATACAAATCCTTGTTTTATTTATTAGCGGCCTAACTATATAATGCCTGATTATGGTGGATTTAACTCCTAAACATGTAAATAAACAGAGCCAATGACGCAATGCTTTCAACCGGTGTGAATGGCTCTCGACACAGTGACACAAAAAAAGGGATAAAAGATTATGACCTAAATTGATCCGCGACCCGGTCTAAAGCCAGACCATAGATTACAATCAACGTTCGTTTCAACGGCTTCAAAAGGCTTTTTTAGAAAGCGAATAATAGAACGCAAACTTTTTTAAAAGAGTAGAAAAGTCGAAGTACTGGGTTAATTAAAATACAAGTATTGAACTTTTCATCAAATATGACATTTTGAAATTCTCTCTCGGTACAAAGATATTGTCATGTTGTCTTTTATTGAATAAACAAAATTTTCATTTGCAGAATATCACCACTGAAAATAAACACATACTCGACAGCTATCAAAGATCTAGAGTTTTACATTGATAAAACTATTTACCGATATTTTTCAGATAATTAAGGTGGGATAAATGAATTGTCCCTATGACAATACAGAAAGTTCTTTTTACTCTAAGATAAGTTATGTGGCATTCTTCTTGTTTGACAAAAATCATTTTACGGCGTCACCTTTAAAGTCGTGGAGACAAGCAGTTTATTCTCGTAGAAACACCAAACTTACGATTAACTTGACGTCTATAAAACCACAAAACCGGGGTCACATTGTCACCCACTTCCTTCATTAGGTGACCGCCATGACAGCCACGTGACTCAATGTTCCATTAGGAGAGAACGTTACGAATAAAATGACTGAAGGGGCGATTTAATGGTCAGTTAATTAGATTTTTCAAATTGATTCTTTTTATTCAAAACCGGCGAAGATTCTTTGTGAAGTCATCTGCGAGGGCGTATAATGTCCGGAATTTGGACCAAACAATGGTTTTCGGACTAAATATGTGAATGTGGAAGGGAGGGGGGGGGGGGTCTTAGTCATTTACCAAGAATAAAATCACGGATATAACACGGTAATTGTTTTTCTTCATGACTATTTTTAGTGTGAACATGTAATTTCAGTTGCTGGTTGGTTGGTTGGTAAATGATATGTTTATGCTAAGCCAATTTTCCTAGCCATATCACGCAATTTACTGAGTAGCAGGAACTGTCCCATACGACAAATGCTGATCAGATAACGCACATCTCCGCTCGCGACATTTTGCACTTTTTGCTAGGTTAAGCAGTAAACATTTTAACATAGTATTAATATTCTAAACGGAAATGAGATTCCTTTGATTAACACGTTGTTCGCTTAATTAAATGGGGTTAACACGACACACTCTTTTTTTTAATTGCAAAGCCCCTTGTAACAGTCACAGATTCCAACAGAATACAGGGGGAAAGGGTTTTACCTATTTGAATCTGTTGTTTATTAATTATATCTGAATATTGTTATTTCATAAAGGATTTTTTTTAAATGCACAGGGTAGTGATTTGTCATTAAGACATATCTTAACTAAATACATGTACCCCCAATACATAACAGAATATTTGGGTAATTAGTCGATGCTAGTACCACACGCAGTGATGGAATCATCTAGCGAAATCGGGACTTTTCGTATTTTCTCATACAATGTGAACAAAAAATTCGATACATGGATTTTTGTTTTTTGCTTAACTGTCATAGGATAATTATATAATTAGGTAATTTCAATTAACAATGAAAGTTTTGCCACAAAAAAATGCTGAATTTGTAAAGGGCATGTCAATTTGCCTTAACCCCAATTACTGAAGGCTAATGGTGCAGTGAAAACGGAAACTGGTTGACGATAGCGAATAAAGAATCTATTGGTTGTTTTCAGAGAGAAATCTTTTAATCAAAATTAATTAACATGCTTGCATTTATGGTCATGGCGTCAGTATGTCCTAAAGAGTAGTATTTTGGCCGACCAGGAGGCAAAAACGATTCAAAAGTAGGAATAAGTAGGAATTATTTTCACATACAAAGTTATACAGATTTTCCCGTGGACCATTGACGGTCGGAAATCGGGGAGACGCGATTTAAACGTATAGAGTTGAGCATAATGGGGCAATTTTTTTGTACAAGGTATATTGCCTACATAGGCTCCCGTTGTACTGCACAGAAAATGCCCTTTGATTGAATTAACACAATTCAAGTAGTTGTATAGTTTATCAAATAACAGATTGCCACACGGTTCAAATGCAATGGATGTATACGACGAAAAAGGCATATGAAATGGTAACAAGCATGACATATGTTTGGCTTCCAACCGTATGCTTATGCTTTTCACTCTTTGTGTAGAGTTAAGTAATTGTGAGATCTTTTTTTTTCTTTTCTCTGGTTCAGAGAATTTTACCCCAGCCCCTCAAACCTATGACGTAGCTGTGTATAATTCAATTACATTACAGCCCAATTCACTAACGATAATATAAGTGATAAGCTGACCAGGGGCACTTAAGTAGTGAACTGTCAATGAATTGTTTGATGAAATAAAGCAGGGATTCATCAGCTAAATTGGTATCCAGTACAATAGCCTGAAGCGATTTTGAGTTTTCTAACTAATTTCAAAACATCAGCATCGACAATAACAACAATTAAGTGCATCGTCTCTTGGATGTGTTATTGAGTGGCAAAATTACTGTGATATATGCTTTAAGATTAAACAAAAATAAATAAAACCAAATGTTTGCAAAAACAATCCATCGATAAATATTTGACATAGGCGTTGTTTTAAAAAATTGCAATGCTTGAAATGTTTCCTGTGGCGAAACTCAGCTTGTATTTTACTGGGGGACGTTAAAATATTTGGTTTTCTTTGTTTCCGCAATTTTCTCTCCTTTTTACTACACTTAACTAGGCGGTATTGGTCTGTTCTTTTGTATGTAAACTTCACACTTGTCGTAATGAATATTTAATGTGAGGAGTAAATCTGAGGAAATTTTCGTCTCGTCAGAGAATGAATTATTCAGATAGGTTAATTTAATGGCATCTAAGACATTTCACGTGCTGTTACATAATCCACAAGAAGCAAGTTGATTACTTCAGCGGAACAAATCAATTTTCTTCAATTAAGCGAGTTAACAAATTCTTACAAACTTAGTGAAGTATCAGGGTTTCTTCTTTTTTTTTTTCTATTGAAAGTTTGTGTCGTAAATAACGTTTTTGCTGAAAGTGTGTAGGTGAAAAGTTTGCAAGGCAGTGATGAGATGGCAGTGAAAATGTTGTGTCACCGTAGAAACGATTGACAAATCAATTGTAGAATCGAGACCCCGCTAAGTTGACACACCGTCTTACCGACACCCCTGTCTAAACCATGAAATAAATGTCGTTCATTTGTCGTCGACGTATTCATTAGTTGATTTTCAGTGCACGGAACAATTTTGCCCGTTGAGCATGAACCAAACGAATAAAGCTGCACCGTGACCATGCGGTGTAACCCGTGTTGTCAGAGAGACATCACTGTTCCGTGGTACACTCAGAAAGGCATGAGGCGTCTGAAATGGAACAGACCGATGTCCTCTTTGAAGCGTTGAATGTTTTAAAGACAAAGTGAGATTTCTTTTGTCTACTGTTCGAACATCATGACCGACATCTGGGTTTGTTGCGCGATGTACTTGCGCCACACACGAACCCCGACCCCCTTTATCCGAGTCACCTGGTGTGAACTTGTTAAAGGCGAAATTATCAACAGCTATCTATCTCAACACGGTTGCAGATGTTACTTTCTGTGTTGATTAAGCAAATTAATTGTCCTTAAAAAGGGGAGAGAAAACATGTGAAAAATGATCAATTATTTAATATCACAACATTAACAGGGGCCTTGGTGTCGAAGCGATAAGAGAAGAACATTCATAATTAACTGGTTTCGTTAAATTTGAGTTTGCACCAAAATTATCAGCTCCGTTGCAGCAAACATATGTTTCATTTAACGGATTCAGTTTTGAGTAGATAGGAGACATTCTCTGGGATGTTATTGTTTTTATGGAGATTATTGATATGAATTTGATTTGAGTAATATCTGCCTTTTTGTCAGCAACATTGTTATATCGCACCTTTTATGATAAAAAGGGGTATCAGTAAATTAGGTATTATGAAGCGATTAACATTTTTACCCCAAATGTAATAAATCATGGACTCGATTACTTTTAATCTCTTGAAATTTCTGTATGCTGTCTGTATTATGAATCTGTAGACTAATTTAACGAAATGCCACTTTCAATAAAAAATTCTGGGGATCATATGGATATACACACAAGTAAGATGCCGATGGAAATATTTACTCATCAGCAAATTTTGAGCAGTCATGTTGGACAAAAATGTCTAAATTGTTTATAGTATTGTAGTCATAGAGTATATAAACAAACTCAGAAAACGATTCGAACACACCCTAGCCATTACTCCGCCGCGGTGATCTCGGGATAATTGGCTGTGGCCAGCCGATGGTTTATAAAAGTATAATCTAGATCGACAGAGACGAAGCAGACAATCTTTGGCAGTTTTTAGATCTTTTGAATTCCTTTTTGCACTTTCTGAACCATTCTTTAAACATTCCCAGCTGGTCAGACTTTGCTGGTGATTGCAGGGTGAACTTAAGCAATATCCATCAGGGTCAACCTGGTATAACACTTTTATTAAGACGCCAAGGTAAACAAAGAGGAAAAGATTGTTTATCAATATTGAATCTTATACAGAGCAGCTGAACAGTGGAGAAAATTTAGCAGATATTGCAAATCGTCCAGCCATGTGCAACGGCAATAAAACGAGGTCATAAAATCAACACTTAGAAAGAGAGTCAATTACTTTTATTAGTATGATGAGAAACACCCAAAACCATTTTTTATGAAAACGTTTTTAATTAGTGAATTCTGATTTCTTGAACAAAGGGCAATTTTTTTCTACACGTGCCAATATTGATATTTTCATACACTCCATCACTATTAAATATAAATGATGTCAAAAGCCTATTGACATTTTTTAAATATCGGTAAAAACAACATCTCTCTCTCTCTGTCTCTGTCTCTCTCTCTCTCTCTCTCTCTCTCGTCATTTTTTATCAAACTTTTGACGATATTGTTGAATAATGTAGGATAAGGATCTTTATGAGCTTATACTTTCATCACGCGAGAAAATGTGGTCGAAAATATAGAAAATAAAGAGATATTCGGTATCAAAGACATCAATTTCACAATTATACCTTGAAGTTCTCAAATTTAGAGTTTCGTAGAGTATTATTCGTTCTTATCTAAGAACACGTATTTACGGAGCAGTTTAATTGCCAATGTCTACAATGTTGCAATGAACAGCTTCGCTTAATTTATTGTAATTTGACTGTGTGCATGCTGTGCATGTTAAACAAGGTTATACCTTTTACTTTATCTGAAATATTCTTACGCAATCCTTAAACGTTTTGAGGTAGGTAACTACAGCCACTAATCTCTCTCATCGTGTCGGCCGGTTTATAGATTGTAAACCTATGTACATGTAGCTCCCTTTTTTAATGGAGTGTTATTTGAATTTGAGCAATGACGTTTTTTTCGTTAAGGTAGCTAGGGTGCATACTTTGCATGTGCGTGTTTGTTAAATTGATCGTAATCTTTGGTGAATTTCTTATTTCGCTGAAGACCAGTCAAGTACTAGATAACTACAGGTAGACCAGTAATATAAACTATGTCAGCTGTTATCACCTGATCTGTTAAACCAGAGCTGGGTAGAGTAGAGTAGACGAGGTTTTTTTTCATTCACTGAAATAATTTTTTCTACGTTGTTCATGGTACACGTCTCTAATATTATAAATGGCATAATGACATTTACACTGCAAAAAATAATAAATCCCCAAGGCAGACATGCTATGTTCTTTTTCACACAAAAAAACAAGTTGGAAAAGCAGTTAACTCATCTTGAATACATTTTTTTTTAAATTATTTTTGAAAAAAAAAATAATTTTTTCACATTGATAAGTAATGAAAATACTTCTTTGTGATTAAATTATCATTGTATCAGTATCTATTCCAATTTCTGTGTTTCAGGTACTGGGTGCCCGAACGGATTGCCGTCAGTGTAAAGCTGGGCATTATGCTAAAAGACAATGTAACGAATTTCATGACACGATATGTGCCCAGTGTCCAGAGGGCACATATACCCCCAAATCTAACACACGGGAACTGTGTTTCTCCTGCTCAACGTGTAGAAAGGGCTTCTTTGAGATCAAATCGTGTACATTTAGACAAGATACTGTGTGTGGATCTTGTAGCCAAAAAGAGTACAGTGATAAAAGTAGTTATAGGATAGAATGTGTTCATGATAGAAAGAAGATTCAAAATGATCAACCGCGGGAAAGCACCACAGAGGAGTCCATTGACTTAGGATCAGGGGACGGGGAACTTATAATTAACCGTGACGGAGTCAAACCAACAGTCATTGATGACGTCTTCATAGAAAAGGAGTCGCATCACGTGACTAGTTTACCTCACGCTCAGAACGAGACTCTGGATACGGAAGGAAGCGGTGAAGGTTTCCCGATTAGTGTGTCTCCTGAAGAAGAATATGAACCAACTGATCAAAATGTTACATTCACCACATCTACAGAATCAATGACAACATCAGAACAACTACTTATTGTAACGCAATCTCCTACCTCTCTGCCTGAAACTCTAAACACTACAGCTTATATAACGACATCTACAACTGATTCTAGTTCGAATGATACTGAGTATGCAATTACGTCAGAGCACAGTTCATTAGCATCATCAACATCAGAAGCAATTTCAACATCTACATCAACATCAACGTCTGAACCAACTTCATTTTCTACAACGGTGAAAGCAACAGAACCAATGGAAACGACCGAAACGCCAACACCTGAACCAACGTCTGAACCAAGTACACCAGCACCTCAAACAACAACATCTACAACAACAACAACCACAATGTTAACGACATCATCTACAACAGAACCCGAGATAACCACAACAACTGTCAAAACAACGCCGGAACCGACAACTCCAACTACAAAGACAAAACCTCTCCACTACAGCACGGACAAAGACGGAATGGTCATCATTGACTTGAGGGGCTCTACAATTATTGATCTGAGAACTACGCCCACACCGAGACCCAAGTACAAGGTCACCACCGTAAAAACGATAGATTTGGACTCAGGGGACAACGGCATAGTCATTGATCTAGGAAAGCAAGAGGAGGACTTCATAGACTTGCAAGGTGAGAATGGAAAAATCCAGCTGCAGACATGTAGCTCTACGTTGTGCTGATTTTTCCCACAGAGATACAGTGCTGCAGCTAGGGAAGATCAAGAAGCTTGATCTAGATTCGACACGAATGCATGAAAATTGATTCGTTTCAGTCAAGTTATTGTAAACATGAATGTTTAGATTATGTAATACGTGTGAACGGATCCAGTAAACCGGATCCCTGTATAAGTTAAAATACATAACATATGATTAGAGTATCTTGTTTCTGAGACGATAAATTCGACGTATTATTAGAAAATAAATGAAAAATATAAAAGATTTAAATTTACCGCCTGTGTATAGTATTACACGTCACGTGATAGATGCTGCTGCAAGGCGGCCCCCTACAGCCAACGTATTCCAGAGAGACCATTAAAAGAGATAAGCGACTTAGTTTAGGAACGTTATCAAAATGTATTTCCTGAGTGATATTGGCAGAGCATGTTTGTTTTCAATAGTTCAATCGGGAATTCAAAAGATGCAAACCCAAACCTGCAAAAAGAAAAAAACATACAAACAAGTCGTGACAACATGCTGCGCCATCAATACGTCATTAGTCAAATCATTGATACATTCAACATCGAATTTCATCAGTGCTGTGCACTCATAAAATCTATCAAATAATAATATATTCTTGGAAAGACGTCACAATATTTAGACCAGCCCTAATACTTTCGTGTATCTTGAGATTGATACTGTAACTCGAGAACAAGATAAAACAGGGTGTTTTCTGGAATTTTTGCGCCATTGAGCTTTCGTTGTAACGGAGTATAGTTAACCGAAGGTGGGACTTGAGAGGTATATACCGGTATTCATGCTTTGAAATCTATATACAGATTTATAAATTATGATTCTGATGTCTGTTTTATTTCACTTTGATATTTGTTGCATGTTTCATTTAATCGTTGCACTTGCTTCAGTGGGAATTAAAATAGAAGAATTGTGTACTGGTCTGTTTCGAATCAAGACAAATCATATAATATTTTTTGTTTTCTATTTTCAGATAAGTCTTTAAAAGATACTGCGACCAAAGATAAGTCTCCTTTGAAAGCAGGTGCATTGGGCTCAAAGAAAATGGTAAGATGTCACGTCACACCTTTTAACCTTTTGAACCCTATAATATATCTTGCACTCAAGCCCAAACCCACTATGGTACATTGTCTGCAACTCCCAAACACTCTTAATATTTGATACAAAGGTTTCCTATATTCCCATATTTATTTTGGTCACGCTTTTCAAACACGATTCGTGTATCTCTTTAATTATTCAAATTAATTGAAATCAGAATTTATGTTATCATCCAAACTGAGATAGTAACAAATCATTTTTATGTATATTACATTCAATTTATTACTTTAAAATTAGCGTAAAATGCAAACTTACATAGTCATTTGTCTTTTTTTTCTTCTGACAACTGACCTAATTTTATTAGCATTGTTTATGAACGTAACCTCAGCTATAACTATAACACATTGGTGAATGTATGTCAAGTTGTTCGAATTAATTTGACAGGATGAAGACGACGGGGTGAGGATTGGAATTGTCGTCGCTGTTGTTATCGTCGCCGCCATCATCTTCTTTGTCGTCGGGTTTCTCGTCAGTAGATACTGTAGGAAGAAGCGGTCAGGGTCATTCAAGGTCAAAAACGTAAGTATCTTAATCTTGAAATTAATGTACTTAGAAACCTTTCACGTTGATCTTGCAAATTCTTACGTATCTAAATATGTTAACTGTACCTTAACGTGGTTTTAGTAAGATTGATGGCAATAAATGAACGTCCAATTCAGGTATTTCTCTGATATATAGTATTACATGTAATTGATCGACAAAAACTGGATTGTCATCGTTTATCAAATGATTTATACATGCAGTCCACGTTTATAACTGCAATAGGTTAAAAAAAATATATGTAAAGATATGCCCAAATATTTATTGAAAATATGTAATTGTGTTAACTGTAAATGTTCACTGTAAAATTAATGTTATATGTTAACTGTGTTAATCGTAAATGTGTGAACTGTACCTAAGATGGTTTCACTAAGACTGATGACAAATTAATCAACGAGGGGCGTTTTAACGATTATACAATTTTTCTTAACAAAACGATGACATCAAATATCAAAGACAAAAAAGATTCTAAACAAGCAAGTTACAAGAGTTGTTGAAACGATCTGTGTAACACTGGTGATTAACCTCGTTTTGGATTTCACGGTCCATCTCAAAACAACCGGAAGAAAACATAACAGAAAGCGATCCATTAAATTTTGATAAGCAATTAATTATAGAGCTATAAATGACAAAGTCAACTTGCCTGCAAATGTTGTCATAGATTTAAGCCGCAAATGAAATGCTACACGGAAAATTATACCAAGATTTGTTACCAAAAGCTGTATTTTCTTATCGACTCTGCTAATCTTATAATGAATATAGAACACTACAAAAGGCGAAAGTGTTTACATTTTTTCCCCCTTTTAAGCAACCCTTTTTCTCTCTTAGATATTTAAAACAGTTTAATTCTGCCCATGGTCAAGCTATTCAGAACGAATTGAAACAATTTGACAGAAATAGCTGTTTGATCTTTTCATCGGATTCGTTTAATAACGTCAGGCTTTCCATCTCACACCCACAGCAAACGAATTAAGGCCTCAGAAATAACCAAAAAGTAATAGAAAGATCGAAGGCAGTAATTGGAACCTTTACTGATGTTTTGATTGACTCAACATCGTTGTTAAACATTGTTATTTGATTTCATAACAAGATCTGCAAATAGAAAAATCAAAACGATTTGTATACACGTAAAACGGTTTATGACAGTC
This sequence comes from Magallana hongkongensis, assembly GCA_016163765.1. Taxonomy (NCBI): domain Eukaryota; kingdom Metazoa; phylum Mollusca; class Bivalvia; order Ostreida; family Ostreidae; genus Magallana; species Magallana hongkongensis. The sequence goes on from WFKH01011801.1 coordinate 37,159,154, forward strand.
ATAGCAATGAATCACGGGAAATTAAGATCATTGTGATGAATGCCTGCAATTAGGAATATTTTACCTATAAATTACAACATTGTTCTTAAATCTTGTTCAAATCTATCATCAAATATTTTAGCTGAACCTCTTGTAATAAAGGGTCATGTCATTTTGAGTAGGTGTTTTTCTTCCTTTAGAGCAAATAAAAAATCTTGACGTAATCTTTCAGAGCTTTTAGATTAAGACTAAATTAACTTTGTGAAGTTTTTGACCATCTTAGAAAATACTCACTCTCGTGAGATTAGACGAAATTCAAATCGGCGGAGGTGTGCCAAATTATTAGTTGCTCCATATAGAAGTCGATTTATAGAAAACTTCTAGCTTATACTGGATTATCTTCTCCAGGCTTTGCTCTCTGCAGGGAAGCTAACAACAACCTTTTATCGATATATTCATAAACATTTATGTGAAGTATACTCAAAAATAAATATCGGTCTTCTGCTATTTTGCTAACAAAATTGTATTAAAAAATATTTTCAGAAGAGATATGTCATGTTGTAAATTTGTGTTTACACCCACTCAGTAAATTCAAAATTTACAACATGAGATCTAAATGTAATTGGTTTTTATTTTCATCTGCAAAATTGTAAAATTACAGGATATTGAGAATGGTTCGGCAAAGGGTAGCACACCAAATGTTTTGGATTACAAAGATGGAGGGATATATGACGAGATTGATAAAGACTCGGCCACCCCGGCCAAAAACGGAAAACCTAATGGAACAGCACGTTCAACTGAAGATGTTTATGCCGTGCCAGACAAACGCAAGAGTAACCCCCCGGAATCTCCAAAGCTCGGTACGCCAAAATACATAATGGTTTCAAATTGCATTTATTATTATATCCAAGTGCAGTCTCTTACCCCGTTCGTGGTCAAATTGCCGTCTTTTGATTGCAGAAATTTTAAACAACATTCAAACTTGATTTGTTTTATATTTGATTACTGTGTATTCTTATCGCCCAAATATTTAGTAATTGGCTTCACCCTTGAGAAAACAATTTAATTCGTTGGAATGAACTTGTAGGTTCTGAAATGAAAGACGTGTGGATCAGTGCAAAATACACGATATAAGATTTTTTTCGTAACTGAAATTAAACTAGGATATCAAAAATAGTGTAGTTTTAAGACTATTTCATTTCGAAAACCATTGAAGTCTCAATTTGATAATTAGAGTTTTATAGAAGTCTGATTTCATTAATACCACATAACAATTTAATGGTTCCATTCTGTTTTATAGAGGAACAGTTGGACAAAATCAAATTCATAGATGACACAGAGGAGGAAGCTGAAGCCAAAGAGGATGACAAGCTTTTGGAAGACTCTGATGAAAAGTACTCCAGTTTCGCGTCTATTCCGAATGGATCTGTCAAACAGAACGGTGACGTCACATCAAATGATTACGTCTCAGAATCTAGTCCTATCCTAAACTCCCGAGACACCCCGGAGAACAAAGAACCCTCTGACGAAGAAGCCAACGGCAAGGACAGCGAAGATGCCGAAGAGTCGCCATTACTGGAAAAAGCAGAGGGTGAAGAAAAACAGGCGGAAACCAGCAGTTGAGAACATGCTATCTGCTGAACAATCGCTCCATCGCATGTCTTGTTCTCAATAGATAGGCAGGTTATATCACGTGATTGCATTTTTAAGAAGAAAAATCAAAAACGTGCCGCGAAGCCTGCAGACAAGACGCCTACAGCCGCCAAGGTTTGGAATGAGCGATGTGCCTTAGCCCGTCAGAGAAGATAACAATAAACCTTTATCAGATTCAAAGCATCCTGGTCAAAGATTCTTTGCAAGTACAATATGTCAACCTTAGAAATCGCCGCTGTTTCAAACAGAATTTTCAACCATTTTTCTTTCTCCTCTCATTATTTAAAGATTTCCTTCAATCTTTACCATTTTTTCGAAGTACAACAAATATTTATTAAGTTTTTAACTGTAAAAGTTATTGTTAGATTAGGGGATTTATTTGTTGTAATTTTTGTAATCGCTTTTTGACTTGTTAAAAAATTGTGCAATGAATATTCATAGTATTGATGATAATGTTTTTATACGTTAGGCTCTTTGGAATTAGTGCTTTTTATATATAATTATTCATATTTGTTTTGTTTTTGTTGATTTGTTTTTTGGGTTGTTCACTATGGCTACTAGTTTAAGATGGCAACACTGTGCGTTTTACCCCTATGTATCAGCATTGTTGTCACTTTTTTGCAGCTATAAACATATAAATTATTTTAATTATTATTTATTTCCTATGTCCCTTCTTTCTCTTCATCTTTTCTTCTGTTCGTTGACCCGTTTCGTTCTCTGCTGTTGTCGTTTGTTATGGGTATAAATTGTGCAAAATTTGTCTATCTTGCTGTACATATTTTTTTCATAACCTTAACTTAGAAAATGTTCATTTACTCGGAGTCCCTTCATCATAGAAACATATTTTCTAAGTTCTTGTATAATTTTATAAAAGCATCCCACCCTGTCTTTTCCTGTACATGTAACCAAACACAAACTGACTACCAAAAATACCACGCTCATCCAGTTAGTGTATAACTAGTCTTGCCAGTGTTAGGGAATATTGCGTCATAATACAGTCATAATTTATTTACTTGTTTCATGCAATGAATGTGTCTCGCATGTTGTCCTATAACCAGAGTTAAATATTGAAGGAAAACGGATCATGCATTGTCTCTTTGTCTCTATTTCCTGGTACTGTGTTCCGTTGTTTTCTTACATAGATTTGCAAGCACCTGCACACTTGGAGGTGAAATATTGCTTATATTTGTCTTGAAATGTTGATGATGTAATCTTTTTTTTATTTTAAGATATTGTGTCAAGAAATAAAGAATTCAAATGTCTTTGAGTTAATTACTTTTGTGGCTGTCTTTCTCCGCAGTCGCCTGGTTCTTTCCCGGCGACGATTACTGAGACATCTCCCACGGAAAGGATGTGACAGCAATTGAAAAACTAGGAGTATATATACAAATCCCTCTGTATTAGACTGAATCTGGCAGGTGTATTGCTACAGAACAAAGTCTTGACTCTTTTATACATGATGAAACAATGTATGGGAACAATGAAAACAAGCAGAGATTTTCTCAGACCTTTTCTTGAATTCTTTACAAGAAAGCCAATGAGTTTTTTAAAGGTCATTTCAATTTACTATTACAATTGAAAACTTCATTTGAAATTATATCATCATATAAATCCTGTAAGTTTAATTCGATTGTAGCAATGTCTGTACCTTGTTTGCAAAAAACGAAAAATACTTGCTGGAAACAATTGATCTTTATCTTGATCGATTAATAGTTTGATGTTAAGCTATTTTCGAGACTATTTATCTCATGATATCACAAAATGCCGGTGAATGAATTCAAATCAAATTCCTCACTGGTATTGAGCAACGAAGCTCAAGGTTCTCTAAGTTTCAGTGCTGCATAGTTCCTTCTTGTTATTACGTCCGACTTTGGTCGCAGACGGGGATCGAACCTGCGATCTTTTGCATATGGAAGCCACCGCTGTATTCAAACACTCGTTCAGGTTTTTGCATAAAGCCTTTGAATGTGTTGTCATGGTAGACAATTGAGCATTGGAACAGCAAACAATCAATACAAAATATATCGAGACTGTGAAATTCATAGGTTCTGTTTTATATAGTTTGAGATGTTTTATTCACACAAAAGATAACACCCAAAAGTAATTTAGTATTTTATATTTATTGTGGGTTGTGTATACAGTGAATCGAGGACAGGGTGTGAGGAGTTACATCATAAATATTTATCGAGGAGATTATTCTTCATGCATAGTTTGAGAAGAGTTGCTTATATTTGAAATGGAATTGTTTAATCTTATCTTCGTTGTTCACAATCTAGGTGTTCTGTTCTGATAAAATAGGTGAAGGAAAGCATCTGAGATAAAGACCAGATGAAAGACATGCGAATTACAAATAATTACATCAACTTTAAAACAGCGATAGCTCGGTCCGACCCTATTTATTGAGTTGTTTTGATGTTCCAGAAAAAAGTTCAAAAAGAAACAAAGGTCTAGATTAGCGAGCATGCAAACTGTGTCACTAAACTTTATTGCATTGCATTCTTACCGCCGCCAAGAAAATTTCTGGCCAAAAAAGAGGAAATCAGAAGAAGGAAAAAATACTGTACCGCCCCTTTACATAAAAGTTCAGTAAACTTCCATAGAAAGTACCCGAGTCAGAGGGGAAAAACAGAGTTCGGTAATTTTCCTTATCGTTCCTGCGTTGTGTCCATACAGCTAGTAGAGCAATGTTCCAGTAACCTACTTGTGTTATATTATATTCTAAGCTCTTTATTATCGAGTACTTATCATACATATTCATGGATATATGTATGAAATGTTCTGTTGATGGAAATTGCGGTACATGTACATGTAATTTCTATACTTTATTCGAAGACTGAAGAACTTTAATTGACAACAAAAACAAGAACACTCGGTTTTGGAACGGGGTGTCTGCTACAGCAAACATGCTTGTCACTGTGATTTTCTATTTTTCCCGTGTGAAGAACAGAGCATTACACCTAAGTAGAACAACGACAGACGCTCTTGCATAATTTTCGATCGATTTGGGGGGTTTTGACTTAATTTTTCCTTCTTGAGATATCTTTCGCTGTCAATGAAGCATGTTTATGAACAAATGATCTGGGGTAATCGGATCGCGGAAGATTTTGCATTTTAACAACAGTATGACTTCCCTGGAGTAAATGAATGCGGAGACGGTATTGTGAGCATGATCGAGTCATCATTTCTGAATGCGTGCACTTTCGGTTATCGATTTAAAAAAAAAAATCTTTTTTAACTTTAAAATTCAACATAAAATGTCTTTTCTTTTTTCCTGAAATGGAGAGAGAGAGAGAGAGAGAGAGAGAGAGAGAAAGAGAGGAGTAACGTGCGTCAGATCAAACAAAGTTACTATTTGCACATGCACTTCGGATAACGACGTGTGTTAACAATATCTATACTTGTGTTTTTGTGTCCCGTTTCCTGTGTCGTGAACAGACTCGGGGTGTACTTTGTCTGCACACACACACACAAAAACCCCAAGAACTTGTCTTTTTAACTACAGAGATTTTTTTTAAACTTTAGATTGAAGATTAAATGTTTGATAAAAATCGAAGAAATTTTTCGAACTTGTGTGTTTTGACTGGGTCGATTTTATCATCGGATAAAGCAAACTAAGAAATGAATAAAGTGTTAGCAGATATGTGCAAGACGATCTGTGGGGAGTGCTTTATTGGACAATTTATTTTCATTGACGAGTGCCTCTCCTTAAAATCACTCAGTGGTTGTTAGAAAGGTTAAACCATGAATGCTTAAAAAAAGGTAAAGGAGCTACAAATATCCGCTTTATAAATCTTCCAAATTAAAAAAAAAATAGTTATGCAAGTTCTAGTAATTTTAATTTTACCCTTGAAAATGTATTATGTACCCATTTAGAGCATGAATGAAAAGAGGCACCATCAAAATGAATACACTAACCACAAGTTTCTAGCATTATTTAAACAACATCAGACATTGTAAATGACACCGTCGATATTTTACACATTTTAAACGCCATTTTTTTTAATTGACGGATACCCATGGTTGATCAAGTCTTCTACTAAGAGTAAACTCACGGGTGATCACGTCTTCTCTCTTGTGATCACATCTTGAATTGATGAGTAAAACCTGTGGTCGCTCGTTGGTATACTGTAAACGTATTTCATTTGGCTGTGTATTCTATTAAGCGTTTTTTGGCGAAAAACGGCGTCCGCTAAATCAAGTACATCGCCAAATGTAAAATATATTAGTAGATAAATAGGTACATTCAGAAATGCGCTGAATCAGATCCATGCTAACTTGTTGAAAAATCATATTACGCCAAACATCGTACTCGCTAAATATAGTTCGTTTACAGTATCCGACGATGCACGTTTGCCAGACTACCTATGTAGACGTTACCAACTTTGATAAATCTAGAATGGTAGCCAGGGTCAGTTCCACTTTCATTGCATTGTTCCTGGCAACCGAAAAGACTGATAGCCTTGTCAAAGTTAAACTGATCAATTTATCACAGACTCTAAAACAAGCCATTTTGTTTTGGCATGCATTGAAATCTCGCCCTTCATATTAATTATACAGTGCATCTATTTTCATTCAGACAACCTAAAATAAACAGTCCATGCGCGGATCCAGAAATTTTTTCAAGGGGGGGGGGGTCCGACGGTTATTTGAGTTTGCCAGGGGGGATCCGAGGCATATTTTTGGTAATATTATAATGTAATTTAAAGAAATTTGAATTTTGCAGGTGGGGGGGGGG
>WFKH01011801.1:37173337-37192969 GCA_016163765.1 Magallana hongkongensis
TGATAATGCCTATAACTTTGATTTTGGCCAAAAAAAAATTTCTCTTTTTCACCTTGCTTCCCTTTCAAGTTTTTAAAATTGAAAGATCTATCTGACTTGTATGAAATGAGTAATACACATTTTTTCTCACTTTATGAAGGTGCTTGGGTTGGTAGAAAATCAGAGTGACTGGTACTTGGGGAAAATTTGGAAGAACCACATTCCATGGCCAGCCTTGGTATGTCCAATCAGTCTGTCTTGTTCTATTGTGATATTATTTGTATCTGTTTTGATACTTGTGCCCCATTTGAATGTAATTCTGTGGAATGCTTTCAGGGCCGTGGATTTAACACAGGGGTCATTTTGATGAATTTGCGTGTTCTGAGGGAGATGAATTGGATGGAGATGTGGAAGAAAATTGCTGTGAAAGAACTAGAGACAATGCAGTACACACAGCTAGCTGATCAGGTAAGGCAGACCTATACAAAAATAGCATATAAATATTACAATGCAATATTGATGCTTTTCATGTGACGAAAGATGAATGAACTAACAGCATTGGCAACTTCTTTAGTGCCATGACATTAAAATCAACCTACAAAATCTCTTTGTGAGAAATATTAAGCCTTGAAATAGTTGCAAATTTCATTAGTATCTACTTGTATATCCCTGGTGTGATTATATTTTGGTATCTGAATTTTGAAAAAATAAATTGTCAAAAAAGGTACATGTATCGGTATTTATATCAAGTTTCCTACTTGTATTTAACTGTTTTTGAAACAGGATATTTTCAATGCGGTTTTGAAGGAACACCCCTACTTTGTGTACCATTTACCTTGTCAGTGGAACGTACAGCTGTCAGATAACAGTAAGAGTGACAAGTGTTACAATCAGCTGGAAGAACCCAAGGTAAACAATAAGTTATTAAGAAGAAATGATGATGGCATGCAAAATTCAGACAAACTTCAAACAATCTCAGTGGAACTTAAACTTGACTTAAAATTTCAACCTATCATACAAATCATAATATTTGCTATGACAATGATTACATATACATGCACAAATGAAAATTTGGCTGGTTTTGTGCAATTTGCTTTAAGTAATCAATATCTAAGAAATAAGAATTTTTATATACTGATATGTTTAAAGAAAGTTTTGGCTTTGTGATATCAGTAATTGTAGATATTATAATTTCAATCTAAATTTAACACTTTAATAATAATACAGTAAATCCCAACAGGTGTTTCTCAAAATTTTCTCCATCGTTATACTAAAATCTATTCACATTAATATGTTTATGTTTTAAAAGTGTTTATTTTGAAATTTCTGGTTGCTTTAGATAATTCATTGGAATTCACCTAAGAAGTTTAAAGTGGAAAACAAGCACGTGGATTATTTCAGAAACTTGCACTTAGCATTTGTGGAATATGACGGAAATCTGCTACGTCGAGAGCTGTTTGGTTGCGAGAAATCGGAGGATGCAAATCCAACAGCAGCCCCAGAGGAGGTAAGCGAGGATGAATGCTACGAGTTCCGACATGAGCAATCGCTTGTCCATCGCACGCACCTATTCTACCTGGACTACAAATACCAGCCCGAGGAGTACGATGTGACCCTAGTGACCCAGTTAAGTATCGACCGCCTCCAGATGTTGGAACTGCTGTCAAATCGCTGGGAGGGGCCAATCAGCCTCGCCCTATACGTGTCTGACGCTGAGGCCCAACAGTTCCTGAAGTATGCCCAGGATTCAGAAATATTGACCAAGAGAACGAACATTGGATATCATATTGTGTACAAAGATGGGGTGAGCAAAAATACTAGGGGCACATTTTACAAAAGAACTAATGATAAAGTATGATTCTTTCCAATCTTGTTGATTATCAGTAATCTATCCTCAGTGCAGAAAATGTATACAAAATCATTTATTCCAAATTATTTTGATCTCAATTTGTACTTTTCACTTTCATTAAGTTGAAACATTTAGAAGCTGATGAATAATCTGGATTTATCTGTTTGGTCATAAGGTCTTTTGTAAAATGCAGGCCAGGATTATTGTTTGATTTGTTTCAATAACAAAGGAATAAAATCCATATGTTTTTTTATATCAATTCATTAATTTATATTTTAGATACTTGTACATGTACAACATATGATAAGCAGTCGAAATTCAAAAGGAAATTATGATAAAATAGAATACATGTATGTCGTTTTATATATTCATTACTTAGATACAAGTATATATTAATGACATGTAATTTCATTATTTTAGAGTAATGATTTGTGTCTAGGTTAAATAAAGGGGAAAACAATGTCAATGATTTTGTAGGTGTAAATTATCTTTCTTTAAATAATAAACACTCTGTTGATATTCTGTGTATTGTAATAATTTTAGCAATTTTATCCTGTGAACTACCTGCGCAATGTTGCCCTGAACCAGAGCCAGACATCTCACATGTTTTTGAGTGACATAGACTTTTTACCCATGCCCGGCCTGTATAATCACCTGAAAAGTGTTGTATCAAGGATTGACATGGAAAAAGAAAGTAAAGTAAGTCTGATGAACAACAAAATAATTCAATCACTTGTCTAGTGGTTTGTTATAAGTGTCAAACTCTTGAAAGAAAAAAATATCAGTACACTTTAAGGTAAACCAAAAACTTAATTATGCACTTTTTGATTAAGGATAGAATTTTTTTTTTTTTTGCAGGCTTTAGTCATACCAGCTTTCGAAACCCAGAGGTATAGATTAGAATTTCCCACTACAAAAGCTGACCTCTTGAAAAAGCTGGATAATGAAGAAATATTTACTTTCCGGTATTTAAATTATATGTTGGCTTAATAATAGAAGTATAAACATGAGAATGAATTTGAGTATTCATGTTGTAAAAATTACACAATATGAATTTTTGAATTGAAATTTTAGATACGATGTTTGGCCACAAGGCCACCTTCCAACAAACTACACCAAATGGAGAACTGCTACAGCCATGTATACTGTAAGTGATATTCAATCAACTGCTTGGAAATTTAAATTTAGAGAGCCAATTTTCATCGAATGCCAGATTTCAGAGGGCACATATGGTGATTTTGTGGATTCACACTAATGAATCATGATCAAATTTCATAATTTGCTGAGGATTAAAACTTATGGGTGAGGGCTAGTCACGAAATCCATGAAAATTGAACCACTACAAAATATTAATGATTCCACATTGCATGTGTGTCATAGAGTGCATTTTAAAAAATGCTCCAGGTACTGCTCACTGTATGTACTTTTAAAGACCTTCTGTAAATGTTCTTTATTTACAGGTGAAATGGGAGCGTGATTATGAGCCGTACATTGTTGTCAAGAAAGGGATTCCTCTGTTTGACCAGCGCTTTGTTGGCTTTGGATGGAACAAAGTCTCCCATGCAATACTCCTAGATCTTTTAGAGTAAGAATGATGAACTTTTCCTTCAGATTTAGGATGTATTTACTGAAATTGAATTTGATCTATAAATGCTCTTAAAGCATATCTGGGATTGGGAGCATTCAGATATTGAATATAATGAATGAAACGTGTTTTCCATTTTCTGTTTTTTAATTTATCATTATTTCACCTAAGTACGTATGTACTTGAAAAATGTTTATTAATATTATTGTTGTATTGCAGGTACAAATTTGTTGTCTTGCCAGATGCATTCATTATTCATATGCCTCATGCTCCTAGTCTAGAGATCACCAAGTTCCGTAACAATGCCCTGTACAGAAAGTGAGTCTTTACATTCTTACTGCAAGAATTTACAATTTACAGTTAAGGAGGCTGGCTGGTCAACAAATTAACCATTATATCTTCCTTAAATTTTTAGATATGATTTGTTTCATTATTATCTACATGTATCAATTTGTACAGAAAAAATCTATATATTTAAGCATTAGATTTGAACATTTTCCTGTATCTTATACAAAGCTCTCCTTGAAACGGAGATTAATAAAGTCTATTAATGGTCAAGACCACCCAGCCCTCGTAAGGTGTATTTTTTCTTAATACTGGTATAATTAAAATGAAATCACTTTTAAAAATGAAATTGACAAAAGATATTCTCAAGATTTATTGAGAAAAAGTGTAGTATTATAAAGGTAATATAACATAAAAGATCAACATTCTCTGTCTCCCTCTCTCTTTCTCTCTCATAAAAACTGCATGTGAATGTATTTGTTTCTTATTTTACAGTTGTCTAAAGACTTTGAAAGGTGAATACCAGCGAGATTTATCTAGGAAATATGGATTGAAGGCCCTCAAATACTTGTCAGTGGACTGAGCAGTGATTTCACAGTATCATGAAATTAGAGACATCCTGTATTATTCTCTTTCTTAAAAGTTTAATAGTTTTACCTCATACATGTATATAAGTTTGAAGATATTCAAGACATTGTTAACTACAGTTGAATTTAACAAGGCAGCCGAAACAAAACATGTAGTGTCTTCCTATAAACCATAAACTTCTGTCTGTTGTTTAGTGTCAAATCTTGACTAGCATCAACGAAAAGTTACTGTAAACCAACTTTATTTGCTTGCGAGAGATCCTCACCAGGTTTGCAAGAGCCTCGTCATTGCAAATTTTTCTCGCCTCGAACCAGTCCTTGTTGAATTGTTTTTATAACAACACTACATGTAGTATAAATAGGACTTTGTCGCAAAAATTAGTTGTCGCAAACTTTTTCATCTCGGGTAAATTCGCAAAATAAAGTCCTCGCAAATAAAAAATTGGTTTACAGTAATGGAAATTACAAAAGAAAAATAGAATTAACAAGTAAAAGGACATGTTAAATCCAAATTTTGGGGACCTGGACAAGGAAAGTTTAATTGTTTATATGTTTACATGTACATCTATTTGTGCATTTATTAATTCTGCTCATTTTTCTACCAAGTTTTTTAGTCATTACCTGTGCATCATTTAAATGGTCAGTATATTTCGTTTAAAAAAATCGTGTTAACAATTCTGGAACAATACCTCATTTTATGAACTATAATTTCATCATATATTCTTATGAACTGCCATATTGCCATATTTTGTTGAAATATTTAGTAATTTTAGACTAGAGTCATAACCATCAATCATGTATGAGAGAGAAGATTGTATATCAAATATTTGGATTTTTAAACAGCTGTTCTTAGTTTTATAGATGCATGTTTCTTTTTATATTTGTATTTGATATAATGCAAGCATTGTGCAGAGCTTTCAAATGTAATTTGTTGTGCTATTTATTTAATTTTTTTTTCTATGAAACATTGTTGTGTATTTTGAGTATGATTTCTCAAAAGAGTATTGTGAATTTTTTTATACAGCAACGTCATAATACAAATACAAAATGGAAAAAAAGACACAAATTTAATCTATCTTATGTCTTCTCTCCAGACTGACTATTTGTCAGAGGGATGGATGATGCATGTTCAACCCTGAAAGAAAAATAAATCTGTTTTATTAATTAGGCACAGACTTATTAAATGAAAATAATCTGACCAAATCACCTCTTGACATTTTAATGATCAATAATACAGCTCATATGTTCTCATTATCCTGGTGAGATTTATTATTTTAAACAGAGGAACATGCTTTCTCCCTCCCAGGTGATCACTTATCATTTTCGGGGGGGGGGATCCAGAAATTTTCAATACACATTTCAATTCCACCCACCGCCACCCCAAAAAACATCCACCAAAATATTTCAGATGAAGAGCGGGCAATCAAAGAATGCAGTTCGATTTTCTTCGTTTATACACCGTATTTATGTATATTTTTGAATATTTATTTATTGAGGGAGGAGGAGAATGATTATTTACAAATAAGGGGGTTTGTGAAAACTTGTGAACTGATTGCAAATGTCTCCAAAGCCAGTTCACAATTTAGTACCTGTCTTTCTTATTAATTCCGAGGCTTTCCTGAATGGTTTGACCGGAGATCCACTGCACGTCACGGTGTAGACACGTGTACACTCCCACAATGACCAACACGAACACACAGATACTCCCCCACAACTTGAACTGTTCCCGGCTGTTCAAAACAGATGAACTTTAGCTAACAACTTTTTGTTGTAAAAATTAAAAGAATAAGGGCGAATAATGCGTATAAAATGTCCATAAGTGAAAGGATAAGAAAACTGAAAATTAAAAGACCGATATATTTAGCGGGGTTTTTTTCACCAACCCGTTCTCAACGAAGTGTATTTCATTAAAGCGTTGCAGTAAGTTTCAGGAAATGCGCCTTTAAAGGTTTGGATTGGATCACAACAAAATGTATTTGACAATTCTTGTTTATATGTTGTGGTATAAATCGGTTCATTTGAAGCGATTGGATAACAAAAGAAAAAAAACTCGTACGTATTTTTGACGTAGTTTGGTTCGCAGCATGTAAATTGCCCGTCCATCTCGCAGCAAGCGCTTAGATCCGGGTCGTTACAGTAGTAGATATTTCCCTGGCGATACCCGATGTCGTCATTCTTTAAGCAATGGACGCCGCCTGTAATAAGATCCAAGGAGAAGCATAATCGTTAAAAGAGTCTTATAGTTTAGGATCTTTGTTGTTAATAATAACAATGCCTGCTGTGCCGGGCGCATTAAAGGGGTGGAGAATGGATTTAATCACAAATCAATGTTTTTAATATTTCTTTGCACATCAAAGATTCAAAGCGAAGCATAATCGGTAAAAGAATCTTTGTTTTTAATGATAAAAATTGTTGCTGTGCCGCACGCACCGAAAGGGTGGAGCAGGAAATCAATTTTTTTAACTACAACTGAATGTTATAATGACTATTGGGGTTTCCAAGGTAACGAAATGAAACATTAGATTTTAAAACAGACATCACCTGTCGGATTCTTTAATGTTATAATGCTATACGTCAAAATTTAGTACCTACGAAATGGGCTATTTGAGTACTATCAAGCTTATGATTTTTAGAATAGTATTTTATCTTGTTTCTTGGATATTGCGTTTAAAATAATTTGATTTTGGTTATGATACTCTATAACCAACGAAATTTGTTCACATATAATTATAAACTAGTAGTTTTAGTTTTATAAACAGCGAAGCCTAGCCTAAACTGCATTTCCAAACCCATTTTATATGAGCATCTTAATTTCTAGTAATACTTGTTGAAAATAATACGATTTACTTTATGAGTGACAAAATTGCATCAAATGCATTGAAACTTTTTTGACGTTAGAATTGTGACGTAAGCAACGCAGTTTACACAATAGAATGATTTTCGATTTTTCGACAATTCAAAAGCACATTTTAACAAAATTATATAAATTTGAAAAGAGAAAACATCAAAACTTATGCTAGTTAGCAAAATCAATGATTATGTAAATGAACTGCTATATCAATACATATATCAAAAAGTCCTCAATTAATTGTTCGTAAAAAAAAAACCATCTCAAGGTACTAAACATTTTTTGAATCATAAAAACGCGCACCATTCGATGTGAATTTAAAATATTATGACTATTTTTACAATTTAATTACGATTAAAAGTTAATGTACTAGTATGTCCAATAAGTATTTTTGTTCGTAGTGTTCTTTCTGACATACTTATTTCTTAAATAAAATCTGCAATATGGCTACTTTTTATTTAAGAAATAAAATATGTCAGAAAGGACAGTAATTTACTGTGCCTGTAGAAGCAATTTTCTTACGCTTTTAAAATTTTTTTCTGATATATATTTTTTAAAATACCTAAAATAAATAAAAACTTACTCACCAGCGTTTTTAAAGAAATTCCAAAACAGCCAGATGACAAGAAACGCACACATGCCATGTGAATGCTTGTAGCGTTCTATGGAGTCTGTGAGGGCCCGTGATTGGTGAGATCAATCTATACCCGTCCATCGTGTCACGGGACACTCTCTGTCTATTCTACTGATCCTGCTAATCTGTTAAGCTTTGTGCAGAATATTATGTCGTTGGGTACGAGGTATTGTGCGTGGAATAGCATATTATCTCTTTATTATAAAGCTTTTTGATTCATGGTTAATAACAGTTAAGGCGGTGCACTTTAAGGTTGACGGGTGCAAGAGTTTTAAAATAAAATTACCGTTTTTGTTTTTACGATTTTCACATCATGAATGGAAAGATATTACGTAATGTTGGAGAAACTACATGTATTCCGAAAAGATTTTCCAACAAATGGAAGAATGTTAAATAACTTAAAAAAAATATTCGTTCCGCCTGCCCAATAGTACATTTACTGAATGTAGATTTGGCTGATGGTTGAAGCCGGTGGTTTTGAATCATACAGTGCCAGTTATATTCACCTTGCAGTTCTCAAACACTTATAGTACTAGTACTTTGTAAAATTGACTGCATAACTTTAGTTCTATAGGGGAAAAAATGAATCGAAAGACTATCAACCCAAATTTGTCGAAAGATCTATAGTTATGCAGATAATTTTCAGATATCTACAATTTTGACGTTTTCTCTTATACACTTTATGACATACTTTAATCACAAGATCCATGGTGGATTACGGCATAACCTTAACATCATAGTAATGGCATCGCCTGAAAAGAAAGGTTAAAGACTACTTCCATATTTGGAAGTTATTTCCATTTGGAAGTGGTTACCCATAAAGGGGAAAACCATCAATGCCATATGTAAACACATGTATAGCGAAGAAAAAGATGGACCCTTCTTGGTTTTTAATTCTCGTATAAAGTTTTGAATTATTAAATCATTGTATAATCATTATATTTCGAAAAAGAGGTTGAAATTTGTAAAGAAAACTTTAAGCGTTATTTTATTGCCGAGTCTATTCTCAAATAAATTTAAAGCAACACATATTATTCATCTAGTGAAGAGGCATCCTATAATTATATGCTAAATATGTTTGAAAACGATCTACTTCTGATAGGTCCAATTCTTTCATGATAAATCTATAGATGCAGAATTGTAGCTCTCCGGAAAATTTATGGACGACCAAGACCAGATTGTCTTCCAATTTCTCCCTGGAAAGCGACAGTTCTACGACTATAGTTAATATTATGCGTGTGCTGTATCTAAACTGTTTTATCGTTGTATTTTCCCACCCAAATAAACGGGTAAACATAAAAAGCAAGACTGTAATTTATCTTTCGGTAGTTAATCAAACGCAATATCGATACAATCAAAGGACTGATAATCCCGCATGCAGTCGAACGTATGCAATCATATAACGACTTGTATTAGAGTCACTTACCATTCCTTTATTGTTTGTCTCATCCATATCCATCCGATTAATCTATTCATGAATATCCCCAGAAAACAGAGGGAGGCTGCGTTAAACGAATAATAAGCAGACATTTTCCCCTGATGTTATTGAACACTTTTATGGACATTCTGATTTCGGGAGCTGACTGATGAATTGGTTCACAGCATTGGCTGGTAATTATTCTGCTCTAATGGCGTCTGTTTGCATTTCAAAGCATTCCAGAGGCTAATTTTAATAAAGTTAACAAACATGCAAAAAAATTCTAAAGGCTCGAGATAATCAGACATAATAGAGGTGTCATTGGTAATGTACTGTGGAACTGTACTATAACATGAGGGGACCAATCATTGTGTTTCAAAATAGATGAAAATACAGTTACGTACTTCATCAGTTCATCTCCAATTATCATGGTAATCATGGTATAATTATTTATTAGTATTTTCATTTTTATAAATATAAGTGTTCAATAACTTTGAAGAAGTTGACCTTTTGCAGAAACATGCACTGTGTTCGAAAGTGGTGGCAAATAAAAGAACCAAAGAGACACAATAAGTTGACCATTTTATAGAGGCTGTGAATAGCCATCCAGTAAATTAAGATGGAAAAACAAGGATTTTTAAAAGAAGTCTCACTGTATTGAATAATTTGGGGTTTTTTTAAAAAACGTCGTGTTAAAAGGCGTGTATTTTGCCGTGTTCAAGATAAAACGTATATCTTTTGTTCGTATCTTTAAATCGAATCCGATTGTTGTCCGTAGGTTCTATATGCACTATGACACCGTGTCTTCTTGCATAAACCCTGTAAAATGTCAAAGTATCCATTGATTGGTGTAAAAAAAACCGCCATACTGTATAGTAATTACTGAAGACGTGGAAAGGTAAGGAATCGCCTGGAACTGTCGATTGATTGTTTTGCTTTGGGTGCATATTGTATACATAATAGATCGATTGCTCTACAAAATGGTGTGTTCCGATAGAATGTGGCATTTTCACTTCCCAGGCAAATTTATGATAAGGACGTTAGGGATTTTGCTGCAGTGTGGATTTTCTTGACAATTAGACAATATTTACATCTACTGTGGCAGGTTCAAATCTTGCGAACAATAAGGAATTCCGTGAAATAATGACACGTGAATGTAATTCTGGGCAATCTGAGGCAGACCCGTTGGGATTTTTCTGTCTCCTGCTCGATTGGACTTCTGTCTCTTATGGTCTCATCGTTCCAACAAATTTTACTAGGATACAAAATTAAAACCAGTGAAGTCTCGTAATCCAAACGAACGGAAGAGAAATATTACCAAATTGTTGACACTTGTAATAATCTCAAAAAAGCCATAGCAACTTAGTAAATGAGTTGAGTCTTTATCCACTGTCCCCTGCATTTTATTCTCTCTTTTTTACATTTACATGTAAATTATTGCCGTAATGATAGCAATAACTCTGTTTGATCGTCGTTTTCTACTTTAATGGCAAATGTTTAGTGTTGGATTGCATGCATGCACAAATAAAGAGAGAATTGATTAGATAAACTGTCGTTTAAATATCACAATGTTAAGTACAAAAATGATGAAAAGGAAACTTGACCAGTGATTGCCAAACGAAAAATTTTCTTATATGCAAATGGTGGTGGGATCCTATTTATTTATCTATAATATTTTCAAACAAGTTGTTATGTAAGTTTGATCAGTGTCAAATGATCCCTGATCACAAGACAAAGAACAATATATAGTGACGTCATCATCAGGGGTGAGTAATAAATGACGAGCTCTGTTTCAGATGAGTCACGTGTCACGCTAGTATTCACCACACTTAAGGTATCAGATGTACAATTGACCAAAAAATGATGCCTGGTAAGGTATATATTCTATATACTTATTTCATAGGTATGGGTATGTAGTTTCTAAAAATATAATTTTTTCCCGCCAAATCACTATGGCGAAGTAACTCTAGCGCTGCAAATCATGCATGGTTAAATACTATTTTTCTTTGACGAAAACGTGTAATCATGATTAATATTTATCAAATAAAAATGCCAACAAATTTTAATAATAATAAAGTTGTTAAATAAATTTTTCACTTTATCAATATCTTTTCTTTTTTTTTTTTTGAGAATTAGGCCTATCCATTTTTTTTTTTACAATAACCATGACGACGTCACGCAGTTTTAACCCCCCTCATCGGGAGTCGCAATCATCTAATGCATATTCCCGTTACCCGGTAATCTTACTGTTTTCTATTCCTTTACGATTGAGAACTTGTAATTTTAGAATTAAAAATCTAAATTGTTGAGTTTTTTCATTCAGCAAAATGTTTGCACGATAAAATATTGTTACCATTACAACGAAGTCGTGAATTGCAGGTCACATCAGGTGTGTACAGCGTTACGAGCAAAGCGTTCGAGAACCGTGTGAAATGTTCCATCAGAATTCATTCCAACCTTTAACTCGTAGAAAATAATTTACATTGTATCATCTTTTAATCAGAATTGTATTCTTTTTTAAAAAAAAACAAAAGAATAAGTCAGTTTTAAATGGAGACTGCCTATAAAGTCTGTTGATGATGTTTCCGTACCGGTGAAATAGTGAATGACATGTACACAATACATCAACATGCTTTATACAGTTATAACAAAATATGACTTTCATAGAACAAAATTCAAAATCAACTACAAATGACGCTATGATGTTGTAATAAGAATGCATTTTCTACACGATTAGATTGTGGGCAAATACCACACATAACATCGGACATCGGCTAACTGGCTGAACCTGTCAATCAAACTTTGAGTATTTGATTTCATTGGATGGTAACGCGCCTCCGTCAGTCTCCGTAATCTACCGAGTTCATCCCGGAAAATCCCGAGCTCTCAGGCTCAATTGTACATCCGATACCTTACAAGCTTATCTTTTAAAAAGATTGGTGAGCTAGCGCTGTAGCCATCATAAAACACAGAAGCAGATTTCTAAAACATTGGTTTAAATTTCTGAATCGATTAATTAACAATAGGAAGGCACAGTGGTGTACTGGAATTGTGCTGGAGTGAGGTCTCAATTTAGAATTGTGAATCTAGAGTGGGCTTCACATCGGCAATGGCATAGCTCATTGACTGTGCCTTAATCATTATGTATCTACTGTAATTACAATTTCGAGGTGAAAATTTTCAAGAACCATTGGCACTGTTTTGTAGCAATCGTATCTTCTCGGGCCTTTCCGACAAGTTCGGAAAACATATCCGAGGTTGTTTTCCGAGCTCAGTGAAGGTAGTTAAGATAAAGCTAGCTATTTAATATAATATTTAAAATAACTTTTTGCTTCATAAGACCTAAGCTACTGTTACTTTTTGACATTTACAATAAAACACAAAACTTCATGTGAACATGATAAAACGAAATTCAAATGGTACAGTTTATCTACAGTAGTACAGTATTCCCAGAATCCCCTACTATGGAGTCGAGCATGCGTATTCCATTGAAAAAGACTAACGTAGTTGCTAGCGCTCGAGAGCGCTAGCAAAAAGTTCTTAATGAAGTTCCTAAATGCCAATATGGACGGTCGATTTTCTAAATTACAAGACATCGACGACCTCTGTATAAATATCTATGGATTAGTTGTTCGACAATAGGTCATCTTTGGTATCCAGGATCAAAGACACATAATAAATGCTATTCGTTGACTGAGCTTCAGCACCAATTGCTTTAGTTGATTTCTGTGCGAACTTTTTAAGACCAGACGCCAATCAAATACTGATAAGTATTGCGCAAAACACCTCTATGTTTGTTAACCAAACAGGATGCATTTTTAAAATTCACTTTACCTATATTTATGTAAATAAAGTAAATAAAAGTTCGCTTGTGTTGTACTGCTCTTGCCAACGAACCTGTAAAACTGGAGTTAAGTGTTTAATTTGGGTAAAAGCCATTTTGTAATACTTTTGGCAAGAACTTGGGTCAATGCACTCGGCTAAATACTCTTGGACAATACCCCCCCCCCCCCCCCCCCCCCCCCTCCCCCACACACACGCAAACAACCCATTTGATCACCGTCAACATACATGTTATAATGATATGATGTTCAAACTCCTTCATGAAATTCAAAGTGTTGCCATTGAATAAAAAATTAAAAAATTGTTAATGAAGTGTTGGGGTTTCTGGAAAGGGGGGAGCGCAGTAGATATTACGAAGACGAAGACACAAATAATGTTTTCCACGTTTTTTCTTGTGTCATGGACATGAATGGGATCAACTCCCTCCCAGTGGTTCCGAATACCGTATAAAAGCTGACGTAGCAGGATGTAGCAGTGATGATATAAACCCGTGATCCACTGACAAGATACCAGTTTTACCATGTACCACACAAAAACGGAACAAGCACCTGTCAGAGCTAATACAGGATTACTAACCAACAACCTGACCTAAACATATGGTTAATCCTGTCAAAGGATCATCAGTTCATCATTCCTGTCATATTGTTTATGTGTGTACAGGGGAGCAAATAATTCATATAAATTCATATACATATATGCATATTTATTAGACAGTAAATTAATAAATAATATCATAAAGACCCGCAGTGCACATTAATTTTGTGTACAAAAAAGGAAGCAAAAGATACTTAGCAAATATGAGGTTGATTAACATTGAAATAGACTTTGGTAATTTAAATTATTGCTAGTATATTCCTAAACAAAATACAAGGCAGGCTGTGTTTGCACATGCAGATCTGTCATATATCATGATACACCGTAATGTCCTAGTTCATTCATAGTCCAGTCCAGATATTTGATAACCATGAAGGATGCGGACAAGATATTTATCACTGACAGCGAAAAAAGAAGAATATTAATCAAATAAATAAATTATCTCATTGTCATCGACCGGACAGAGGGGAACCCATTCCGAAATGAGGGCTGCCTTCGCGTGCTTCAGAATAGTGCCCCACGTTAATGGGACGCATTATAGGTGCTTCCACTAAGAGTTTCCCGGAATCCGAAAAGAAGGCTTTGATTGACATGGGATCGACTGTATCCGGTAACGAGAACTCCCGGTTCAGTTCCTTTGTAGAGGTCCGCGACCCGATCCTTTCCTCCTTTCTGGCACTGATCACAAGTTTCTTGTCCACCGTTTTCACATTTAAGTCTTCCGGGTTGAAGTCTTCAATGTCTATCTCCACGCGGTACTTTTTATCCCTGTCCATTGTCGTTGCCGGGGACTGCGAGCCGCTGCGGGTTTCGTATTTACTCGTACTGGATGATGACGTAACGTGTGAAGGGGGAGCGGAGTAGGTGCGCTGAAGGTTGTTCGTGTTGGTTACATGCGCAGTACTGGCGCTAGCCCCGGGGTAAGGCGGTTGGGGTGGGGATGCGGTACCGCTTTTAGGGGACATAAACGTTGTAAACGTGGACGTATGGGTTGTTGGGGGCAAGTTTTGTACCTGGACGCCCATAGGTGGGGTGCCCCGGGGTGGGGTACTGGACACGGAGGAGCTTACATTTTGGACCATCCTCTGTGTCCCCGTGTTGTCAGTTATGGGTGCGTAGTTCGGGACCGGCATAAGAGCCTCAGCCGTAAGAACGCCGTCAGAGGATATAGTACAGTGCAGGGCCATTGGGTCGATTTCGTCTGGAATATTGATTTCGCGGCTGTATTCACGAGACACTGATCGCTGACCGGCCTTTTCTTCGTGCTTGGCGTTGACAATGAGTTTTTGTGCATCCATTTTCACGTTGACTTCCTCTGGCTTGTACTCACTCACGTTAAATCGGACTCGAAACACAGGCCGTCCAAACTGATCTTTCTCAATAACAGTTTTCGCATCGTCCGAGCTTCCAAGCTTATCCGTTAAGGCCTCGATTTTTCCGTTGCTGCTAGGGCGGAGATTGAAGAATCCGCCCCTCATTTTTTCAATCTCATCCTCCCATTCCTTTCTTCTCCTCTCCATATCTTTTTCCATATCCTCCCACACTTTGCTTTGTCGTTCTTCGAAACTTAGGTCGTCTTGTTGAATAGGAATCCTATGTGCCATTTTAAACGACCTGTAATCAGAAAACAGAAAACAAAGTTAACCACCTGTCATATCCACCTGATAACACACACTTATTTTTTCGGAATGATTCCCCTTTTCGCCATACCTCATCCAATCTGGCTCTCTCATTTTATGCGCCATGTTGTTTTATGCTATAGAAATAATATTCCGCCTTATTTTGTTTGCCGGTGGTTCAATAATCAATAGTTCTAATTCATTTCTCCTCGTTCCGTCTGCCTGCCTATCATATAGCATACATTGTACATGCCTTATTCCTACGAGAGCGGCCATACGAATGCCCAAGCGCCCGGTGGTGGTATATTACTACCGAACTGTGTCGTGTAATTGCAGGTTTCGCCCCGGCCAGTTCACGGTTTTCTCGCTCTCAGCCTTGTATGGGCATTGTTTATTGTTTGCTACGATACGCTTACCTTATTTACGTAGAAAAGTTTTTAATTTTTCTTTCTTTGTTCAAATTGTTTAAACGTGAACAACCTTCTATTGCTTCTTTGTGTAATTCAATTACTTCCCAGATAAAAACTTACGTTTCATTGAAATGAAAATGTAAAACTTGCTTTAAACTCGTTCTGTGGTGAAGCTTTCTCACACATTAAAATACAAGAACACAGAAGATGGATATAATTTTCTATGCAACTGGTGCTTTTTACGGTATTATGTATCACGTTATACAAATAGATTACCAGTTATGAATGGAATATTTATCCTTGCCTCGCTTATCACTTTTGGATGGATTAATGACCTGCTCCCCATCGACGTTGTTTCACCTTTTATTTACCTGTAAATCTGGCCAGGTGTGAGTCACAATTCTGTCACATCTGTCCTAGGTTTCGATCAAGAATTTATAACTCGTTACAACTTATCTCTTATTACTGTCAGATACCTAAAAATATCCTGTTCCACACAGTTACCTACTCGTATGTAAATTGGCCCCAAATAATCATCTTTTTCTAAATGCACGTGCGAATGCTAGAGATAAAACGATCCTAATAGTTTTCACAGTTTTAAACAATTCTCTTATCTTTTCAGCATCTCTTACAACACTCTATTCATCGCAGGAAACAAACTCTCCTCTCTCTCTCTCCTCTCTCTCCCTCTCTCTCTCTCTTTTCTTACCTTGTTAAAACACCATATAATGTTAACCAGGAACACACTCGATTTCTAATCCCACGTAATGTCTGTTGTACGTGTAAAACTATTAGACAATTTATTTTGCGTAATATACAAAAATGACTAATCAAACTTTTTCGTCAAATACACGTTTTTCCGGTTACAGATATGTCTAAATGCAACGTAAAGTTCACGCTTGCTTGGTTTTGGACAGAGAACGTTTGACAAAGTCTATATTTCATGCTAAGACTCCGGGCCACAACAAGTTCACGTCTTTATCCTGGCCAGCGATGTTTTTAGAACTGAAACATTTATTCCAGTCCGGTGAATGAAAACGAATGTGTACACGTGTAAACCAGAATACCGGTATATAAGCTTGTATGTGTGCGTGGTACAGCATTATTTGACATGCATCAAGGGTTAGTAATTTTGGGTGCGATGTGATGGTGTTTCGGCGGAGTAAAATTCTTGTACTGAGAGAAACATTCAAGGAATGTTACCTTTTTTTCTTCAGAAACATTACACGTCATTCAGATGCAAGTGTAGGAGTATCAAGATAAACAAATTGGACGCAAACAAACGCCTGCTTTTCTCATATGTGAAGAATATAGACTCGATAGAACCACCATAACTTAAATATTATGACACATTGATTAAATCTGTACTTTTTAAAAGTAAAGCTACAGAGCATTTATTATTTTGAACTGTACAGATGAAGACAGCCAGGTGTTAGATTCAAGAAAAACCCCTTCCACTACGGTCAGCCATAAAGCACTCGAATTTCTACCAATTAGCAGAGTGCTATCGTAACGTCGCGCGCAGCAGGCAGTGGTTCCGTACCGAAACCGTAGACATCGTACAATCAGAGAGTTCTCAGTGTAGACGCAAATTACGTAATGGCTGATCTCTAACAATAACAGCGGCATCAAGAAGAAAGAGACTCTGTTACTAAAGCTTTTATTTACAGGGCTTAATAAGATTTCTCTGAAACTGTATGTGTGGTTTTCGACATGCTTGCAAGAGAGCATCAGAATTTTCAGTAAAACGTCTATGTGTGTTTTTAGCATTTGGCCTGCAACTCGGGCAAGCTGAACGCGATAATGAGGAGAATATTTTGGCTAATAAATTTTCTACAGAAGTCTGTGTTGCCTTGTCAAAACTCGCGAGTCCCTATCAACAGATGATCAAATTGATATCGAAATACACGGCCTTCGTTTCCTTCACGACTTAAAATGATTCACCACACAAAATTAACTCCCAATGGTTAACCTGAGCATAAGATTATCGTTTAAGTCCACAAAAAAGGACTTTTTTTTCCAACGACTGCAATGTCACCAAAATCAACAGAATTATGTAAGTTTATTTCTAGTAGCATTTGAACACAATTAGCTCGTCATTTGTCTAGGAAAAGAGAATAGAACTGATTATAGCAATCTTACCCCAAAAGTATGTATGTTTGTGTCTACTCCTCGCTCTTTTTTGTCCTCTCTCTGTCTATCTGTTCTTCTTCTCGTGAAGTCGTAAGTGGTGTTTAGATATGATATATACCAAGTAAACAACAGAAGCTTCTGGATGAGTTTGACAGAAATGGCTGGCGGGATGGGAGGGCTGATGAACACAGTCAGTTGTGTACGGAACGCGGCTAGGGCAACTACTGCCGAACTGGCTCAGCCCTTCCGCCGCTCGCTTATAGATTCTCAAAATGAAACTTTATTTAATAGACCTATTCTATCCTCCTTCTTTCAAATGAATTTAAATCACAGTGGCATCGGTGATCAATTATGGAAACAGACACGAAGAAAACGTTTATATATGTACATGTACCAAAAACGAAGACCAAAAGTGGTGTAATTGATGTACGTCTAGTTTGATACCCGGTACATGTATCTCTATTCATGGTTGGATCCCTAGGCGTTACATAGAAAGGCATTGATAAATTCTCTTACTTTCAATATTGAATTTAAAAAAATGTACCAAAATCAATGAATCAGAATGATACGTAAAAAGAAACAAAAAGCACAAAAAATGCATACATACAAATGCACAAAGCAAAATGAAAGAAATTATTCAAGCCTTAGAGGGAGTCGTTAATTAAGCTGATTAAGCGGTTGACTTTGATAAGACACAGAAAATTAACTACCGGTATAAAGAAACGCAGACAATTATGACGTTACAGTAAGACCCAAACTGTTCTGACGTCATAGTAGAGTTTTGAGAATCTAATACCTATATACACATGAACTTATTTTCTCATACCATGTAGATATAGTTAAGAATTTTAAGGGAAGTAAATGAAATATGCTTAATAAAAACGAGGCGATGGGTCCTTACATTTAAAAAAAATGTATATACTTTTGACGTACACCGGGTAAAGAAAGGAATCATTGTTATTGTGACGTCATAGTAAGACATTACTGCCGTAACGCCATAGTAATTTTGGAAGCCACTGCTTACATTTTTTTTTATAACAATGTCGAAATTTTTGGGACGTTTTCGTGGAGCAAATGTTAGGGATATTGGAAACCAGGCAGTATTAATTGATTATGGACAAATTTTTAAGTGTTTTTCGGTAATGATGAAAAATAACATCGTTCTTCAAAATTTGTATCAGTCCTTACGGAAAAACATGATGTACCACAAAGAAAAACTGCAGTATTCAGAGGATTTGATAGAAATGATAGCAGAGAAGTTCGAGGGGGTGGATGATATGTTGGAGAGGATTGGTCATATTCTTCGCAAGGAGGAGGAAGTGTTGCGACAGAAGAAAGAAATGCTGAGGAAGCTGAGAGAAGAGATTGGTAATTTGTTAATGAATTAATAAAAAAGATCGATTATGATAGGATTAAAATCAATGAATTGGAGAATAATTTTAAAAAACAAAGCAAAACAAAAAGTCAGGTTCTTCTTTTGAAGACTATTATATAAACTTAAAAAAAAAATGATAATTTTCATTTATAATTGTTTAATGTGTGTTGATGCATGATATTTTTATATTTCATTTTGTTTAAACGTAAAATAAAAGGAACTGTATCTTAAAAAAATACAGTGCATAGATGAATTTGATTTGTAAAGAATTAAAATTGACCTTTTTAGTGTTACAATTTTCAGCTGATTCAAAATTCCGTTTGCTGACTATGAGAAAACCAGAACTGGAAAAGTACACGAAACTAGCTGAAGATCGGACAGTTCCTAGCATAGCGGGCTTTGTCCGCGAGGAGAGAGGTGGGTGATAGCAATAATGATAACGCATTATGTCATTTTATACGGTGATATTAAGCG
>WFKH01011801.1:37200091-37214610 GCA_016163765.1 Magallana hongkongensis
AACTCTCGAATTATTTTCCTTTATTTAAACAATATATTGCACTAAACTGTATGGAATAGTTCCAAAAGTATTTCCAATCTAACCACAAGTGCTAAAAAAGTGTCTTTACAAACTGTGTCCAAATGAAAAACAAACCTAACAAAACCTTACTTACATGTACGTTTTTCCAAAGAAAGGAAGACTTTGTACCCAAAAAAAAAACTTGCACCACCTCTTCGTGCAATCGGAAAACAATTTATTCAAGCTAGCTCACATTGCTTAACAAGCTGATAAGAATATTTCATACATATCAATGGATACATCAAAATGTTCTTGGCGAAACCTTGCTAATAGTATTGAAACATCAAAAGAATTGGCACAATCTCTTCGAAATTGCATGACTGTTTTATAACTTGGTTCTTCTAGATTTATGTTATGTACTGTAAAGTTCGTTTTTTAAAGATACTACACGTAGTACTTAATGCAATTTGAACCTTAATTGAACCATTAGAACTAACGTATAAACTTTCATTTGCTACTTTTCTTTTTGCAAATGTTCGATGCTCAAATGGTTCACCACGACAAAATATTTAATCTATACAAGTTTATAAATGAAGACATTTTGCCAATAACCTACGAAATGCTTGCACCAGAGTTAACGTTACTGCTTACACCTTTGGTATTTCAACACGTGTGAGATGATGTCCGTAAACTATAATTGAATTTTACCTGATAAACAATTATTGTAAAATTAATTAAAAGCCTACTTTCATTTTCGATAAAGCAAAAATGAGAGTAAGGTGGTGGACACGCTTTGGCGGATCCAAGTCAGACGGAGTATGCATAAAAATTTATACTTGCAATGAAATAATATTGAACAATTACGTAGAGAGTGAATATATTTACCGGTAACTTATTAATATGAAGTATATACATAGAAATTAAAATTTGACAAATGCAGGATAAATAAAATGAGCCAATTCGTTTCTTGAATGCGCGATTTGTTTTGGTGCTGGGAACTTTCCAGAACGGGGTAACCAAGAACGCGGGTTGACTAGAGCGAGTTCATCATGCATCGGGCAGATACCTTAGATCGAACAACTTTGGTTTAGATGGAATAACACATCATCACAAAATGGCTGACCTCTGATCGAAACGACATTTCGTTTTATTAAAAGGATGTTATCGACGGCAATATGTAACTAACTCCATAGCTGAGTTGATTTAGTTTCGGGCTTGTGATCCGTACATCCCGAGTTCGAATCCCGCAGGGGGCTTTTGTTGTTACTTACTAAACCGAATTTTTTAGATATTCGGTTTTTATCCCCAAACTGCAAATTTTTCGCTTATTTGACAAATGTACAGTTTATATATCATTATATATTTCATAATCAAATAATTAACTGTTAATTTGAGTGACTTTTTCCAGGTGTGTTATTCCACATTAAAATGGATTTTATGCACTCGCGTTTTTAGATTTCATACATTTTCATACCACAGACAAATTGGTCGTAAACGTTATTTAATTATTTGTGAGCCATGAACAGAATGTGTTGACGACTCTACAGTACGCCTATATGAATATGATGTACGTAAAACGGGGACGTTGCATCAGGAGGGGGGGGGGGGGGGTTGCCCCCCCCCCCCCCAATTTAAAAAAAAAAGGCTTTTATCTGAAATTCTTATTTGGGACAGTGTTAAAAATTACAGTCAAATTTGTCCTAAAACAAAACTTAGAAAAGAGATAAGACGAACTATACACCCCTCCCAGTTCTGAAATATAATTCTTATGCAAGTATATGCGATTGAGGATTGACATTTAATAAAATAGATAATGCAAAAATGAAGATATTTCCAGTTGCAACAATTAACTACATACAAAACCCGAAAAAACTTGTAATTTTTCCAGTCAGAGTTTACGCCACATACATGTATTATCAGTTTCAGTGCTGATTTTCATCCCTGTCCGCTATTCTAAATATCCAGCCATTTGCTTTTGAATTCAATTAAAAAAAAATAGGTTTAGAAATTTATTTTTTTTTTTTAATTCGGAGGCAGTATAACAAAAATTGGAAAAAAATATCTGGTTAACATACAAAGCCCATTAACGTGTAAAGTGTTATTTCCCGCGCTTGTGTGGAATATCATGTAGTACATTTATAAAAATAGCCATCGTTCTGCCGTTCGCGAACGATATTTACTAGCGAATTACAGTTGATATCAGTATATCCATTCCTTATGACAATGGCAGTATGATCTGTGAATATTTAATGAAAAGGAATATCAGCGTGTATTATTTACAACGAAATATTTTAGAAACTTTTCTGTGGAATAAATGAATCTCGTGATGGCTCAATTTTCGTGGATTTTGAGGGTATCCCTTATGAAACGCAATCTACCTGTTTTATACCCACGAATCCTTGATTTACAATCCGCAAAGATAGACCCAACAAATTTAAATAAAAACGATTCCACGGTAGGTCAAAAAGTACTTATATAATCCATTTAAAGACAACCAGTTGGTCAACTTTATAATGAACTCTCTTGCAGTTTTCAATGTTTTTCTTACAGAGAATCTGCTCTTAGTTACGAATTAAATAGATTCGTCCTTACATGTGGCAAAATAATTAACGATTTTTTTTTCAGGTAAACTAAATTAAACTGTTCCTCACCGAATATTTTTATGCAAACGTATACTAGACCAAGTAAATGTACTCTTCCATTGTATTCAAGTGAACGATTGTAATAATAATATTGTAAAACTCTTATATATTCCAAGATTTGACAATACATTAAAGCTGCTTGGTCCGATTTTTTTGTTATTACAGTATCAAATAATTTTCCATTCAAACCATTTATCTTATAAAGTTATGGACTTTCTCATATTTACACCAGCAGAATCGGTCTCCTTTCAAAGTTAGAAATATTCAAAGTAAATAAAAATAATTTCTCTTTGGGCAAACAAAAAAACAAACCAAAATGCATCATGGGAATGTTTAGAAAGGGGAACCGTTTGGTTTCGTCCCCCGAATGATTGGAGTTATTCAACCCGCATGCTATGCATCGATTGTAAACAAAGAAAACTTCAGAAATATTAGCGAACAAAACGTACACAGGTTTATTTGTAATTTGCCTACATTACGACTTTTATTTATAGCGATGTAAAAGTCGTAATTTACAACCATACCCGTCTTGACGTCAGGGGTGAATTTTAACATAAGGCGAAATAACGCGATACCCTTTTAAGTCGTTTGTTTTGTTAGCAAATTTTGTACATAATTTTTTTCATTGTAATTTGGCTTAATTGACTGGGAAAAATACTGCAATGTGTATTATTATACATATACTTAGCATAACCATCGTTTACTAGCGTGCACAAAATTTGATATAAAATCGGACCAAGCAGCTTTAAACAATAAATAAAAAGAAGCCTACTCTTTGGACATCATATCCTAAGATCTAAGATGCATCAACTGACCAATCTTATTATCCTTGGCCTCAACGTATTAAAGATAACAAAATTCTAAAATGAACTATAAATATTTTATAAAAAGTGAAAGAAGGTCACTGTGACCTTCATATGAGGATATGAAGATATGAGGATGCTTACATAGTAAAATAACTAAGCATAGCATTGTATTTCTTGAAAAGAAGATTTTAAAACATTTTCCCTATATCTTTTAATGATGGCCAAATATAAAATTTATAAAATAAAAAAAAATATATGAAAATGAAAATCAAGGATTGAAGATATTTTTTAAACCTATGAATCAACTGTCACTCGCGTTAAACAATATCTATACAATCGTAATTCAACAAGATATTTTAACGAAGTAGTGAAATTCAAGAGAAATTGGAAAAGTTCGAACCGATCCCAAATGTAAATATTTACATTTGCAAATGTGCAAATATGCTTCCTGATATGAACCTATAGAATAGCGCAAAAATATATATAGCGCCTATAGAATAGCGAAAACGTTCAATTCTGTGTGAACTTTTTAATGACGCCACAATGATTACCGCACGCGCTTATCGCTTGACGGTTGCATTATTGTAAACATTAAAAACACGGTTATTTTACTAATTCTGGTCGATTTGCCTTTTTCAAACGTAAATATAAGTAATAAACAGAAATGTTAAAAAGTTCACCGGGACATGAACTTGGTTGGTCACGTGATCAAATCCTGTGATGCCCGAAGTTCACATCCCGGTGAACTTTTTAACTTGCTTTTATTTCTTAACTGATCCCGAACAATTTCATATAAAGTTGGAATATATCACAATTTTGAACAAAGTCCAGGTTGTTTAGCTGTAAAACTGTTTTATTCATTTACTGATCTTATATAATGCATATCAATTACTCAGAATAAACTGCAGTATTTTTGTAAAATTTCAATTTTAAAATAATTCTGATCACGATCACCTTTTTTTCAATTAAGATCGGGTCGATAAACTGCAATTTTTCTAAACTTTTGCATTTTCGTTTCATTTTCTTTGTAAAATATCATTGTTTAATTAGTGCTTTCATACAAAATAATTAAAAGCCGATATTGGCCTGTTTTGTGAAATTATATTTCAAAAAAGATTCTTTATCGATCCATCAAAAAACCTTATCCGTTTGCCATTACATGTTGCATTCTCAGCTGTCTTAAAAACTTATTAACATGGAAAGTCATCATAGTCTATCAATGATTCCTACACTGTAAAAAAAGTCATTTTTTCTTCCCATGATTTTAGCTATCTTTCTTAACATATGTGTTCGTGAATCAAAACGTCGTTAGAACCAAGATCCATCCTTCAAGTTCAATATTGAAAGTTGTTTGAAATTAGTGAAGTTCGATCCCAAATGAGTGTAACTCATTGACGTCGGGATCGAAATTTAAAATAACTAATCCATAAATTTATCACCAGACTATTTAACTAACCGATAAACTTATCACCAACCTTTCTTTTTTTATTTGAAGACTTCTTTAATAAAATATGCACTTGTCTAGTCGGACAAGTGCCCAGCAAATTTAACTTGTGCGTATTTTTTTTTCCACTGGTACCGGACAAGCGTTAATGTCGAGCACTGTGCGAAGAAGATTTTTAAACATTTTCCTTACATATTTCTATATTGAACTTTGAACCCTCTTGAGGCCCCAGTATTGGCCCGGGGTCACGATTTTAACAATTAAGAATCTACACTATTTGAGGATGCTTGCATAGTAATATCACAAATTGTAGCATTGTAGTTCTTGAGAAGAAGATTTCTAAACATTTGCCCTATATATTTATATGTTAAACTTTGAACCCCTCTCGGGGCCCCAGTATTAATCCGGGGGTCACGATTTTAACAATTTAGTATCTTCACTATATAACATATATACAAGCTTTGGTGTAAATATTGGCATTTCTGGTGCAGTGGTTCTTGAGAAGAAGATTTTTAAAGACACACACCCTATTTTCACTGTTTCGCAATTATCTCTCTTTTAAACAGGGTTTATTTTAACAATTTAGAATACCCTTCCCATAAGGATGCTTTGTACTAAATTTGGTTAAATTTGGCCCAGTGGTTCTAGAGAAGATGTCAACAGGGCAACAGGTGATCAGAAAACCTTTGGTTCAGGCGAGCTAAAAAGCCATTGCTGCAAGAAAAAGCTTAATAAACTGTAAAACAGATGTATATGCAATCAACTTGAATCAAATGCATCGAGTAGCGCTATAAAATTGCCGGTGAAGATCAACTGACAAAGATCTGATTTTAGATTGCTGTAAATTTACTGTTGTATTGCCATCCTGTACCAAGCCTAGACACTTGTTTCTCTAATGAAAAAGTTTACCCATGGTATAATATTATTACTAGACATCGTTGAGATCTAGCTGCAGGTCTGTAGCTCCCGGTCTGAAAAAAATCATATGGACGACCCGGGAGCTACAGTTCCAGTGGGAAATAAAGTTCTAATCTATAAAATTAATCAGTCCAAAACTAGCGCAAGTTTTTATGCGCAGTAAATTGCAACTTTTTAAAAGGTATTAAACTGTATCTCCCAGGTCGTCCATCCGAATTTTTTCAGACCTGCAGCTACTCAAAGGGCCCCACTTAAATCATGGAAAATAGGATGAAAAGCATTTCAGAGGATTTTGCTTTTGACCTTGAACTATGACTAAGAAATTTTCCTGTTGGCATAGAACTTTAATTCCCCTTACCACCGGGCATTTATTTTTTTGGAGGGGGGGGGGGGGTGGGGGTTAAACTGAGCAAGATTAAGCCAGTGGGAGATAATTTATGGTCTAAAACTGGATTTTTAAGAGATCTGCTACATGACCTTTACATTGTGACTTTGAAACTTGGTTCAAGGTCACTGCACACCCTTTCCACAAAAGCTGTTTATGAGAAGGAGGAGCCAGATAGGCCTAAGGGTAAAGTATATATGCTCTGAAAAAGAGATTTTTTCCGTGGTCTGATTTGACCTTGACCCTTAACCTAAAAACTTGGTTCAAGGTCACTGCACACCCTTTTACCAAAGGCACTATGTGGGTGGAGTATGGGCCAGATTGGACCAAGGGGAGAGAATATATGATCCGGACAAGGATTTTTCAGATAATTCTGCTATGACCTTAACCTTAGAATTAGAAACTTGGTTCAAGGTCACTGCACACCCTGTGGGTGAAGTATGAGCCAGATTTGGCCTAGGGAAGAGGTTATGCTCTGGACAAATAATCTCGGACAGACAGACTAATCACTATAGGTCGCCCACAGAGTGGGGCCTTATTATGCTATGGGGTAAACTTTATAGAAGCAAAATATAGTAAACAAGAGCAAGTTTGTCTGCTGCTATTACTGATGTTGATAAATCAACCTGGTCAGCTTGATACATTACTTTAAGAAAGGACTTTTGGGCCAGCATATACACCCGTATGTATGATATTGTAAATATATTTACATCTATTGAGTATGATTCCCTCTATTTCTTATGGAAACTTAGTCAATTCATAGCTCTATAGAAACAGCCATACTGAAATCTACACGCCCCGTTTATCGATTGGTCGAAACCTACAGTGACCCGAGAAAAATCACGGACTGCACGAAATAATCATGATGATGTCAGACTCTAATTCCCATAGGAGACGATCTGGCTGTTTCTTTTAGCTAACGTACTGATGTACATTAACAGTAATTTAGTGAATTTAACTTTCTTTTTACAATCCATTCATTAATTTGTTAAAAGAAAGATGTAAATATAAACAATAAAATGCTATCTTTGAAGATTCATGCAGGTTATGAAAGTAGTGATCATTGCAGAAAAAATTTACATAACCTGCTAACGCGGGTTATGTATTTTTTCTGCAATGTCGCCGCCTTCATATCCCGCATGAATCACCAAAGAAAGCATTTTATTGTTTAAGTAAGACAAGTTGGCCAGATATATAGGAAAAGGTAAATGCCTAGTATGCAATCAAATTCATTAACTATTTATTGCTTTAGCATTTACTTGTAACTTACATATACTAATATTCCAAAACTATGTGCGACAGCTTTACTTAAGCCCCAATTTACTTTTCCAGTGCAACCATTTGGGGATGGACTAGGCTTCTGGGTCATGGCCCGTTTTAACTTTTCTATAAAGAAGACCGATGAATCATAGACAGGGAATGTGAAATTAATCAATGATTTCCACTGTACCAGGAATTATTAGTGATGAAAATATTTTCACCATTTAAAAATCTCCTAAAATATTAAAATGTTAGAATCCATAGCTCTGGTTACAATTCTAGATATTTGACAGGCAACAAATTATTGAAACATTTTTGGCTTTAGTAAGTGACAAGGAAGATTATAAATATGATCCCACTAATTTTCAATTAATCATATTAAAAATTGCAAATAATGATAGAATACAAATCACCTCCACAGATTACAGTGAGAAATTAAACCAGAGAAGAACAAAAATACTTTCATTACTTTTATTGATAATGAAAGCTTGACCACATCTATACATTGTTTATGCTGTCAGAACACAGCATCCTCCAACTTTCTTGATTTTCTGTTCTGCTGATCGGCTGAAGAAACGAGCTTTGACAATCACTGGCTGTTTGGGAAGATGTCCCTTTCCAAGAACCTTGTAGTATCCCTGTTAAGGAAAGTGATTAATTAATAATGCTGCAATAAACCAGCTGAAGCGAGACTGGTATTTTTTTCCAAATATTTTTCTCCACTTTTCAGCTCACATTTATCAAAAAGAAATCTGTACAGATAGTGCATACTGGTAAATCAAGTAAGAACTCCACAATAAATTTTTAAACTACTTAACAGCTAACACATATATCAGTTTTGTGCATCAAAACTTAAATATCAAAAGAAAAAGCAGGACATTTTAAATTGGCTTACTACACCTTGAAAAAGTTTCTCAAATCAGCAGAAAATTACTTGATCATGATGAACAAGAAGTATATAAGTCAAATAGGCAAAAAAATATGCAATTTTGGATAAAAAATTATGATTTCCAAAAAATTATTCAGTAAATATAAACAAAAGCCCCAGGCGGATTTGAACTCATGACCTGCGGTTCACAAGCCCAATACTTCAACCACTGAGCTATGATGATACACAACCAAATCGATTGATACAAAAAATTTAACAAAACATTTAAATAGCCATCATGTGACGTAGCGTCATAAAAATCATAAAGCTTAAAGCTGCTTGGTCCGATTTTATACCAAATTTTGAGTACGCTTTTCAACGATGGTTATGCTAAGTATGTGTATAATAATAGACATTGCAGTAGTTTACCCGGTCAATTAAGCCAAATTTCAAAGAAAAAAATTATGCACAAAATTTGTTAACAAAACAAACCACATAAAAGGGAATCGCGTTATTTCGCTTCATGTTAAAATTTGCCCCTGACGACGAGTATTACGACTTTGACATCGCTATAAATAAAGGTCATAATGTTCAGGCAAATTAAAAATAACATGCATGTGTACATTTTTTTTTGGCTATTTCTGAAGTTTGCTTTGTTTACAATCGATGCATAACATGCGGGGTGAATAAACCCAATCATTTGGGGGGGCGAAACCAAACGGTTCCGTTTCTAAACATTCCCGTGATGCACTTTGGTTTGTTTTTTCGTTTGCCCAAAGAGAAATTATTTTTATTTACTTTGAATATTTCTAACTTTGAAAGGAGACCGATTCTGTTGGTGTAAATAGGAGAAAGTCCATAACTTTCTAAGATGTTTGCTTTGTATAGAAAATTATTTGATACTGTAATAGCCAAAAAAATCGGACCAAGCAGCTTTAATGTAGTGAGGTATCTTAAATGACGTGAAATGGTATATATACAAGTTGTCTGGATGAACACTCTGGGAATACTTACAGCTCGTACGACGTCGATGACTGGAGCCTTGTCTTTGTTATCTTTGTAGTTTTCCCGGGTTTTCTCAGACACCAGGGACCACAGTTTTTCCACATTGACAGATGGACAGAAAAACTTGTTAAGAGTTTTGTGGAAGTACCTCATACCAACTTTACCAAAGTAACCTGGATGGCTGAAAAACAGTGTTCTATATTCAGCAACAGGTGTAATGTGTATTTCTCAATACTCAAACAAGGACATAGAAAAAAAAATTTCCAGTAAAAACCACAGGTACATGCAGAGAAAAGGACTGACAGATTTTACAGCAAAACATATTTTGTATATATTAATTAGATTTCATTAGAACATCATATTTATACACAAGAATTTCATGTCAAGATTTGTACATACAAATTATTTCTTGATAATTTAAGAGCCAACATTGCTGAGGATTGGAGATTGTTTTAACAGTTGTTTCTGCTATAAGAAAATAGTTTAAGCATTATCATGTTGAGATCATGCCTGTTTTAAAAGTCTCTAAACCTTTTTTTCAGTTCTCAAACTATACACAAATTCTTGTTTTTAATAAAAAATTGTAAAGAGAATCAGTGCTCCAAGTTGCCACATTTGCGACCAGAAATTTGATTTTGCAACCAGAAATTAAGAGTATGTCCTTTGTCACATTTTCGCGACTGAGAAAATTCTACCTTGCAATCGTTTATTAACTGATCGGGATCGAAGTTTAAGTTAATTTTACTAAACTCTTGGTCAATGTTACGTTTGAAGAAATAAACTTAGGTAGTATTAAAAGCGTCACTAGGATATAGATTAAACAGTGACAGCATGGTGGAAAACGAAAATTTGGGATTACTGCAGTTTGGATTTACAAAGAAAGGAAATAATACCGACAGCACTAAAAAAGATAAAAGATAAAGGTAAAGAAAGGTAAAGAAAGAAATTTGAACAAATAAAGATCGCCAGTATTTATATGGCATTGAGAATTTTGTGGTTAACCTACATAGAAGAGAACATGTTTTGTAAACTTTGCTAGGTTTTTTTTATCCACATGCATCTTTGGCAAACATGTTGGATTTTGCTACAACTTGATGTACTTCTCACAAGTGTGTGAGTGTCACAATGCATGGAAAAAGTAAAGTCTTTGTGTGAGACAATCTCCAAACATAACAAGATAAGGTCTAATAAATAGTTCTTGATAATAAGTGTTCATTCATTGTTTAATGATATACCTGTGTCATTTACAAAATACTTTTACCATGGCGAGTGAAATATTTCTTGATGGTGACCAAAAGTTTTGAAATGGTGACCAGATAAAAATTTTGGTAGCCATTTGGTGACTAGGTAGTGTGACTTGGAGCACTGCAGAAAATTTTGGTTTTTTAATATAAGTTCCAAAATAGATAATTATCTAACAAAAAATCACATCTGCTTATACATCAAACATACATGTAATGCTTTAGAAACTCTTAGAATCTCATTTGTGAATTTACTAATGGTTCCTCTGCAAAATAGTAAATCCATACCTGAGCCAAATAACCAAGAACTTCATTTTACTTATACTAAACATGCTAAAAGCATAGTGATCAACATGATCATCAAGTGTTCTCCACATAGAGTGTAAATATCTGCTGAATGCTAATCATACTTACTATTTGTCATAGTTAATTCTGTGGTGGTGCTGGCCTCCAGCGTTTCCACGACCACCAGGATGCTTCCTGTGTTTTCCTGGTAATATTGAATGACAATTTTGTGTACTCAATGTGTATTTTAAAATTTAAATTAACTGAATTCACCGGAAAATTTTTCATCGATGCTGAAAGTTCAAAAGTTAGCAAGTTATTGCTAGTGTAAAATAAGGTCACACTGAGAACAAAATATATATATATTGATGGCAGAAATCTAAGATAAGCTTTTGATCAAATATAGAATTATATTTCTTCCTCTCTTTAAAACCATACTGCCTTAAGACCAATTCTCACTAAGTACCATTTCTTGCCAGCACACAATTTGTTGATTTAGTGACGTAACAATGCAATGGGTCATAGGCCAGGTAACTGGATGTTTCGCACCTAAACATGTTTCGCGTTAAGATGATTCGCACCTATTCTGTTTCGCGCTGAGATGGTTCGCACCGCGATGTTTCACATCAATATACATTATTTACAATGAATGATTTATGAAAAATATACATGTAAATAATAAGTTAATATTCAGAAATATTTATTAAATAAAATACTTAAGAGGTTTTTTTTATTTTAAGCATTATTGAAGTGCCTGCACATAGCACAATATATTCAATTAACAGATGAATTTTATGATTAATAAAACCGGTGATTATTCGAAGACCATGCTAATTATTCTCTGAAATAACATCATAATTAGTTCATACAATTAATTGCACAACCAATTAAGTCATTATAAATTATCCATTACCAATAGCTTGGACAACACTGTCTAAATTTGGAGACGTGAGCAAATAATGATGAGACAAGTGGTTGTGCCGTGTGACTAAAACACTTGTGACTGGCTGGTGAATTTGTATGTGTGATATTAATGATTACTTGTACGTATTACAGTTGACAGATTGTTTGCTTTGTTTTAAAATGTTTATAAAGAATTGAATGATCAGAAAATAAAGTAGAAATTGTTATCAATGTTTTTGTTTATAATAGGTTAAACTTTTAAGTTAGTATTTCGAATATGAATATTTGGTCACTAAAATATCATTTATATTTTCTAATAAATCATAATTATTAATTCATAAATATATGGGAATAGAAATTTTCAAACAATATCACACATTACTTTTAATCAAGAATGGTACAAAAATGGTATTTGAGTGGATGCATATGCGGTAATGTAAGTTTAAAGCAGAAAAGTTATGTAATTAAATTATCCCCACTTTTAGATCTGTGGTACTTAATTACCTGCAATAATACCCCTAATTTTCATAAAAATACAGGTAAATCTCATGTAAAAGACATGGTTTAATTGTTATCACAACACAATTAATACCTCTTGTTCTGAACCTAAATAATAACGCCATGGCTTCAAAGGCTTCATAAAAAAGCCAACGAAAACGTAAAAACGTTATACTAGCGGCGCATATATAAATGCAAACATCATTTTTATAACTTATTTCAATTCTTATATAGGTGATAACTAATTTCAGAGCAATAATAACACGAGAAAAATATCTTAATACAGCGAGATGTTTCGCTCCGAGGGAGGTGCGAAACATCGAGGTGCGAATCATCTTACTGCGAAACAGAATAGGTGCGAAACATCATGGATTCATAGGCCAGTATAATTAGGGATTCAACATTTGTTACAATTTAGTTTAGTTTACCTATACGTCCCTTTCCATGACTGACATGTCCTCTCAACTTCCTCGTCTTCTTGTTCCTTGTGGTCTATACAGAGAAGAGTAAATAAAGAACTTAAACATGAGCTTTTGCTGCAATATTACAAACATGCATATAATATACTGAAAAAGTTATCGCCTTTTAAGTTTTATCAGTATCTGCAACGCTCGGTTATTAAGATATAATAATGTTATAGATGTCTCTGTTAAGAGATAAGCAAATTTCAAGTTAATGGTGGCTGAAAATATCGATATTCATCTGTTTCTTGCAATAAAATATTGCCCAAAGATCTTAATGTCTCAACAACCGCCACTAACATTTTCAATCACAATGTTTACAACTGTAAAATATAGACATCAACTTATTTCTACTTCTGAACAGTGGGTTTTCTTTCCAGCAATTAACATAAAACTTGTATTTAAGTGTCATTGAAGGATTGAAGTATCTGAATTTTATTCAATCTAATCTAGAGTTGTTTTATTAGTCTCGATGTATGCAGATAAATTTTGTGTATAATATTTTCACCCACCATGTTGGATTACACAGGTTAAAGAGACCGGAAGTGAATAATCTTTTACTAACACGGACAACCCATGAAAAGACGAAAAAATATTTCGTTCTTAATATCGGAGAAATGTGATTGATTTATTTAAAGTCCTGTAATTACATGTAATTTAAACAAAAAGTATCTTGAAAAACGAAAGATAGATCTACTACTTTTATAAACTATCAAACATATACCTATTATCGGGTGGAGTTTGGGAATATATTGAGTTTGATGGATAGTATAGGGTTATCAGTGTGAGCTTTCAAGTTCTTAGAAAATAGTAACCTAATAATCTCACAAATTTTCAGTGTTCTATGATATTTTCAACGTACGCGTATTTACATATATATTCGAATTCATCTAATACAAACAGCACAATCACAATGCAAGTCTGCCAAAATTGAGTATGCTCAGTCATTCCAGAGTTATTTATGTCTCTGGTCATTCCAACAGAATGTTTAGATGCTAAACTCTAAAAAAGAAGTGACTGCATGTATGAACATTTCCAGAGGTTTTTTGGGGAATTATTTCATCGTTCCCTTATTCAATATTCCATAATAATAGGAATTTTAAGATCGAGCTACTTTATATGAAAATTTCACATTTCTTCGATTTTCAGCCTGGTCCATTTTTTTCGGTGAAGTTTAATTTGAATGAATAGAATTTTCGGTAGTTTTTATTTGCAGCTTATAAGTTTTCACATGTATGGTTGGACAGATTTTGGTATAAGAAATTAATCAAACTTGATACATTTAGTAGACAAAATTAACGGTTACACTTTTGAAAGCTAAAATTAAAAAAATCAGATCATTCAAATTATTATGGCCAATCAATTTTTTATATTCTTTTATATTTAGAATTTGAAAAAAGATATACATTAGTCAAGTTCATGTATTACCGACTAAAAGTCATCTCCCCCCCCAAGTCAATATATAGTTTCTGGTCCGCCCTGCTCTACTGACAAAAATGTACATTTATTATGAGCGGACCGGATCAGAAACTCCTGACTTGGGAAGATGACCCTTTAATGTGTTTATTACATGCATTAAATGATTTGTTTTCTTCTGTTTCTATCTCTCTCGCTCGAATAATTCTACATATATAGTGCAGTACAGTATAATGTTAGCATATAAGTTCTAGTATGTATTTAATCATATACAGTATATTATTAAAGCGTTACTATATATATGAAGTGATCATCTTTAAAGTGTCTATTCTTATGCTCTGATCCAGAAAAGTTTTCAAAGGGGGAAGGGGCGGGGGGGGGGGGGGG
>WFKH01011801.1:37229773-37282687 GCA_016163765.1 Magallana hongkongensis
CAACAAATTAAAGATTAGTGGTGTATGTTCATTTAGTAAACATTAAAGACTACTTTTGCATCATTTTGTATCAGGATTTTATATTGATAAATTTTTTGATTAATGGTATTTACATGTACCTCTTACTCAGTACTTGGGGAAAATACCCAGTGAACATTAATATGATATACATGTATATGGCTATACTTCTATAAATATGCAGATAAAACATAATACAAATTGATTTTGCAGAAATATTAATAAAGTCCTCAAATTGTGAATTACCGGTATTTCCAATTTTTATTCATCAATCAGCATAATGAATTTTGCAGTAATCACCAATGAATACGTTTTCCCATTAATGCTCACTAATATATGTTCACTTAATAATATTTTTTAAATTTAAAAATATAATCAGACGGCTAAATTTTTTCATTTCACTTGTTAATGTAAAATTTGCTTCAATCAGCAGTGGAGATGGGGAGTTTAAACCATGAAAGTGCCTTGGTGGGTTGACCCTTAAAATGTTTGTAGGTTATGGTCATACTGGTTGAATATATGTACATGAATATATGGTTGCTTGGAGGAAAACACTTAAACTAACAAGGAAGTTTACCAGTACTTTATTTGATAGACAAACTTGTGATATATATCACTTTGATAAGTTTGTGATACATGTATATCACTTTGAGATATTAATTACTTTCTAAATAACATCACCACCAGGTGAACAGATATGACCTATCCTCTACATGTTGGCTAATACGTAATGCAAGGTGAACAGATATGACCTATCCTCTACAAGTTAAATTGGCTAATACGTAATACTGTGTGCATACCTAAATAAATCAATACATGTTTGAGTATCTTTTTGATTAGTAGTTCATTTCCAGTAAATGAGTGAAATTTCACTAAATGACTTTTATAAATACCAACCAGCATCTTATCCTTGCAAATCTAGCTTGCTCACATTTTTGTAAAATATGATCTATTGATACCTGAATTTGAATGTTAGATAATTCATTTTTTAGAAACAGCAAGGGACTTTCGTCTTCATATAAAGCATTACATTGTATGTATTTTGTATGTATTTGACACTTTCTAGAATCTGAGTACATGATTGTCATGCAGTTTGTTTAAGTACTAAACTAGTCACTGCAGAAGGATGTGGTCTAGTATTTATGTAAGTGTGAATAGACTGGGTCATGCTAAAAAGGGGGGTTGGGGAGTTGGGTGTTAAAACCACAAAAACCTGAGTACAGATTTACTGATATATCTGGATGACTGATTATAGCGTATTCATGTACTTGTACCATAGTTATTTCATCTTATTTAGTACTCTCCCTCTGTACTATATGTATTTGAGTGATAATCTTCAGGTTTGCTCATAATGTTAAAGATGAAACCTACAAGTATTTATCAAGTGTGTTTAGGATATTATATGTACATTAACTGATATTCAAATAGTTATCAATAGTACA
Organism: Magallana hongkongensis; assembly: GCA_016163765.1. NCBI lineage: Eukaryota > Metazoa > Mollusca > Bivalvia > Ostreida > Ostreidae > Magallana > Magallana hongkongensis. The sequence goes on from WFKH01011801.1 coordinate 37,231,234, forward strand.
TTAATTTTACTTTAGCAGTTTCGCTTTGTTTCCCACAATTATTAAACAATTAGACATATTTTTACAAATTGTCTTGCACAGAAATTTATAATACATGTACTTAACAGTTTTACCAGTGCAACATAGAAACTCCTGTTACTGTTTCAGTTTTGATTCTGAAATATTTATTTTCAGGTTGAAAGCAATGCCAATATTCCTGCTTTCTGTTTCCCGGATGCTGAGGAGTTTGATGTCAAATCAGCATCTGCTGCTGCTCCAAGGTAACTCAAGGTCAAGGTCATTGAAAGATGTGAAGGTCATTTGTGTCAGTAATAAGTTACAGTATATGGAATTTTCTGGTATCTAAGCCACTACTATTATATTTAGGTATGTAATGAAATGCATACCTGAAATCTCGCAATCTTATCAAATTTAGATTAATTTATTACATCTCATTTAATGTTTTGTTAAATTTTCAATATCCTCTGTATGCCAATAGCTTATTTACAATGGTGAAAAAAAAGTTAAACTGTAAATTAGATTAAATTTCCTGTTATTGCTAAAAAATGTATGCTTGTTCCCAAGACCAAGTGAAATAAACCCTTTATACTCTTAATAAATGTACAAATGCAGGTAGTACATGTAACTTACCGGTACTTTAAAACTAGGAATAGGAAGACTAGTATAGGGATCTCAATTATTTCATGTTACATGTATTTGGTTCACAAACAAACGAATGGGGACAGTTAAGTTTGATAGAGTTTTTAACATGTCAACTTCCCTCTTGCAGTGAATCCTATTCATTTGTGTTGACCAATGTAGAGGGAGAAAGAGTGTATGGCTACTGTAGAAGAATGGTGGTAAGTGTTAGTTGTTTGATAAACTACCTGCTATATACCCTTATGGCCTGTAATACATGTAGATTGAAAAGTATATTCAAAGGGGTGAAAATGCACAGAACTATCTGCTTCTACCGTGATTTTGTGTCTAATAAAAATGTATAATGTAAAGGAAGTTTAATACAGCATTTACAGTTGTTAGTGCAATAGATGTATTCAATTATTGCTTAATTCTATGCAAAGGTAGTTTAATCTTTGTTGTTTGCAGCCATTCTGCAGTAAGGCAGGTCTCCCAGAGGTGATCTGTATCATTAGTCCAGTGGATGCATTCAGTATGTACAATGAGGTATGGAGCATCATTTACAGTTACTGTAAAAGTGGTTATTTATGCATGGGGGAAATATACACTAGTTACACAGTAAGCTTAAAACCGCATAAAATACCCCCGCATGGCGTAAGGTACAAAAAATTTAAACTTTAGAGCGGTAAATATCGCAAACCCCTATTTAAAATCCATGCGTATTGTTTGACTAGAGAAAACGCATACTTAACCACCCGTGTAAATAACCACTTTTTCAGTACACGTACATGTGTACAGTGTCACATATAATAGAAAATATACTGTAAACTGTTGTTGTTTGGTGAAAAATAGTTGTATAGGAATTTTGATTTATAGTTAGTCATTTATGGGTAGTATTATACGATATTTATGCATACTAGTTACAATAACTGTAAAAGTGGTTATTCAAGCTTGGGGAAAATTTACACTATACTCTGTCCCAAGATATCCTGGATTCACATTTTGCTTAATTACTAAATATTTATAAATACCTCAGGGTTTAAACGATATTCATTCAAAAGTATGAAAAATTTCCAAGATTTCTCAGTTGAAACGCCCCCGTTAGCTTATCAGGTTTCAATACAAGGCTAAAAAATGTGATGTCTACGGGGATTTTGTATTGCAGTAAGCCCGGATGATAACGTTGAAAAATTGCGCGAGGTATTCCGATTGATTCCGAATGGAGAAAAGATGTAAACATTCCCCATTATGAATCTCCGTAAGAAATCTATTTTCGATCCTGTGATTGTTTTCGAGTGAAAAAAGATAATATGTCAATGAAGATATCTTGGAAAATTTCCCTTTCATTGAATTTAATTGCACTTCTTTCACAGGTATGTATATTTTTATTAAAAATCGATCAAATGTGTTGCATAAATATATTGGGACAGACTATAGTTACATGGTAAGCTTAAAACCACGTAAAATACCCCCGCGCATATGGTTACAAAAATCAAAACTTTAGAGCAGTAAATCACGCAACCAAGTATTTAATAACCATGTGTATTGTTTGACTATAGAAAACGTGTTCTTAACCACCAGCGTATATAACCACATTAACAGAAATCAGTGATTTGAAGGATCACTTGTATAAAACAAAAGAATTGACCTATATGGGAGATTGATATCCCAGAAAAAAAATCACTTTTAAAAATCAAAGTTCTTCTTTTTTTGTATCCTGGTTTGATTTCACCTGTTGGCATAATTTTTCTTTTTTTAAAATTATTGTTTTGTATAAACACCTTTTTATTTTTTTATACAGGATTGTGCATTTTGTATTTTACTCCAATTTTCTCCCTTTAATGCACGTTTGCTCTTCAAATTGAAGACATTTATGAAAAAGTATGTACTGAAGTGAAAGCAGTGAAAAAATTTGCAAATTTTGCGTTATCCTTCCACATTAAGGACCACATTGCGTAAAACATCCGTACCAATGAGAGACATTAATATAAGAACTTGCTTGTCAATCCTTGTGAAATAAATAAGTTCAAATTAAAAAAATCTTGTAAAAACATTGCTTCTGATTAAAGCAAATGAATGTGTTCTTCTTGTTGATACGGATCTGTTTCATAATTTTGAATTATCATGTTCAAAACTGAATGAGATATAAGGAAAATAAATACCCGATTTTAATATCATTGTGGACATGGCATATGTGAGAATTTAATCATCGTGATTATGATCCAATACGGGAATGAAGTAAAATAACACATTCCTTATTTTTTAAAGGAAATTGTGTTAATGTTTTCAATAGAATAAAAGAAAATTGATGCATAAAATGACCTTTGATATCGCGTCATGCGAGACTTTCGATAGTTGCTAATATGTCCCTAGTTGTAAATACATGTAAACGCATATAAAGTACATGTATCGTATTATAGAAAGTAAACTGAAAATAAAATTTAAAGATAATAAAGAAAAAAAAGTGTCTATAACTCATACTGCTCGGACGACTGTGAAACTTTTTTTTTAATCACTTAACATTATGAGAACTAGAACCTAAGAGTTTACTGTGTATGGCCTAAATCAAGAAGTGGTTCTTTTGGTATATACAAGTGATCCTTTCCACTGTTTCCTTATTGATAACAGATACTCGTGGTTTTACAGTAAATTAAAATAGATAAAATAAGTAAAAAAAACAAATTATCATTAGTATTATAAATTGTTTTTAGAAAAAAATTTGAAACTACATGCAGATAAAAATTTGTTTATTGTTTGTCACAGTTGTTGGATGCTGCAGAGGAGTGTCGGCATAAATCACTAGATCTGGCCAAGGAATTACTGTCTGCAGCATTTGGTAGACCTTTACCCGAACCTGGGAAAGTGGTGCAAGTCAGGACACTGGTAAGAAAGCAAGTCAACCCTGCATTTTTATACACATTGCTGAAATCATCAGGCAGTTTATTTTTTCTTAGTCTGTAAATTTTGATTCTGTGGTCATGTTTATGAAGGATTTGCAGTTTATTTGTTAATTTCATCAATCTGTGTTTTTCCATTTCATGGCATTTCCAAACTTTTTGGTTGATTTCAGGATGAGAACTGGGACACGGGGACGATTCTGTTATCCAGACCTGAGGATTTCCGTGTAGACAATGTAAGGATAGACAGAACATAACAATGTTTTAATGTCAATGTCATTCACACATTCCTGTTGATTCAGATTCATCAAAGCCTTACATTTGGGAAGTACTGTAAATTAAATGTTTTCTTTACAGGTGAATAGAGAGTACCTGTTATCTAAGCTAGGAGTAGACAAGCTTCTGAAGCTTTTCTCTTGCGTGCTGCTGGAGAGAAGCATTTTGTTTTGTGCCAAAAATCTCAGGTAATTGTCATTACACACTGTTAATTGATTTGCCAGCTAGTACATGTAATTATACCTTCTTTATTATTGTAAGTAAACATGACTAAGAAAAACACTTGACCACACCTTGTAATTCAAGATGCCTTCATTTTTAAATGTCACACATACGTTTCATTTTTTCTTTCAAATTTTATTGACAGCATTTTATCTCAGACAATCCATGCATTAGTTGCCCTGCTGTACCCATTCCGATGGCAGCACACCTACATCCCCGTTCTACCGGAGTCCATGTTAGATGTCACATGTTCACCCACGCCTTTCATTATCGGCATTCTGTCCTCCCATCTACCCTACGTGCAAAAACTTCCCATCAGTGAGGTAATGCTAACTTGTTAAAGTTGTTTTTATTTGTCAGCATTTGAAGGGTTTAGGAACTTCTTCACATTGTCAAATTAAGATTTTTAAATCCACAATACTTAAGTTTGAATTTTCTAAATGGAGGGGGGGGGGGTCTAGACCTCCCTGTCTTTAACCTTTTATCTGCATATGTGTTTTTTAAACTTAAGGTATTTTATTTCTTAACTTTGTAAGGAATAAGGACCTTTTTACACTGCCAAAGAAAGAGCTTTACTTTAACTGAGTATGCAGTACTTTTATGCAACTAGAGTGATCTGCACTTTCATTATTGAAAATGGAATAAATTTTAATCTTTTGTAAATAAATGAAATGTAATCAAAATATTTTTAATGTTACTTACATAAGACAAGGATTACTTTATTTGCTTGTATTTCCCCCTTTAAAGTAAGCAGAAATGATTTCTGTTTGTCAGTGCTTTCATGCCATTAATGATTTCTTAAAGTCCCAAGTTTTCCATTAATAAGTGTTAAGAGGGTCCTTAAGTTAAGTTCTTTGTATGGTCAAGTACATTGTACTTGCATGTTAAAGTAATTCACAGATAATAAATGTGTGTGTATTGCTGTTAAGGCATTTTGGGGGTTTTCTAACTATAAAAAATAAATCTAATGTGATGAATTGGGTGGTGTAATGTCTTAATATTATTTACAGTGTATAAGGTTTTGTATCAAATGTGTTTTCAGAAATTAACTACAGAGGTAAATTTTAGATATCGTTGTCATGATTACCATACCCTCAGATTATACGGTTTCCTTGTATATTTTATTTGTTTAATCAGGAGATATAATAAAAAAAAAAATCCCATGTGATATTCAATTAAATTATTTCCCATCCTCTGCCAAATTATGTATGCAACTGCTACGCATCTGTCTAAATAATTATGAAGTAAACGTAAACATGAACAAAAGATAATCTACAAACACGACACAAAATACATACTGTACAACATCATAAAAAGAAATTCAGAGGATGCGTTTGTTGAATTATTTAAAGTTTGTTCCCGTTTATCAACTTTTTTATATCGTCTTGATTTTGTTGATTTTATTTTCAATGCAGCTCTTTATCTACTGGTATATATATATTATATATATATAGAATCGTATTCTGAAATTTTTTTTTTTTAAAATGTAGTTCTGTTAATTAAATGCTTTAGGTTGTTTTGGCTTTCCCTTGAATACTACCAAATGTTTCTTATTGATGTTACCAATTACCATGTAATGGAAGGACCCATAAAGATTAATATTACCTAACATATATGTTTATTTAAAAAAGAAATGATTTACATAACCACAGATTAATTAAGTACCAATATTCATGTCTTGAGTAACTTTTTAAGTATAATGATGTAGCACATAAAGTTGTTTATGATTTATGTAAATAATATATTTATACATTCGATCAATACATTTACTACTCAAGTTCTTGCTAATTGAAACAATTAGATAAGCATCTACTGAGTGGTACATATATATGTAAATGTACTTGAAGATAATTGAAAGAATGTTTTAATTTTGTTTTTATTTATTTGATGGAGTAATATATAAATATGATCGTTTTAAAGAGAAAAACAATATACGGTAATGTTTTGATAGATTTACTGTATTTTATGTGAATTCATGAATTTTGTAGATTGTAATTTTTGACCTGAACAAGAAACAAATGTTGAAAAGCCAGGGAGATGAGGGAACATTATTGCCAAAAGACATTCAAAAAGCTCTGAAAACTGCACTAAACATGTGCAAAGTAGATGCAGGTATTTGCTTCTGTTATCAAACGTACTGAAATAAAATTGAAAATGTAAAAGCATTTTCAAACTGGGGCTTTGTTTTGCAAATGATGAACTTTGTAAAGTTCTTGATGTCTTTATCAGATGTGATTACATTTACCGGGGTACACATTTTCTTTGTCAGATGTAAAAATGGCCTCCAATCTGATGATGTCAGAGGCCTTTCTACGCATGTTTGTGGAGGCAGTCGGCCATTACGCTGAGCACATCACTACGCAACAAGATGGGAAAAGAGTCTTCTTGGTATTTGTTTAGAATGTTCTTGTATTGTGATAATATTGTGTTTGATTTTTGATGTGCGGTTTTATATTGATTGACTTGTCATATTATAATTCTTTCACTTAAATTGATATATTACAATGCTATAGTAGTAGTTTAAGACAAATTGGGTTTTTAAATTTTTTAGTGCATGGAGTAATGGCCCTTGGATTCTGATTTTTTTTTTTGAAGTATGAATCAAGATTAAGTTTGGAAATTTCCATCTTACTGTTTCAAGAGCCTCTTCTACTCAGTATCATGTATAAATGAGCTGATTTCTTGTTAGTGATCTTTCTGAGGTCACTGGTTGTGAAAGGAAATAAAGATTTTGATTTTTGTGTTGTAGAAGGAGCAGTTTATTCATGATGCTCCCACTGACAGCATGGCACAGTTCCTGCAATGGTTCTGTGAGACTCAGATGTTCGAGGTCTTCATCACAGAACAGACGGAGAGAAACCAATCGGTCAAAAAGAAGAGTAAAACTATAGGTAAGACTGGTCTCCTGTTCAAAGCTTCATAGACGAAACATTTGAATTAATTTCTTTTAGCACATGGGTACATTTACAGAGTAAAACACAAAAACTATGCATATGTAATGAAAAAAAATTCAGAATGCTCCTTTAATCAATTCACTTGCAAATACATGTACGCTTATCTTTTTGGTAATTGCATAAAAGATAAGATTTTAAGTTTTCCAGGCAATCCATGTACAGGGATAGGAACTTTTATTATATACCCATCAAATTTTCCTTTCTTGATACTATTTTTTACAAAGTGTGATCCTATTTTCCGGATAACCACACTGTGGATTTACGAATCCACATCACCACTCTCTGAAACTGATGATGTAGTACGCATGAGATAACATCTGTGTTTTAGCGCGTTTTAAAAAGATATTGTATAAAAATAGCTTTGTTGAATAAGTAAACGTCATGCAATTGATTTTAAAAAGATAGTTTTTAATAGTTTTTAATAGATAGTAGATGAATAATAATTAAAACTTTTAAATGGACAAGGTTATATGATAAATTTATCATTGTAACAGTAACTTGATCCAAAGAGGCGGATCACGTCTCATTGCCAGGCGCGGATGACCAAACTCGACGCTTCACGTCTCGTTTGATCTGATGATCTGCGCCTGGCAACTCTACGTGATCCAACCCTTTGGATCAAGGTTACTGTTATAATAATGTATATGTATTGCTATGAAAGTACTAGTTTTATGTTGCATATCTTAATCATTCTTTAGTTATGTACTGTAGTTTCATTAATATTTCCTGGTATCAATTTTCATGATTTAGTGAAAATTACTGTTTTAAAGATACTTGAATTTTGTGCCAATGATCCTATCAAATGAATTCAATATGTTATTAGATATTGCACTTCAATGAACATTCATTAATCATCTCTACTACCAAAATCCACAAAAATTGGTATTCAAGGAATATTGATGAAACCACAGTATTTAAACTTAATCTTTCAAAAAACTGACAATTAAGATATAAAAAAAATCTCATTAGCTGAATTTATATTTATATTAATTGTATTACAGAACTATTTAACCAAAGAATAGGAGAAGCAAAAGTTGAAATGCAGGACAAGAAAGCAGGGAAAAAAAATAAAGGACTTCTAAAAATCCTAATGCCTTGAGATGACGTGGGAATGTCGTTAACTTTGTTGGAATCTTCAAAACAAGAGAATGTGATTTGTTGATAATCTGTGATAAAAAATTACAGGGTCATTTAAAGTTTGAGCTGTACAACTGCTTTGGTTTACATTCCTGGTATGTGATAAACACATGAAAGATAAGAGATAAGATTTATTGTTGTCTGTATATGTAAAAATACTGCCGTGAAGCAAATTGTTCAGTTGTTCTGGGAGATATAAAATCATTTTTTCTGATACATGTACCTCAAGCAAATCTACTTAGCATTTAATTCTTTCTATATTGTTGTATGTTTTTTTTTCAAAAAAAACTTTCATGAATTCTGTGAAGATAATTTTTTTTAGCAGTAATCATATTCTAGCAACTTACATGTACGTATTAATTCTTTTATGCTACATATATGTATTTCAATTACACGTAAGTGCTAAAATACATGTATGATTTAAGGTGGTATGGAACACCTCCATTTTGTGACGTACATCCTATTGAAATACAATAAAAATCAAGTATAATTTTATAAATGTTTTCTTTTCCAAAAATGTTACCCAACAGTGTAGCGCAACGGGTTAGAGCATTAAAAACTAATCTGTAAGTCATGAGTTCAAATCTTGCTGGGGCTTTTATTATTTTTATCTTTCCAAACATTTTTTTAAACATAGTTTTTGGTCGAATATTGTAAAATTTAAAAATTCTAAACCAGTGAATGTATCTAGATTATAATGTACTTTTATTCACATTAATATTGACAGGTGTCCCATACCACCTTAAAGCAAATGTAAATCGAATGCAAGACTGATCATGATTACTATAATCAGTGGAAGGAAGGATAGCGCTAAATTTAGCCTTTGTTCATTTTTTGTATCCATATCATTCAGTGCAAGAAATATCAATTGTTACATACAATATTATCTCAGATAATTGTATTATAGAAATAAGATAGTGTAGAAAGGGGCAAGAAAGTGAGATGTGATTTTCAACCTTCAGGGTACTACAGTTTATTTAATTAGTGCATATGAATGGATCAGATTGTTTAATGTTGATAAAAGTGTAAATTGTAGTTATGTACAGTAAAACTTCTTTAAGCGGCCAGCTGTCAGACTGAATTTAAATGTCCAGTTTAGAGGGGAGGTTGTTTTTCTCGAAAATGTAAACATATATTGACAGTAATTCTCATTAATTGTTTAGTTATGGTTGTGTTGGTTTAAACAGCTACATGTACCAAGTAAACTTACATACAAAATAACAATATTGATCCATCATCAGATGTTATGTTTATTAGTTTTTCATTTTTTAGATCTCAAGTTTTTATTTTTTTTTTTTTTATATGCAATACTTTATTGTAGAGGCATTTCATTTTTATCATCAGATGTGTTTTAGCAAAATTTCAACAAATTAAATTTTTAACATGATTTTTTATAGCAGTTTAACTGCATTGCAATATTTAGTGATCTTTATTCAGAATTCAGATACTTTCAATGTGGTGTAATTTAGTGTATTTAGAAGTTCAGGTTTTTAAAAATCTGATCATGTAAACATGAAATACTTAAAACATGGTGTATAAGATGTATTTAGCTGTGTTTTTTTTTTTTTTAAATCAATACCACATTTTGCATTTATATAGTGAAATTTGTATTCACTTAAAAACAGAAAATTCCAAAATAGTGGATGTTATTACCAATTTTTAGCAATGAAAAACCAAGACCAGCTTCCCGTCTTGCCAACACAACATTGATGATTATTTTAAACATTAATTCTTTTGAATTACAGTCAAACTTCATTTTCTCGAACTAGATGGGACTGTTTAAAAACTTTGAGATATCCGAGTATTCGAGATATCGAGGGTGAAATAGTTAAAAAATAAGTGGTTGGGACTTACAAATCACTTCGACATATCCATTGTATTCGAGGTATCAGTGTTCGAGATATCGAATTTCAACTGTATTTTCTTATTATATTCCTGTAAGAATATTGTAGTTGCTTGAACAAAGTTGATTTTAAACTTTGTACCAAACCAGATAGAGATCGTGCAACTTTGTATTTTGTGAAAAATTGCAAATAACACACACCACCTTGCTTGATCCTGTGGTTCAGGTGAGCTAACAAACCATACATGTAGTATAAAAATCTTTTTTGGTCACCAAGAGTTTATACTTGCACTGGAGAAAGAAAGTCCCATTGCATGTTAAGGATAACCGTTGTAACAAGTAGAAATATATGTACATTTTTTTTTTACAAATGAAATCATCATCTTTTGCTTTTTTATCCCATTTGACACAGTTTTGTTTGCTCATTACATATAGCTTTAATTAGTTAGAATTATTTTCTTGCTTTACTTGGGTATGGTATCTGACTCTTTTTTTTTTTATCTTTAATCAACATTTTTTGTTTTTACCACAATGTTATTAGTTAATTTGGACGAGATATCTAACAGATATCTAACAGATATCTAACGATTTTTGCTGTAAAGCCGAGCATTAAACTGTACTGTAGAATACAGTTACAGCAAACATGCTTATAATGAAGGGAAGTCATTTCCATTCCCCAATAGTCTTAAACCATATTAACTACATGCTGGATATAAAGAATTACTTTTATAACACATTCATATTGTCCATCCCTGAGACTTCGGTTTTTGCGTGTTTTACTGTACAGTTCTGTTATGTTCAAGATGAGGATATTTTCATTACATATAAGCTTTCTATAAAACATTAATTAAAATGAAGAGAAATTTTTATCTGTGATACTTTGTTTGCTGAGTGACTGGGTTTTTTTTGTTTTGTTTATTTTTATATATATACTGTAGAGGTTAATAGTGTATATAGAATTGTTTAAGAAGGAATCTCAATATTATGCCACAATCCAATGTTACTGTACTTAGAAATTACAGAATAATGGTACTGATATGTATATAAATACCTGTAATTTAGAAAGCTCAGTGCTTTTTTTTTTTAACAAGAATCTGTTTAAGTGGTACATATACTGAGAGTTAGGTCATTGTAGAATCAAAATTTACACAGACTGTAAATGTGGAAATGTTAGTATCCATGAAAATTGTAAAAATTTCATTCTGTTAAACTATCACTTTTGTAGTACTGGTGTTTTAATTCAAACTTTTAGGGAAATTAAGTCCAGGTAGAGTAAGGGAACCTGCAAAGCAGATTATGAAACAGTGTACCGGTAAACTGTCTCAAGTTATTTTCATATAAATTAGATAGTGTTATAAATTGAAATCACTTAAGATAATTTAAATTTTTAAGATTAATTTTAGAAAAATAGTACAGTTTGAAACTAAACAGATTTCTTTAGCTAATCACATTACAAGAATTAAATTTTACAGGAATAATATTATCGATATCACTATGGCATGCAATGTAGTGTTTGATTGAAAATGTGTTTTTGCCTAATGAGCTTTGTAAATGAGGCAATTTAAATTATGTTTTAGTGCATTCAAAGAATCTAAAAGATTATTAATATATACCTATATCAAACTGTATATACTAGTATAACCATCAGGTCATTTATCATGCATTCCATCCACAGTATATATTCTCTATCCAATATATCTCACCAGTGGTGTAAAGTAGATTGTTTTTTGATAGTGCTCAAAAACCATACTGATCTGCTTTATTAAACATATATACAGTAGTTTTATGATGTGCAATGTTGTAGCGACAAGTATCATAACATGCCCTTTTGTTACAATACATGTATATTTACTGTTCATGTACATGTAAATAAAATTCTTACTCTTGGTTTTGTTTTTATTATATAAATTAACTAAGAGGTATAACTGACACGATAGAAGTTAAAACCGAGATCATATTCATTTTATATTCTGACTTAAACTTCCGCGCATGAGTGTTACTTATCCTTCAAATGCATGACAACACATGTACTTTGATCATGTCAATGTTGCTAAAGTCTAATAATTAATTGAAAGCTCCTGCCTACAATTGAGTCCAATTGTTCCTTACTGGAAAGTGGAAGGGAGGCGTATTTTCAGTATAACTATGTGAATTTGATAAGTTTGTTTCCAGAGGAGGTCCTGAAATCCCCCCCCCCCCCACCTCCCTTCTAGATCTGTGTATGCCACTATAGTACACACTGCATTTTTAATATTCAATAAGAGCCGATTCTTTCCTAAAGTCCTATTACATATATATACACTGAAAGAAGTTAAGCTTGAAATGATTAAGGGTCCCCCACACCTTCGGAAAAAGCTTTGCATACAAGCCTAAATTTATACAGGGGATATATGTTTATTCCTTAGAGATATGGAATTTTAGCAATTGCGTTCAACTTGAAAATGACAGAGAAAAGATTCAATTATTGTGGGGAAATCAACTTTCAAAAATTCAATTCTATTCATAACAAGAACCCAATGGGCCACACCGCTCACCTGAGCAACAATAGCCAAAATAAAATCAGCTTTATCATAAGTCATATACAAAATATCTGGACAATATAGTAGAATAGATCCAGTATTAAAAAAATTCTAATTTTTTCTCTGGATATTCTTATTTAAACTTGAATCTACTGAGGATACTTCCACACAAATTTTAGCTTTTCTGGCCGAATGGTTTTTGAAAAGATTTTTGAAAAATACCAACAAATTTTCAATAATTCCTAATTCCATGTATCTCCCCTTAAAAGGGGGGCATGGCCCTTCATTTTATAAAAAAAACTTGAGTCTCCTTTATCCAATAATGCGTTGTGTCAAGTTTGGTTGAAATTGGCCATGTGGTTCTGGAGAAGAAGTCGAAAATGTTAAAAGTTTACGTACGAACGGACGACTTCGGTTTAGGTGAGCTAAAAATGCATTAAAAACATAATTAAATCTAACAATTCATTTTTTTTAATATTATCGAAATATTACGCATTTCATTTTGTGACAAATTACCAACCATTTTGGGATTCAAACCTAACCAAAAATTTTATATAGTATTGCATGGGGTATGTGAGCTTGCTCAATTTTTTTTTTAATTTTTTGCACTGCTTGTTTACATAACAAATAAATGTGAGCTCTGCATCTTGCTTATAACTCGACAATAAACGTAAAAATTTTAGCTGACTATACGAAATATGTATTTCAAACATTTAAATGGAAAAGTAAAATTTGAAAAAAATCGTGACCATGCCCCTTTAAATAATAATTATGGCTTAAAAATCCTATCTGAAGTTTAAAGGCAGACCTCATGGGTAATTTGTTGACCTCTTAATTGGTAAGAAGAAACTTAATTTCCCGTTGTTATTGATTTCCCCTTCCAAGTACTTAGAAGATTGTTTCCTACAGAAACCATACACTTGCATAACCAAAATTACCCTCCCCCAAACAACAACAACGATAAAATCAAAAGTAATATTTTTCTAATTTTTAATTTTATATATTTAGAAAAAAATATAATATATAGAATTCATAAAATATTATAAATGTATCAATTAATAATTGCAACAATGAAACAATATCATAATGTTTATGTAAATGAGATAAAATGTTAACATTGATATGCATTGTTCATTTGTGACATGAAACACTGTATGTTACATCGATATAGACATTTTATAAATCTTCTCTCTAATCAATGTTCGAGCCAAATAGAAAATTTACTCTATGCTATGTAGCATACTAAATATTCAACAATATCGAACAAGAATAGTGCCAACAATTTCACAACCACATTTATCTACACGTATTGAAAAAAAAATGTCAAAAATACCGACATTATATATTGCATACTTTGCAGCTGAAGGGTTATGGAATATTGATATAATTATTTTATTTTGTAAATTGACAAAAGAAACCCATACTGGAATGTAGAAATGTATTGGAACAATTTGTCACTGAATGTGATCTACACAACCATAATTAATTCTCACAATATACAGAATCGAGACATTCAAGATTTTATGGTTAAGAAAACAGCATCAACACTAAACAAACGTTTACATACTATGTCATATTAGACCAAAAATACCAAGAATGAACGTAAATTTTTCAGCAACTCAAGTCTAATAATCTCAAATCATATCAGAGCTGGTTATGAGGTAGGACATACTAAACACTACTCCACATGGCAGAAGCAAAATTTACATAAACAAGGCAGCTAAGCAGTACACAGTTTATATATTACATATAGTACACAGTTTGTTCAAAGCATTTCTTTGGCTCCATTTATCTTTCTTTATCTTGACCAGAACAGTGCATAATAATTATAATTTCACATTGAAATAACATATTGAGTGCTGTTTAGTCAAAAAACATGGCCGGTCATTGGAGAGGTGCATGACATATTCGTATATACACCACCTCTCTTGTTTAGAAAACACTTTCCTATCATCTTTCGTTAGCACTGTTACTAAAGGCATTTAGAGGCTTCATACATCAAACATGTTAACAGAAAATTAGATTAAAATTAAATTTAAAATGAACATACTCTTTAACATTGTCCAAATTCAGAATACTGCATAGAAAACCCCATATCGTTCTTTCTTTATAGGTAATTGCATGACTATATCTTGCTCTTACAAACTGCAACAAATTATTTGTGTCCATGTTCTCGTTACAAATTGCAACTTTTCTATTGCATTTCATTTGTGCTAACTTTGATGGTTTTCAAGTTCTGTAAAAAGGCCCATGTGTACACGTACAAGATTTTTGGTCTGCAATAATCCTATAGGTGCAATTGTTTTCCTGTCCCCTGTGACCCTATATGTACATGTTTTCCTGCCTGCGGTGATGGGGGGCCAGGTACTCCATACTGCCCATGGTTCGGTCGACCTCTAAGTCGTTTGCGTCCAGAACTGGATCAGGGACCTTACTCGGGGACCCAGACCATGTCTTTCTCCGCTTGGCTCGCTCAGCTGTAAAGAAAACCAATATTATAAAATTTTTGTTTTAAAAAAACTGTGGTATTTTTGCTCTGATTAAAAAAAATTGATTGACATTGAATTCTTTTTCTAACAGTTTTACAGCAAACTTTATCCATTTTTAAAAATTTTTTTTTACTATTAAAATGTAGGTTATTCATTTAAATTTTTTTTTACTAAATGTAGCTGTTTTATTTCTTCAATTTTCTCTTGCTCATATCTTTATTTTTACCTACTTTAAAAATTCATTTGTTTCAATTCGATCACTTATTTAAAAAAAATCACTAGAAAGTTTACATAGGAATACTTTTTAACAACTGACTTAAGGTGGAATAACACATCATCACAAAATGGCTAACCTCTGATTGAAACAACATTTTTTTATTTAAAGGATTTTATTGACCGTAACAAGTAACTTACTCCATAGCTGAGGGGATAACGTGTCGGGCTTGTGATCCATACATCCCGAGTTTGAATCCCACAGGGGCTTTTGTTGTTAATTATATTCATTTTTTATCCCCACACTGCAAATTATTCGCTTATTTGACATATGTACAGTTTATTTATCATTATATCTCTCATAATCAAATAATTTACTGTTAATTTGAGTGACTTTTTCCAGGTGTGTTATTCCACCTTAAATAGAAATTACCAGTACACCATGATGTACAATTGTACATATTACATGTACGTACATCTGAAAGTTTTAATCATTAATTACTGGTACAAGAAATATTCTTTTACAAATACACACTGTTAAATTTCGCTATTTGAATGTTACACAAGTTAGAATCATGCTAAATCAACATGCTCTTACAGCAATAACATTTAATGGTCTTTGTTTTATCAAAGAACCAACAAATTTCAGGCAAACAAGGTTAAAAACTCATGCTATCCCATATTTCACTAATAGCATTTTCATCTAAAATTATCTTTTTAACACTCTAAACGCATCTATAAAGGAAAAAAAAAATAGATTCTACATGTATTCATAAAAGAAATTGATGTCCAATGAATTGCTAATAAAATAAGTAACAGGTTGAACTTTGGTATGGGTATGGTGAGACGATTTTGCAGTTGGTGTGTAAGAACTTGATCAGAGAGCAACATGAGGAATACAAATCAACAGAGGAAAAAGAAGTTAGGAAAATAATAAAGATTCAAAAAGTTATCATTGTTAGAATCATCCTTCATAAAATTTGAAATTAAAATGCTAGTACAGTGTATATGTACATGTATTAACAAACCATTGTTTGAAGAAAGTACAAAATGTAAATCCTTCTTAGAACATGTATTTAAGACATCCACAGGAAAAAAGCAAAGAAGTATGATGATAAAATTGAAAGTAAATTCTAAAAAAATATCTATTCTTAAATTCATATACACATACTGTAATAATACAGTCCAATTTGATTATATTATTTATTTGATAGCTATACATGAAAATGGTTTTGACAGAGGTCCAATGTGCTGTAGAGAGACAACAACCAGTGTTAAACAACCAATCAAAATCAATGTTCTATCACCATGGCATCACCTTACCTGCTGTGTAAATACTGAGCATCATGTGACTTATTTGCAGATGCTAGAAGAAATTTCATTATGATATTGTCAAAATCAAACCAGAAACTCATTAAACCATAGTGTTTGATAAATAAAAATAAGCAACACAGTATGACTCAACCCCAAAACATTAAAGTGAAGGTAAAAATATAAATGAATTTCCCATGCTAGCAATGAAAAACTAATACATGTATTGATAAACTAACAATTCAACACACAAAATAGAAATAGGATCAAAGTACACACTAGCTTTACAAGTTTAATACCTTGGATGCTTTGGGAAATCTAATTTACGTAAAAAACAAAAAAAAATAATTCTAAAGATATTTCTCCCAAAAAGGTAAAATCATCACAAAATATCATGCATTTGGTTCCCAGACCTAGAAAATTAAATTAAAAAATAAAATTCATCCTATGGGTGAGAGGATGAGGGTCACGTACCGGCTGCCTGCCTCGATTTGAGGGTGACCTGTTTGGCCAGTTCTTGGCTGACTGCCAGGAGATGAGCTCGCTTGATCTTCTGCTCGTGAGCCTGTTGGTGTATCTCCCCCACCTGGCTGACGTCTGGCTGAGATAGCGAGTGCTGAACACTGAAAAAACGATACGGTCAGGTCAGTGACAGAGGCTCTGTTATATATCTAAACTAATTAGAATACATATACTGTGGATTAATGTACATGTAGATTTCCCATTTACCCAATAATTTACAAGACCTAATGAATTTGATGAGTTGTTGAAAACATTATTTAGTACATGTATAAAGTACATGTAATAAAGTGCTGTGAAGAAAAAGCACCAATTTAGAAAGGCGACAATAGAAATTGCAAGTTCTAAAATTCCCCAATAAAATCATCCTCAAATCTGCCTTGTAAAAGCGATAGAACCACTGGTATTACAAAGTCAAAGAAACCATGCATGCAAACATTACAAGTTCAGACCCAGACGGACAGCAGTGTACATTAATGACAACATCTAAACTTGACCACACATTTGAGGTCTACCACACTGACCTGGAGTTGGTGAGCAGTCGTTTGATTTTCTCTGCCTTTTCCTCCCGTTTGATCTTCTCTTCCTCCGTGACGCTCTCGTCGTCCGAGTCGGGGATGTACCTCTCGGGGATTTCCACTTTATTGGGCACATACAGCTACACACAAAAACAAGCAGTGTCCACAAACTCAATCATCACATGCAGAAGAGTTTCCATAACTCTCTGTGATTCTGTTCTCATCTCAAAAACATGCAACTATTTTTAAGAAAGGCAAATAAATCCATTTACAAGCAATTTTCTAAAAATCAAAATTATTAGAAAAATTGAGGAAAGAGTCTTTTTTAGTTCAAGAATTATATTAAGGATGTTATTTTTTATCGAGTTAGCAGATAATTAAATGCATTAATTGCATAAGAACAGTTCACAGGCATGCTGAGTTATAAAAACAGATCATATGAATATACTGTATGTGCCATACAATGCATATCAATGAATATGATAGGTTGTATATAATATACACAATATGTACTCAAGACATGATACACTTAACATGCTTTCTTTCACTTGTCAAAATGTGCTACATGTATTTACACTACTGGAAACAGACAGCAAGCATTTCCCAAAAAATCAGGTTATTTTCATGGCTGATTGATTTCCTTAGTCAGCCAAGGTAAAATACACAGGTATCCGTAAATACAAGAGATTATTATGTCTTTTACTTTATTTTATTTTTGCCTCAATGGTTATATCATTAATATAAAATTAAGTAGCTGTCTGTATCCTTACCACTGTAATTACACACACCCATTAACATGACAAGATCTAGTACACTTACAATTTCCCTCTCTATGGCCTCTTCATCCAACTGGTGGGGCGTCTTCTGGGAACTCTTGACAATGTCTGGAACCATGTCCATCTATAATCACAGATAAGGTAAGATGAGAAAATCAGTACAAAGTTATAGGGGTGTCATAAAATAGGAAATAATATGTAAATCATGTGTAAATCTAATTGCATTATAGAACTTCCATTTTTAATGGCTATTGCATTTGAATGCATAATTTTTATATAGGTACATATACCGGTATATATTTTCCATAAGAAAGATTACATATCTTCATGCAAAGTCATACACATACATGTATATATGAATTCATAAATGTATAATTATATATTGAGAGCAATTCAAGCATTGTTTGGACATGAAGCCGAGATAACATATACAGAAACACTAGCAAATCTAGGCCTGTTGATTGACAAGCAAGACCATTGACTCTCGGTCCATCGGTTTGGGTCAACCCCCACTCTACCTGTAGTACCAGTGAGGAGGACTTACTCTGTTGGTGATCAGGTCCCCTGCAGCGGTGTTAGGGGAGGTGGGCGTGATGAGAGAGGTCTCTAGCCTGACCGGCTCACTGCTCGAGATGGTCATGTACCGCCCCCTCGGGGTCCGCTTCACATTGAACATCCCCGTGGAACTGTGAGCACTGCCTGGCATGGATCGGTTCGTGTGGTTCGGTTCATCGTTGAATGGTGGCTGGACTATGATTCGAGTGGCTTTGACCACACCGTCCCTGCTAGGCTGGTGAAATGAGCTGCTATTGGTGGAGACAGTGACTGGGGATTCCACATGAGTAACAGGGGAAGGAGTGTGGGATTGCAGGTGAAAGGGTACGAAAGGTCGCGGCCCCATCAGATGGAGGCTAGAAGAGCGCCGTGAGGATGGAGCAGAAGAAGGGTTGCTAGGCAACACAGAGGACCAGGGTTTGCTTGAATTTACCGGAGGCAGATTCTCGTATACTGGGTGGTTACCAGTAGAGTTAGCTGTTTGTGGCTCTACAGCCTAGAAAGCACAAAATATCATTTATTTATACATGTCATTACAGTTAAGATTTTCTTTTCCAGTTATGAAGAATTAGTTATGTACATATACATTTCCATGTAAATGTGTTATTCTCAGTCTTTTGATACACAATCTGGTTTTTACCTGGTCACTTGACTCTCCTTTATGATTCCAGGAGGGGTCTGTGATAAAAACAAAAGAAGGAAAAAAACCTATTATAAAAGCTGTTACTGGACTTGCATATAAATAATAAATATATGAATATGTACGTATAACTTTCCTTTTATATAAAATATACAGATAATACAATATTCCTCTTTATTTTTTTCTGTTACAGTATAAAGTATTAAACACATAACAAATTGAAGATAATAAATATCATTCACATCAACAACAACTCAACATGTGATATCATGAACACAGGGTACATGTATATTCAATTGATTTCTAGTAAATAAAATAGGGTATGTTAATAAATTAAAAATGTGAAATTTTAAGAATTAGTTACTAAAGGGTGATCTAGGAACATTCCGTGTAAAGTGCTGTTTCCAAATAAGACAAAACAATAAAAAGAGAATAATGAAAAAATGTTGACAAAATAAATGTGAATAATATTGAGATGCAAATCAGTCTTCACTCAGCAAAGCTAGCAATTAATTTCACTGCAAATCGGAAAATCTGGCAAGTATTCCTTTTTTTTTTTTTTAGAAGATTGTCAACCCCCTCCTCCCAATTGACCCGAATCAGAAAAGACAATGTCGTTTCTATGGCGACATGATGACATCATAACTGACCAGGGCTAACATCCTCCCGGCGAGTTTTGTGATTTTCTTTGCGCTGTTCAGATTGCCGCTTCACGTCTCTAACAGTTAACACTTTGGGTTTCTCTTTGGGAATAATACCTGTAAATTCAAAGCGTCAAGGATATTTACATGTATCCATTTTTTCCCAAAAGGAAATTGCCCTCTAAGCAATCTACAAGCAGAAATGCCTTCCCTGAATGTTTTGTTTTCAGAATATATAGTGCTAAATGCTGTTTAAAAATTCTGAAGATTACATTTAAGAAAATTTGTAAGGAAAAAAATGCAAACAGTCTGCCTATCTTACAATGAAATTGTTGATGTTTAAAAGCTACAGTATACAGGGTTATTTTTGCCCTTCTACACTTGCAAACTGTTTCGCCCTGTCTTGAATTTGCCCAAGCACAGTTAGAATAAATGCTCTTTCTTAATAACACAGTATTTAAAAGTTGTTTTGAATTTGCTCAGTGTTAAATTCGACCAGGTCATTAAATTCGCCAGCTGATGAGGGCAAAAGGGACGAAAATGAAATGAGGGCATATATTTTTCTGCATACAGTTATCCTTCATCTTTTATCAATTAAATTTTAACAAAGACAATAAAAATTACACTGTCAGTGCAGACAAACTGTTTGGATTTTTTTTGGTGACCAAAACAATAATAAAATGAAAATGCCAAATGTCAAAGCTGTTTATATCAAATATGCATTAATTTTGCCAAAAAATTAAATGAAATTCAGAACAAACAAATTCATGCCATTAAAACTATAAAACAAACAACCTGCTATTATATTATAATTCTAAAATCTGCTAAGCTTTTCGTATATTATATGTATTCCTTATTGAAGCTCTCTGAATACACAAGTAATATATAGATACATATATATAGTAATTGTCCTCCAAATATTTACAATGTATATAATGCATGCATACTTATATAGACTGTTTATCAAAATGACCAATCTCCTTGGATGTCTTTGACAAAATTGTCTTTAATGACAAAGACAATACCTATTCAAATTTTATCCTGAAAACAAACTGGCTTGGCAGATAGTACATGTATGTTATGTTAATAAAAAAAACATTTTCAAATCTAAACTGGATTAAAAAAAAAGAAAAAGAAACTGATAAATGTTAGAAACATTTTAATGAAAAAATGTTATATTCTCCACAATGCATTGTGTTTCCCATGGTGCAACCTTGTGGTGGTGTTCTATTATCAAAACTAGCTACCAATAGCACCAACCATATCTGCCACCCAGTTTTACATACCAAAGAAGCGCTTGGTGTTTTCGTCGGCCTCTGAGATGTCCCACTGGCTCTCAGGGCTGTCTACAGGAGCACCTCCTGGGGAGAGAGAGGAGCTCTCCAGCGAAACATTCTGTTCAATAAAAATCAATAACATGTTTTTCATTTTTCTTCTTTTATTTCCACAAAGATGCAGTTTTCATATCTGTATTCTTTACAAAATATGTACACGTAGTGCTGATTTCATCGCCAAATGTTCATCTCCAAAAAAACTCACCGACCAGAAAAACTATTCTCCAAAAATTTATACCAAAATATGATCAAAAACATACATGTTACCATCTTACAAACTGACATATTGAAAATAAATATCTTTAGCACAAAACTCTTACATTCTGGGCAACTAGGGTTTCAAATCTGGCTGTGTCAGTGTCTGTGTTCTCCAGTGGGTAGCCGGCACCCCGGGGCAGTGAGTTGTAGCTGTGGAGCACCTGCTGGACCTGGGACAGGTCCTTGGAGTCCCCAGTGTCAAGGTCAGTTTCCAGATAAGTGCTGGGCAGCTTCTCCACCGCCTTGTTTCTGTTTGTCTTGGGTGACTCTATAAATATGAAGATCAAATGCATACCTTTATTACTTTATTTCCTCTCATTAGGTTTATTCCATTTGCCAAGGTAGATTTAATTAGATTTTTAAATTTTTTTTTTGTAATTTACTACCCATTTAATTATGAGATGTCATTTCTTTAATCTTGATATCCCACACACTAAATTTCAACCTTTCTCAGATTTGTCCAGAATGCTTTCAAGTCTTCCATACAAAGTGCAAATTCATTTTTTTTTTTTAGCAATAGCTCCCCTTTATCTCACCTTTTTCTGATTTTTCCAGCATGTTTTCTAGTTCCCCTCCTAAGGACAGTCGGCGGAAGCGTTTCATGGCCTCCGACAGCTCGGCTTGCTGTTCTGTCAGTCCCGCCATCATGTCCTGTACTCGGGCCAGATCCTTCTCCATCTTGACTTTGTTCTTGTAGTTCTCTTCAGACTATGTAAAGAAAAGTTAAAGTTCCAAAATCTGCATCTTCACATTTACTACTGAGTCTATCTATAGACATGTTTCAGTGAACATTTTCACAACAATCAAACATGGTATATACCAGAGAAGGTGCACTCTTGCTACGATTAAGTTCTCCATGAACCTTTGACCTCAAAAGAGCCACCTCATGTTCCACTTTATTGTTCTCTGCCGTTGTTTCTTCCAGTTCCTATGGTTAAATAAATAAAAAAACTCAATAAAACTTGAAATTTTTTAAAATTCCAATTAAATGCACTCATACAATGTAAATCTTGGTGTATATGGCTACATGCACAGCCTTGTAGAATCTGACCTTAGAAGCCTGTGCCAGATACTGCATGATTCGGGAGTGTTCTTTCTCTATCATCCTCTGCTGTCTGAGGAAATTGTCAAGTTCGCGGGGGTTGTCTCGACTCATGTCCTGTTGTCTGAGGATTCCTTGTAAAGCCACCTCCAGCATGTCCTGTTTAATGTACAGATACTTATATTATCATACATGTGTACAAAAAAAACTTATTTAAATCTTTTAAATCCACATTAATACGAGATCTAATGTACATTTGGTTACACATTTGGTACAAATTTCTACGATTATCAATATTTAAAATATAATATTTACATTCAGAGTATATTTCCCCTTATGTTTGCATTGGAGATTTGTGACATTCAATGTTCAATGATTCATTTCTAACCTGATCACGGCGTATACCGTAAGCACAAGTAAACATCATCATGCATATTTAATAGATACATTATTAATTGTTAGATTTATTGAAACGTTCCACATACCTAACCAATTTAGTATGTACTTTGAAAAATAACGTTAAATCATAGCTATCAAAAAAGAGTTTTCCCATCAACGTTTCTGGTACTATATGTTTGAGCCCAGAAGTGCACTAAATGGCATGTTTTATGGCTGATCCATCTATTATTCATATCCACGACAAAGAGCGTATATATTGGCTTTAAAGCGATAAATAAACATCAGAATAAAAACATGTATGAATACAAGCATTGAATGTTTATTTTTGGATATCGTCGGTCCTATAACATACCAGGCCATGCAGACAAATTATCATACCGCGCTAACACATGGTATTCAATTTGTCTGCATGGCCTAGTGTGTTATAGGACTGACGATATCCAAAAATAAGCATTTAAGGTATCCGATCCATAATAGCACCAGATTCAATGAATCTGGATGCATAACAGATGTGTATGGGCTTAATACTCTGTATACTTGGACAAAGTTTTCATTTTTAAGTATCAATATGTAAGAGAGGAATGTGTCCTAATAAATGACCTTTTCCTTTTCTTGAAGAGTTGTCCCCCTTTCCTTTTAATCTAAAAAATTTAATTCTAAAAAGTTGTATTCGGTATCAGATTTATTTTCAATAGATTTTGTATTCCTAATTATTAGATACATCTTTCCACCAAAACATTTATTGATATTCTTTGTATTTTACTTTTACTAAAAATTGTGCTTGTCTCCATAGACCTTAATGCAATCTTCATTAATTAATTACTGCTTAGTTAACAATATTTTTGAAAATTTCTCTCTGTAAATCTTTTTCTACTGTAAAATGCTTTGAATTAATATCAGAGTATTTAATTAATGATGGATATTCGAGGTAAGAAAAATTAGGTCCTAATATGGGTTGGATACCTTAATGCTTAAATATATTGTTGAAGATGTAATTCACAATTTCTGTTTATACAATTTCATAAATAAATCATTATTTGAGTATTTACACTGTTTTATTGATAAAGGAATGAAAATTCATGGACAGTGGGTACCCATGACATCTCCTCCCCTAACAAAAACAACAACAACAGCAACAACAACAAACAACAACTGACCTTGTCCTCCTGTAGACTGGTGACCTTGAAGGACTGCTCCTGTAACATGCGGTCCAGTTCATACAGCCTCTCTAACTTCTCCTGATCAAACAAACACACATTCAAAATCATCCATATTGATGAAGTCATTCAAATACACTAATGGTTTGTAGACTGGTGATCATGATACAGGTATTTGATCAAGTTTTTATTGTTGATTTAAAAAAAATTCTCATTTACTTAACTGTACCATCAATCAGCAAATATTTTCACTGTTTGTATTTGATAATAATGAAAGCATATTTCATTGAAGGCTCAAAAGGGATGGGCATCTGGCAACCCTCTTTCAAAATTTACGAGTACATGTACCTCAGGTCATATTAAGTTAATATTTATATGACCTTGACCTTGGTGATAATGATGTCGTACCTCAAGGTCAGCTTCGTCCTTGGTCAGCTGTTGGATCTCCTCCCTCAGAGTCTGCACCATCTCATCCTCCTGGTGTTTACGAGAGAACTCGATCATCTTCTTTGGAGGAGTGTACTCCTCGGGAGATAGCAGGTGCTGTATACAACAAGAAAGATACATGTTCAACCTACATAGACCATGTCACACTTAATCACAACAAATTCGACAATGTGATGTTATTGAAACAAGAAAAAAGCTGTCAATGTGACAGCGAACCGGGTTTTCTTTTGTGTGAACAGTATCCATAATCCATTTGTCAACCTTGAATTGATAAAAACTACCTGTCCAGAGAAACAGGGTACTCTATATGCAATATTTTTCCCGAAAATAATTAAGTTCAACAGCTGGTATTTTTTTCATAAATTATCAAAAATCAAAATCCAAGTAATATGCACATCTCTAATATATGGTACAATTGATCTGCAAAACAACAACTTCCTATCTTGAAAACTGTTGGAGGAGTTATCCGTTGCATAGCGGTACCCTATATGCAATATTATGCAGAAAAATGACTAAGTTCATCAGCTGGTATTTTTTTCATAAATTATCAAAAATCAAAATCCAAATAATATGCACATCCCTGATATATGTACAGTTGATCTGCAAAACAACAACTTCCTATATATATCCAAAATAAGTGGATATAATGGATATAGAATATCAGGTAGTTTTAAACCTTTCAACAAATTTTGCCGAAAGGCATGCCCATATATATAATAGTGGGGTTTTTTTCATTAAATGTGAATTCTGAGTACTTCAATGCTGAATAAAACTGGCCTGTGTGAAAAACTCTCATGTTCACATTTCTATGAACTTCTCCGAGCTATATCGTTAAAAAGAATAAAGTTGAGCTGACCTTTCTGTACTGGCTAGCCATCATGTAGTTGTCGCCCCCATACAAGCTGCCCATGTTGACCATGTTGTGGACCAAGTTCACCAAGGGTCGGTATACTTCCAACTAAAAAGAAAAAAAATTCGTAACTTCTTTTTACAGCATTAATTTTACCAGTTTGAACTTTAGTTACATGTACAGCACATGCAATTCCTATTTCTTCTGGTATGAAGTTTTTTCTTACAGTACATACCCTGTTTTCAACATCTTCCAGCTGATGCTTCAGTCCCACATAATCATTGTGATCCTCCTCTAAGCTGATGTCTACAGGTCCCCCTCCCAAATTTCGAACCCTGTAGTTCATCAAGAAGATGCAATAAGTCATCAGAACAAGCTTAACATGAATCAAGATAAATTGTTGATTACACAAAGAAAGAGCAAAATAAAGCAAGCAAAATTACTAGGCAAAAATTCACAAAGCTGGTGCATTATCAATAAGAAATAAAGGGATAGCATCATTCAGGAGTTATGTGATTGTTCTCTTACATCTGTCTGTATCGATGTTCCGCCGGCCGTCTCTCCTCCAGCCTCTGTCTGATAAAGTTGCGGACATTTTCTTCAGCTGCCTGTTCTCTCCTGAGCTGTATCAGCATCAGCACTAACTCATCATGCTAAAAATACAAATGTAACTTTTACAAATTATTAAAGACAACACAGCAAGTTAGTTTTAGATAGCAGGTAACCTTTCTACCCATTTAATTTTTTTTTTTTTACATATTTAAAGTGCAACTTCTCTCTGTGCCCTAGAACAAAATTTTGCTTTTTGTATAATTTACCCCTACTCCCTTCGAAAATTTTAATTTCTATTGAAATACATACAATTTTAGGATACTTTGACAGAACTTGGGAAAATTGTGAGGTAATAGCATTGTAATATTTAATATCAGACTGTAAGAGATATCTCTTATACAAGAGGGACACACGTCAATATAACATTTACTGACATGCTATGTACTGTTTTCTTTCTGCCAGATTTCACTGAAGAGATTCTAATGGATAATCTGTAGTTATGAAAATGCTCCATAAACCCCCTGTATAAAACAATAGTTAATACCCACCGTTTTTCCAATGAGGTCGCCAGCACAGATGCTCATTCTGATTCGGCTGCCTCCCAAAGGATATTTTTTGTTCATATTGGGAATTCCTGCAGTTTCCTGCAAAGAAACGGATTTGAATATGGTATTAAAATCACAAGAAAAAAGAATGTGAAAAGCAAAAATTTGAAGCTAACAAAAAATCAGGTTTTCACATACATAACAATTTTATGATCTGCATAACTGGATCGGGGTTACTTATCTTTCAAAAAAACTTACAAAAATTTCCTTAAAGTAAGACTCAAAATGCAAATGATTGTAATTTTCCACCTATCCAAACATCGACTTACAATGACTTGGGAGTCGGGCATGTTTGGGTCCTCTTTGACGGTATGAATCATCCCCATTGGTGGAAGCTTCTTGTTTCCCTTTCTGCCTCCTGCATCTAAAAGACAGAAAACAAATTGGTCCTCTAGCAAATCAGTTTCCATCACATTACTATTATATATAGTTGTATAATTGTGTTACTAGATATTGTTCTGCACATGAAGGAAGAAAGAAAACTTAGGTTAAAAAAATCTATTAAAAAGACTGGCATAAATGTATGTACATGATTATATTTCTATTGGGTAATGTTTATATTGGTTCATAAAAAGCATGCAAATATAGTAATGATACTGATATTTATAAATATATTGCTATCTGGTTATTTTACCATCCTTCTCCAAATTATATCCTTACACAGATCATGCATTCACAACATTCTACCCACACAACAAAAAAATGGCCACAACATCCCCTAAGCAATTACACTGATATTTGACAACATCAAGCAAAAACATTTGGTTGTATTTTTAAACCATATCCAAAATAAAACAAAAATCTAGTTTTTTCTCTCAAAAATCACATCTACCATAACCAATATCTTTTTACAAGTGAATTAATTGTTATCCATGCAATCCTTTGTTTATAACACATAAAACACAAACAACAAACAAACAGAAAAGAAAATTTGGTTTGTGAGCAGATGTTGTGAATGTATGTACTGCTTCAAAGGGTTATGCAAGTTCCTGCCAATGATGTTGCACAAGTCACACCAGAATACCTTGTCTTTGATAGACAGGTTGTGGGTGGGGCCTTTGGCCCTCTGACTCCTCCCTCCTGGACATTTGGGAACTCGCGGTGGAGAGCCTCTTTTTGACGTCAGTCTCACTTTCGGCATCGTCTTCTGCATTGTACCTGTAACCATCCATGGTGGGTCGTGATGAGTGTCTGCCACCTTGGGGTAAAGCTCCGTCAAAACTACGGTTGGTGGATTTATCATTCATTGGGGCATTCTGTATGAACAAGTTATTGACTCGGTTGACATTGAAACCATCCAAAGAATGTCTTTGATTGGTTGGCTGTCTGGACTCATTGACTACTTTGTGTTCACTGATAGAGTTCCTTTCTGACTGCTCGAAATCCCGCCTTTCATTTTGATGCATTGAGAAACTTTGATCATGGTCTCTACTATGTTCATTCATTGAATGTACACTTTCATTCATCAAGTATTGATCATTTCTAATGTTATTTCTATCTACTTCTTCATCATACATATGTTGCTTTACAAGCGTTTCTTCTTCTGGAGACCCACTCCTACTCAGCTGTCTCGAGATGGAGTTATCGGGACTGCTCATTCGCCTGCGAGCAAGGTCGCTGGCGTCAAGACTCTTGAGCACCTCCTTTGAGCCTGACCTTAGCATTGAGACTGAGTGAAATTCCTTAACTATCCTCGGCTCCTCTGAACTATCCTCACCCTGCTGATTGTTGGGATCTAGAATATACCCATACATATACACAAAACCGATATCCTACATAGTTACACAACATCAAGCAATACAGAAACTGGCATGCTTCTAAGATATAGCCACACCACATGCATAATATGAAAAGCTGTTGCATAGGCTACACGACTCAGTGTCTAAATACACATATTTACAGACTGACATAATTTAGATGCAATGCAAAGGATTGAAGGCAAGATCAGTAATTTTGAAATGTCAGAAACATTACCTTCATATTTTTTTAATGTTTTACTCATGTAATATCCTATTTTTCTATTTTCACATTCATGGTGCTATTTGTAATTTCTCTAGCTAAGCCATTATTTAAGTGCAATTTCAAAAGTAAACTAGAAACTATTATATTAAGAAAGAAAGATAGAGAATCTCATGTGCAGATGAAGATAAGCTATTTTTAAAAATACAAATAATTAAATAATGAATATAGTATTATTAAAACTGTCAAAAAGCTATATATAGTATAAATTTTCTCCCTCTTACATTACTTTATTTACAATTAATTTTCCTTTGATATTCAGTAATACATTTATTATCTACCTGCAATGATACCTATATTCCAACTACACATATACATTAGAAGCAAACATACTTGTCTTGTAGCCATTCTGGTTTCTGTGGCCAGCCTCATTCTGACGAGGATTGCCTTGGTATCCAGGATGTAGATGATTGCCTTGGTAATTACTGCCTCCTCTCTAAAAATACAAAGCAGGTCTTAACACTCAGAATATTGTGTCTCAATGGCTCACTGTCATGGTGGCTTACAGTTGAGACTTAAAATTTTCAAGCACTTGCTAGACGAATATTTTCAAAACTTGATAATTTTTTTCATTTGATCAATGAATTCTTACAGGGAATTGAGGTGCTGCTTCGTTGGTGGGTGTGGGATAATTGAAATAAGCTGGCTGCTGCATCCGTAATTCTAAAGCTCTCTCCGCGTCCATGAGTTCCCGCGACGTCTTTGGAGTCTTGGCCTGGGCTAACTCCTCCACATACTGAGAGCGTACCGCTGTCGGAAGTGGTGGGCGGTTAGGGGCTGGGCTGACCTGGTCATCGTACCTGTGAGACAGGGCGTCCCCAATATTGACGTACGTGTGGGGAATATCTACGTACAGGTTGTTCTGACTGATGGGCAAGCTGAGATTTTCCCTATTGGTTGGCTGTGGTTGACCATTGGGCTGGCCATTGGGTGGTTGGTCTTCAGTGAGGTACAGCCTAGGGGGCTCCTTGGGCTGTTGGTGGGAGGAGCGGCCGGGGTAGTTCTCATCATGCTCTGGCCTGATTCTCCCGTGCCTCAGAATCTGGGGATCCTGGGGGTACCCCCTCTCATCTCTGCTGTAGTTACGATCCAGCTGTGCCTCAGCCCTCTGAGGGGAGTAGTATCCATAGTTACTGGTCTCGCTGGTTTCTCGAGAATGATTTGAGGGAGGGATGATGTCTGGTCGCTCATTAGATCTATGAAGAATTACAGAGGGTCATTACATACAATAATTTCACACTATTTTTTTATTTTAAGACAAGTACAAATATACTGATAAAGTAGATTAAACGTGCTTTAACATATATGTAACACCCACATATGGTACATAATGTCAAATTGTAGTCGTTATCAAATACTGTTATATTAGTATTTTAAGACATTTAAGTTTAAAAAAGTCCTAAAGAAACCCCTATTCAAATGTTACACATTACATTTGTTCATTTAAGATATTTTAAAAATAAATCCAAAGTATGAAAAAGAAAAAAGAGTACCTTGGATCATATTGACCCATGGGAACATACGGATTGTCATCAGCCTTTCCGCCAGGTGACCTTTGACCTTGAACTCTATACTCCTTAGTCCTATGATGCCCACCTCTCTCTTCGAACCTTTCGTGAGGCGAGAGATCACGATTCAGTTTTTTCACAGGTTTGCTATAAACGTCGTCTTGATTATCCTGCCTGACTGGTTCCCTGTCATAAGCTGCCCTGCTGTAGTCCGGTACTCTGCCATGTAAACCTTGCATTCCGTCTGCTTTGTCCTGGTAATTCTGAGCACGACTCTCCTGAGTATTCATTCTTGGGTATGTGTTCCTCTGATCATGGTCATTGTAAGATCTTTCCTGAGAATTTGGATCAAGGTTCAACCACCTGTTTTGAGGGTTGTCATGTTGTAATGAATTGTCTTTTTGGTAGTTTCTCGAGGGTGGGATTTCCTCACTATGAGGCCTTGCTCTGTCTGGTTGTCTGTTCGGTGGCCTATGGTCCACTTGCTGGGCCCTTGAATCTGAGGGAAATTGTTCATATCTTCTTTGAGTTGGGTCACGATTTTCAGAGTATTGGCCTCTATCACTATTTGGAGAAAATTGAGGCTGTCCTTCTCCTTGATAAGGCCCGAAAGCTGACTGCTGATGAGTCTTCCTGGACGGAGGAAATTCTGGTGGCCCACTGAACCTCTTCTTCACATCTTCATTCTCATCTTCATCCCATTCCATGAATGCTGACTTGGGAATCAGTTTTGGTGTGTTGTTATTCGGTTCTGGAGATCTCCTTCAACGAACCAAAAAATTTATTATACACTTTAATAGAAAGGGTTAAAAATAACTAACACACATGTCAATAAATGACATTTCACAATTTTTATCTATTGTCAACGTTCACTCAAGTTCTGCACTTACTTGGGAACCCCTTTTAAGGCAGCTGCTAGTTCCAGGGCTTTGATCCATCTCTCCATGTCCCCTTGATTGTCAGAAGCGAAAAAACAAGTCTTCATGTTGTTGTGCTCAGCCTTGAAGGAGAATTTCTTGTTGGTTTCTCCAAGCGCACATCGGGATATCTGGTAGCTGGGCAACAGGATGGAGCTAACGGAATGCCGCTCCTTGTCATCTACATTAGGCAACGAGAGAGACATTCAATAATCTTTCACTGAAAGGCTGCTCAGCTTCTTTTGTAAGTATGAAATACAGCTGAATTTTTATGGACTATTATTTACAGGTAAATAGGTGAATACCCGAGAAATCCACAAAATTTGAGCCCTCAAAAAGACATGATGAATTATCATCAACATATATGTTCATCATTAGCTTTTTAAAAACAAAGTTTAAATAACAAACTACTTCTTACCTTTGTAGAAGTAAAGTCCAAAGTCTGCGAGAACACACCATCTTTTCTTCCATGACTTTAGGCCACTACCCTCCTGTTATAATCAAATAGCGATAACATGATAAACAGTACTGGTAGATAAAATAAAAATTCCCTTAACACAACCAGAACAAGTTAGTTACCAGAGATCTAGATATAAACCGTACTTACCTGGCGATACAGCCAGCCTCTTATGGTCACCATGGCAGTTTCCTCTCGCTTGGCTGCTGGCGCCTTTAGGGCTCTGTTAATTAAGGGAGGAAAAACCATGATTAACTTACTCCATTAATCAAAACTTCTTTATTTATTTATTGAACTTTCAGAATGTGAAGGGTCAGAGGTAGAAATCAGTTGCCTACCGTAGCTTTGTTGGAGATCTTATTGGTGATTTCTGTAAATTAAATGCCCAAAAAAATGATAAAATTAGAATACATGCATGTGAATATAATATTATGTATGTTTAAAACAAAATCATGATTTAATGATATGAACTGATATAAACAATTCTCAACTTCATAGGCTTTGTTTAATATGTATATCTGTACTGGAGAAAATGGCACATAAATTTTGGGCAAAGAAAAGAAGAAAGAGAGAGATAGGTTTAAAACCTATTTAGGCCTCCTTAAACCTTATGTTAGGCTATACTTACTGGGGGTCTGTGCCCAGGACTGTTTGGGGGAGAGGCAGCAGAAGTTGGTGATCTGAAATGTCAAGTTCAACACTCATTTGAATAAGTCAATTACTGAGATTTTCCTTTTCCTATATTTTTTCAATTGTATCCCATAATAACTGCATCCCATAAGTATAGTATGTACAAATCAGCACAATAATACACAGTGTATGTTTTTTCAAACATCAATACGAGGGTTAGTAGAAAAGTTTGCGGACAAGTTTGATTGTGAGCGGACTATTCGCATGATACCAGCGAAACTTTTCAGATTTAAACTTGACTTATTTTCTAAGAAATATGTAAAGATTTGTTTTTTTTTAAAAATGCACCATAAAAAATATACAGCTTAATTATTATGATAAGATATGCTTCACGGAACATGTCAGTTTTTTGTTTTTATTTTGTACGCATTTTTCCTTATTGAGAAAATGTACCGTTTAAGCGCATAAAAATGCACGATATTTCATGACGTCACAATAACTTATGAAGGTCATTTTGTGAAAGTTTCAATTAAATTGAAGAATTTCTGACGTTTTATCGCCGAATATGGACTACCAATGCTTGAAAATTGAATCAAAAACGTTAACGTCAACGGACACCTTGGAGCACCGGGCCGTCATTAAATTTTGCGTGCATGCAGAAAAATCTCCGATGGAGACAAAAAGGTTCTTAGATGCTGCTGGAGATGGCCCACGTGTCTATTTTAATAAGACAAAGGTTTACAATTGGAATCAGAGGTTTAAAGATGGAAGGACTGATATTTTGAGCTCTTGCAGCACCCCCCACCCCCATACAGCCCAGATCTTGCACCTATGGATTTCGCTTTATTTCCTTATCTAAAGTCGAAACTGCGTGGACAGAGATTTTCTGACCTAAATGATCTACGATATGCCACAGAAGACAAACAAAAACTTGACAAATAATGGTATGATGGTGCATTTTTTGTCAAGGTTTTGTATAATGTCTTTTGTGGCATATCGTAGATCATTTAGGTCCGAAATCTTTGTCTGGTTTAAATGACATGAAAAGTGTGTGGAACTGAAAGGTGTTTACTTTGAAAAAGAGTGACAGGTTTACCTTTCAGTTGTTTGACGTCACCTGACATCATGGAAATATGAAATGGTGCTCCGTAAATCTAATTCATGCAAAGTAAAAATTGTTGTATATTTTTGAAAAAATTATTAAAATCATATGATTTTTTGCATACTTATTTTCAGTTGGTAGTCATTTAATAAAACATACGTCATTCTACAAAGTACACAGTAATTTTTCCGTAAATCACTTTGCCCATACTTTTCTAACAACCCTCGTACATGGATATTTCTATTACAGATTTTTTTGAAAACAATTATTGCTGGTACATGCATATTACATGAATAACTTTTTAAAAATTTCTACTTTGCATATTAGATAGAATAATTGATAGCATTATAATGATTAGCAGATTATTCCTTAATGGATACTTACTGTAAAATCTATTCAATCTCTTAAAGCACTACTTTATGAAATTTTAATTTCCAACCTTAATCATTCTAACCATATG
The DNA here is from genome assembly GCA_016163765.1 of Magallana hongkongensis. Lineage (NCBI taxonomy): Eukaryota > Metazoa > Mollusca > Bivalvia > Ostreida > Ostreidae > Magallana > Magallana hongkongensis. Next base: position 37,265,099 of record WFKH01011801.1, read on the forward strand.
ATATATGATATATGGAGAAATGCACAAGTGGTGTATCACAATATTTGCAGCATTGTAGATAAAGAAAAACAAGCTCCACTTTTTTCATCCGATTCAAAGTTAGAAATATCCAGGTCCCAAATGAATAAGTTTTATATAAATACATTTTTGAAAGCATAAGCCTCGGGAATAGATTTAATCCCATTAAATTTTTTGAAAGCAGTCCTAATACATTTTCTCAGCATGACAGGAGCTTTCAACCAAATCCAAACAATACAACAGGCGAAAGAAATTATTTCACTGCTCAAAATTATTACGGGGGAGAAAAAAAATAACATTTTCAGATTATCTATTGTTATGTAAATGTGGACTTATAATGCCGAAATGACCTTTTACGCCTGAATCTCTTGCTCTGACAAATTATTAAAAAGAAGCTTGTGACCAATTTGACTTGTTACTAGATAATCTCATTAACCAGTGCACATTGCCGAAAGTAATCGGCTAATCATATTTATCCACTGAGTCAAGTTCTCCTCGGACAGTTTAATACAATGTACTGTCAACAAATTTGGGAAACGTCCAAAGTTTTTTCAAAGAAAATTTTCTTTAAAAAGACAATCTAATTGTACTTTATGATGTAAACAATTTTTTTTAAAAATCCTGCACAAGACAGTGTAAAACTCACAATATGAAAGGTGTGTAACAAGCTATAGGGACTTGTTAGAACTTCTTACATCTGACCTGAACATAAAAAATTCTTTCACCCACACACACACATATCAGGAAGGTTAAATTTGCACTACAAATAACAGGGTTGTATAACAGGTAAATCAAACAGGCATTTATGGGCACCTATATTTTAATAGAGAACCTTTTCATTCTGCAATCTGGAGAGAATTTACTGAGAGTTTACACTAAAAATACATACCAGTTAAGTTAATTTATTGACTATGGTCAAGAGTAATTAAAAAACAGCACCAGATAAGGAGAATTTTCTAGAGTTCTTGCACCCAGCAAAAAGTTTGTTGCTTATCACATGAGAAATACACAAAAACCATGCTTGGAATCTTGTTGAAAACTTAATTACAGGCCTGCACAATGCAAAGACTAGCTTACTGATAGGTATGAACAAAGTTTCAAACAATGTAACTTGTCAGACATGAACAATACTTTGAGTTTTGCTGACCGAGTTATAGAGAGATTGAGTTACAAATAAAAATCCACATAAAGACAAATCGAGGAATAAACAAATACACTGTAACCAAACTTTTATTGACATGTCACAACTCTACCAGTGCTGATCTGGTTCACTACAACTAATTTTTGCTACGAAGCCAGTATATGATTGCAAACATAATGTCCACAGGAAAATAGTAAGACTAGTTTACTGATAGAAATATTCATGACATAGATGTTGTCAGAAACCTTGGTAAACTTTGACACACATGAATAAAAGTTGGTTTACAGTATATGATCAAAGAGTTACATGCAAATCTATGCAAAGACTGAGCTACTGACAGATCTTCAGAGTCAGAGACAATGAAAGCTGAGATACAGACTGATGTATACTGTACGTGGAAACACCGAGTTATTAGAGAGTTCTACACTACGACTTACCCGTGTACAGGACTCCCATGGTTGACGGTTCCTCCTGTCACTGGGTGCTCAAAGGTCGTTGTCTGCGTGTTGTGACTGTGACAAAGAAGAAAACACAACTTTGAGAACTTTCACACAAACCTTTTTACTGAGAAATTAAGATACGAAAATTGCTCAAGTTTTCATAATCAACAGCAAAGAAGTTTAGAACATTTAACAGCCGGTAACTTTTTTGACCAATCAATTCACATGAATGTAATATGCATGGTAAAGTTTATCAACATTTCAAAATAATTTTTTATATCTAAAATTCTCCATTGCACATTTAAAATGTACAAATTCTCTGACCATTTTTGACAGGACATAAAAACACAAATAAAAGACTTTTTTTTTCGATTCACATAAAATTAATCATACCTGGGCATGGTTCAAGTTCATCAACCTTCAGATCCCATAAAACGAAAATCACAAAAGATCACACAGAATGTTCACATTAATAAATGATTCGCTGCTTCTCACAAAAAAACCTCTTTGAGAAAGAAAAAAAAAACCTTCAACGACATTCCCAGAGCACTAGGCCAATCTTTTCCTTAGCACTCTCATTGTGTCTGCAAATTAGCATTCCAACCTACATACATACATTCCTTGTTTTGAGCCAAATATGTCACCGTAATAATAACTTAAATGTCCGGAACAAAAACCTTTGGATAGCTGGTGATTTAAGGATATGCAGAGTTACAGACGAAAAAAAAACCCTTCTTAATGTTTGTGTTCATTCAGTCGAGCTCCATACACACACACACACTGCTCAATGTCAACATTACTCAGTCTGTCTACAACATACAGGTACACTTGTACAGGTAAAAATCAAAATGTTACCATCCGTTACACCTGTACCAGAGCCAGCTGACTAAGTATAAAACACAATATTCCACAAATAACTGATAGAGGCTTGGTCAATATTGAACTAAGACCCTGTCTATTGATGTGTTGTGAATGGTCTTAATCTTTTAATTCCCAGAGAATGGCTGTGTCAATACGTTTTTTTTTGGCCACACTTAATAAAATCAATAATTGCTGTAAAGAAATTCTTTTACACTCAACCCAGTGTTTTGAAATTTAAAAAAAAAAAAAAAAGCTTTAACATATGGTTTGCACTTACAAGTGGCATTATGAAAGCAAAAATATAGAATCAAAGTTATTCAAAGGTTATTTAAATAAATAATAAAAGTGATGAATAGACATTTCCCAAAATTCTTCTTAATTCTATACCATACAGTGAAAAAAACATTTACATAGAAATTAAGTTTAAAAATTCATATTATCAAGAAAAAAACTCCTAATGAATTCATACTACAGCACTGAAGCTACACACCTTTACTGCACAAACAACATCTGTTTACAGATCATGTTACATAATATAGACTTGTATATTTAACAAATTACAAAGCTTTCATTCTAATTTCATCATGTCTCCTTGTTATTAAAGGGCAGTTCCATGTCTTTTCTTAAATTTCTACATTTTCTTCCTCCATACAACAATTACAGTATTGCACATTAAATACGAAAAGTCCTTAAAAGCCGCTAAACCCAACTCAAGTTCCAAATTTTCTTTTATCCTTTTTCATTCCATCTTAATGAATAAAAAAAGGTTACTCATATCTAATATATCATTAAAACATTTATTTCCAAAATCCATGCACTATAACTTATTCAAATCTAAACAATACAATACTTGGACATATTCCTTTGCATTACCAGTATACCATATTTAAGGCTATTTGTTAAGTTTGACACTTATGCCGACTATTATCTGTTGATCTACATGTGTTTTGTGACCATTATTGATGTAATCACCTGTAACCTGTCTACAGTGTTCTAACTATAAACCTCCCCAAAGAACAAGCAGGCACCATTTATTTCTTCTAAAGAATGAATGAGTGAATGTCTGTAAGCAAACATCATTACGAGGTCACAATCAGGACAATCAAGGTGGTTAATAGGAAACTCAAGATTTCAATGTTGATGAGAGCACATCATATTCAAAACATAATCATTGTTTTTAAATTTTCAATTTATAGAATTTTGGACATGCCTAATGCATTTCAAAATGTCTTATATATAAAATAAAATATAAAGATTGTGAAATCCCCAAAAGTTTCATACTCTTGACTTACAGATCAAAAGCTACTGTTGTAACCATCTGCTCTTATACACAGATGAATAGAAAGTGCAAGAAAACATATGCTATTAATAGTTAATTTTATTGTTAACTTTGAAAGACAGTATGTGGCGAAAAGGAGTTGTCCAATACCTCCTTAGCACCAGGAAAGGTGAGGCAGCTCAGATTCTGAAGACTATATATTTCTGTCCCTCAATTGGTACTTAAGTTATCAATTAACTGTGTCTTTTATTTATAATTACTATGTAACAACACATTGAGAGGACATGAACACCTCATTGTCAATTCGACCATCAATTTAAATCCAATTCATGCTAAATGTTCTGCTTTAAAGATTCATTGATTCGAACAGCTTTGTTAATCAAAGCCTAACAAACAAAAGGTCAAAGATCAATAAATTATATTGAATACCTATTATTGTCATACATGTTCTGATGCCTTAAATATACACCATTCTAGAATCCTTGGTCCTCCCTATTTTCAACATTAAGAAAATTAATGATGTTAAAAAAAAATACACTGTCAAAGGTTACTTCCAACACATCAATGAAACTGATTCAGCATTAATTACACTAGATGAGATAGGTGACAAACAATCACAAACACCCTGGCTGAGTTCTCCGACTTAAAACACCAAAATCAAAGCCATATAGAAAGATAGTCTTTAACATTTCCTTTTGCAACAAGACTACCAGAAACCTTCATTGCATTCAAAGCTTAAGCATACCTTTCTTCTACTTCTTCTAATATAGTTTCCATTGCACCTAGTTCCAACATGCAACACAATTATATACATGTGACATACTGTCCTGCAGACTGGCCTAACAGAAGTTACCTGCTCTTGATAATACTTACTCTATGAAGTAGATTGCGCCCTCTGGTGTCACGGCTTGTTCCCAACCATCTGGCAGTCCTGAAATTGAAACCAAACTGTATTTAGCTATCATGCTTAAATTCACACTCATTCATTTAATATTCATAACTCTGATTTTAAAACTTTGGTGTAAAATAACTTGGGATCATGTTTACTTACAAAATCAATCAATTCTGTTTCTATATACATCACTAAGATATAACATTAATTTGATTTTGAATTGCTGATTTAAATGATCACACTAATCTTGATGTCTAATGAAAATCAAAATTGTCTTGCTATATCAAGATCAAACCTTCATGCAAAACAATGCATAAGTTTTTAATATATTCGATCAGTGCCTACTATCTATTCAAGATATATTACTATAGTCAGGTACTCTTTACACAGTTGCGCTGAAAAATATAGTTCTGTTCATGATCAGTAGATACAACATTACAATAAATGTTTAGAATATCAATGTATATGTAATACGTGGAAAAAAACAAAAATAACGTAAAATTATTTTGAAAATATTCCCCACCCCAAGAAATGTAAATGTGAAGTATTCATATTCCTACTCTAGCAGCCTCCTCAGTCTTTTTCATGAAAATATAGGTCGATCATTCTTCCATTGACAATTTTTTCACTAATGAATATTGCTTATATTATTACAATAATTATATTACTTTCATGATTATATATTGCTCATTAGTTATCACACAATCTCTTTTAATGATTTGTTGTGTATGAGTGTGTGTTATTTCTTTTCTTCTTTTTTTAAACGACGGAATGGTTAAGCAACACCTGCACCATATTTCTGATCGCACTCGTGTAGACTCTGTTTAAGCACAGATGTGTGCACTGTTTGCTAATGACGGGTGGCAGTATTTAATACGGATATGAAGAACTGTATACACCAGTTTCTTAACAAGTTCAGTGATTTTAACTTAGAGATCGGCTGAGCAGTGAAAATTCAAGTAATTTAAAAGTCGAATATCTTGGATATGGGGTAACCCATATCTATTCTTGTTTAAAGCTAGTATAGAAAAACCACTTATCTTTCTCTGCATGTTTTTAGGGGTGTACAAGGATGTATGTGTATAACTTACTAGGGTAAAGGTATTAAACCTGCAATAACCCGATTTTGACTTTTTAACCATTAATATGTGACATTATTTTCCTTGCTTTTTTCATTTTCTACAGTATTGTATCCTGTTAAGTCTGTTAGGCTCACAACTGAAGTAAAATTGCTAAGATGAGATAATAAGTAAGGGTGCAGAATTTATCTTGTGCTGCAAAAACAGTTTTATTTATGATATCAGGAAAAGAGACACAGCAAATTTAAAATACTTTCATGTACTGGTCTGGTTTTTGCATACAGGTATTTACAAGTTAAAAATTAAAAAAATTATTCACAAGAGCTAAACTTGATACATTTTGACCAACACTGGATAAAAATATTTCATTATAAAATCTCCCCCCCCCCCCCCCCCAAAAAAAATATATATAAAAACTTTACAAATATGCCCATCAGCAAGAAAATCACACATACAGTCCAAAATTAATATTTAAAAGCTTTTACGTGACAATGACACAAGAGCAAATTAATAGTTAATATTCATTCACTGAGTCTCACAGGTATTCAAATTGACTATTAATTGCATATCTGTAGTTGTAATACAGCACTGTCTATTATAGTGATGTAACGATCAATTATTTGTAACAGTCAAATTAACCAAATTCAAGGTTATAATGGAAACAATTAATCCAAGCTGACCATTAGACTATATAGAACGTAATTCTTACTTTGATAGAGTCGCCAACCTCTTGAGGACCAGACAATTACAGCTGGTTTTCGGCCCTGCTTCATAGCACTTAAGTCATACTTAACCATTATATTCAAATTAGTCTCAAACTGTCCTCATGAAATTACAGGTAAAAACAAGAAGCAATCGAATAATTTCCTCCATTAAGGCTGTTTTCCACTTCAGTTAAACATGTGCAAAACGTAACACAAGAACAACCTTTGATCCCTCATGTTAAAGGAATATGTTAATTCATACAGGCCTGCATATCAATAACATTGATAAAATATGCTTTATCAATCATATCAAACAGTATGAATTGCAAGTTAGTGCATCTCAATCAAAACACATCCAATATCAAGGTCAGAGAAAAAAAAAGAAGAGATAAAAAACAAAGTCCATTGAATTGTCGTTAATTGTCCCTCAGACCTTGTACTCATAAAGCTGTCGGACAACACAGACGTCCATTAAACACGAACATAGTTTGACATTTCCCACCTCAGGTTTCCACCTAATGTAACACTTACACATCAGCACAAATACTTTTTTCTTTCTTTCCTGTGAAGTATTATGCCCCCAGGGGACCGAAACTCAAAAAATCACATTTTTCTAAGTGATTGTGTTGGTAGATACACATGTAATACACAATTTATCAATTGGACACCTCCTTCTCTCTCCCCCCAAATATCTGTGTTTAATGACTCGTAATTGTCCTTTATTAACAGTATAGCCATTTTTCTTAATGGATTTGAGCTAATTTCGATACAACTGAAAAATACTTTTAGTCATAAAAGAAAATGGAACTATCGTGTCTGGACATTATTATTCCTTCATATAAAGTGTTTTTAGCCATAAAGGTCTTGATAGTAAGTTCTGATCTTATCAGTAACCGTGGATTTTATGAGTAAACAAAAAATTCATATACTTACTGGTTCTAGTCTAATGGAAGATATCACGAAAGAAAGTTTCCTGAATATAATTTCCTGACATCTAGTAACTTGACAGTATCAAGTTCATGTCAAATATAAATGGCAACAGTCTGGTGTACCTGTATATTTAATTCCTTGTCAGGTTTTTTTTTCTTTCAAATTTGACATCCTGCATACAGCTTGATTCGTGTGGAAAATATGACCATTACAAACATTTATAGCATTGGAACATGTGACTCACCTTTAATTCATCCACAAATTCAGTGTCAAATACTAAGTTAAGTCTCTTTTCAACACTGACCAACTGACAATACCAATTGAATTGAAGAAAAGGCTTTAAGTCAAATTAATGCCACCGGTATCCAAATTTTTCACTTGTTCTCACACATACGGCAGACACTGCATGGGAATTCATCTGCATAAAATGACACCTTTCCTTCAACGCTGCATATATATATATATATTTTCTATGCAAAATATTCCGGAATGTGAAGGGCCATTCAGAGCAAGTACATTATTTCATACCTAAGCCAATAGTCCTCTTAACTTGGCTGTGAATAGGCTGTTTTCCCCCAGTTGAAATCTCCTCCTAGGGTATCCATTTGTTTTTGTTTTCAACAATGCGTGTGACGAGAGAAATAGATAAGAAGTGATCTTACTTAGGCGATTAGTCAGGACTTTTTAAATGACTGTCCATCTGTAAACTGGGACAGCCGGGCCGGGCCATATAAAATATAAAGCAAACAAAAGCCAACAAGTGACACTAAGGAAACTTGATCCCCCCAATAAATGCTTAAGTTTGTTAGCTCTAAGCAAACTTCTCTTCAGTTCACTGGATATAATTATGACTGAAGTATCAGAACAATTCAATGTCCAGCCCAAACTGTCATAAATCAAATATGAGCATCTCATTTTTACCTGTTCTGTCAATTTCCCTGGATATGTGTCTACATAAAGGAGCAGAAGTCATGGCATTGGTTTCTTTTGATATATTTAAATCAGACGGCATAAAGTCTTTTAAATTTAATCGAGTCTACATCTTAATACTTTTATGTATGTTGAACCTATTGATTGCTATTATATATATAAAGTTTTCTTTTCAACAGGTGCAAGTCATACTGTAACCTTGCCAGCTATGATAAGCATCCATATATACATGCATTTTGAGTGTAAAGAGAAATTCAAAAAAATGTTTATAACACAGTTTTAACCAAACCATTTCAAAACATTGTTGTGTGTTTCTGTGTCAATGCTTTTACACACATCTGTAGAGTTTAGCCTTCATCATGGCTCATATTTTTCCATTTATACTAGACAGGTACAATAACAACCCGGCTGTTTAGATTTAGTTCCCACATGGCACGCTTGATCAGTGGCATGTACCTGACCTTTCTGGCTAGTTTCACTGGTAGATACACACAAAATTATGTCATCTGGTTTCACATTGCACAACAGTGATCTATTTACACACTGTTATCTTCCAGCATATTAATGTCACACATGCTTTCTATTCAAATACTATAAAAGGCTGTAATTAAGCTTTTGTAACTAAAAACCATGATGCCTTGTTATTTTTACATTCCATATTGTTTACCAGTAATTTCTTAAAAATATATGACATAGTTTTATAGTACGTTTCTTGATTATATTTCCTCAGAACATAAACCACTTTTTAATCTAATCAACAGTCGCTAATTATTCTATTAAGTGATGTTTTTAATCGTTAAGAATTTCACAGCAACGTCGCATTTTCAATTGACCGTTCAATTAGAGAGCCGTAAACAAAAGAGAGATAATATTTGATTGGTGCAGATGTTTTGATCAGCCAATCAAAAAGTGGGTTATGTTCTAAGTAAGTTAGATCATATTAAGTAAAATTTACGCAATTAAGAAGGGGCTCGGTTGCTTTGCTCCCTCCACCCCCTTCTTAATTGTGTAAATTTTACTTAAATATTATCTAACTATTACTTAAATATATTTGCGAGTACTTGTATAGTGATTCAATCAGAAACTTGTTAATTTGTATTCATTAATCCTGATCTTTACACACACACACACACACACACACACACACACACACACACACACACACACACGTGTGTGTATGTATATACTATATCAGTATTAAAATACAAGAGAGATTAATTAATTGCAGTTATCTGATCGATCCTGTCTCCCTTAAACTCTATAAACACAAACATGCATCTTGCAACTATACATGCATTTGTGTATTATACAGGTTTAAACTAAATAAACAATGAACTTAATTGACACAACAGCCATCAGGAGATTTTCACAAAAGTGAATTTGAGAACTGATTTCACTTTAATTGAACACATATAAAATTAGACTGTGAACACATCTTTACAAACATTTAAATGTAGATTTTGCATCACAGTGTAAAAACTAACTCTCTTTATCAATTATGATACTTGTACAAACTAATACCTATAACTAAGTTACATGCAACATAATAAACTCCTTCGAAGACTGTCAATAAACTTAACCTGTTAACATTTGGATACTATGTACATCTACGTAAAGATAGATTCTATTCATTCAGTTTGCGGAATTAAATCTCTTATACGCTTAATGTAAGATGGTATCACGAAAACACGACGAGAATTTGTAGATATTATCTGACAGAACATATGGTTTTGGGTCAGTTACGAGTTATGTCCCTTTGTAAACACTGTCGCATTTTCTTACCTGGTACTCTGCTATGGCCTGTTTGCACCGGATTTCTTTTTAATGGATGAAGCCACGAAGTAGTACGTGTTTTATCACTGTTCAAAGAAAGAAAACGTCACTGAATTTCTGTAAAATATTCATTCTCTAACCTGGTCAGCCAGGTAAATATCATACCTGTATCAGGTGTTAATAGGTCAAAAATCAAAATTTCAAGCGATTCCTTCCTAATTCTGAATTTTGCATTCAATTCTTCATTATTCACATTACTTACTCGATGAAAAAGACTCTCCCATCCCTCGTAACTCCGAAATTCACTAGCGGATGCCTCTCCCGCAAAATATCAACCGCCATGTTTGTAAATGGGATTTACCTTTGGCTCTTCCGGTTTTTCACCCAATCGCCAGAAGGGGGGGGGGGGGGGGGGTCGCAATACACAGGTACAAGGTGTATTAAATTTCCAGAAAATATTAAAAGACATTCAATTTGTAATTTACAATGATCATATAGTGGCGGTAAATGAGATGCTTTAAAAAAGTCTAACTTTCAGTTCTCGTCCCAATTCACAATTAAATATTATCAACGAAACAAAAATTGGGGTGGAGAGAGAGAGAGAGAGAGAGAGAGAGAGAGAGAGGGGAGAGAGAGAGAATATTGATACCATGTCGATATGTTATATATATGATATATTATACACAATTTTTAATGGAAACGTACCGTCTTTAGTTATACTTCAAACAGGGCCAACAATGAACACTAAACTGTACAATACAGGCTTCCAATAAATCACACTTCCAGTTTTAATTATATATGCTATAAACAAAATTGAGACCCAAAACTACATATTCTATTATATTAGGAGAGGTGCATAATCAAACATAGTCATTATAATAACAATAAATCACGTAATTTTTCATGATTTTCAACATTTGGAATTTGTACACTTAATTGCTGAAGTAATTCTGAATTTCCACGTTACAGTTCATCATTGATCTCAACAAGACTTGAATCTGGCAAGATCCATTGACACTTGTCGTCTAATGAGCAGCAACATTGGTCGCCATGATCGTAGGTCGGCACCATGTAACACTCCCCTGATCCCTTTGCACATTCACCGCCGACGTCCTTACAACCATCAGGAGATGAATAGTCCACAACACAAGATAGAGTCTTTACAGACTGCAGTAGAAGCAAAGCTACCACAACCACGAATACTTCCTTTTTCTCCATTCTTAAGAAATGCCGATTGAAGCACTTTCTTTACATAAATTCAAACAAACGAAATATTATTTACATAATAAATGTTTCTAACTAATTGATAAGGAATCAACACAAGTTTAAATGATTGACAGAGAAATTAAAATTACATAAAATCGAGACAAACCTAAATAAGTCTTTCAAATTTCTTGGCGCCAAGAATATTTTTTGTAGTCCGAGTCCGACGATAAATACATAACAATCATTCAAATTACATGAATGAAGTACTCTATAAAAGAGTTATCGAACTCTCCAAACATTTTTTTTGTTTCGACTATATTATTAACAAAACATATCGACATAAGTGTTTTTATGCTCATCTGAGTATTAACTGAACACACTTTTGACAACGTCTGTAGTGTTGTCTGTATCATCTATGCGTTTATCTAAATAATAAGTTCACAATCTTTTTAAAACAAATGGTTTGACGAAGATAAGAAAGTTAACAGAAAGGGATTTTTGAAATATCACCGTATACAAGTAAGTCTATTGATATGTCTAGTAGAGTCATATGGGTACGTCCATTTGGCACTTGACTTTTGAAAGATGGAGTACTTTGACTTAGCAAAAGAAATTGGAAAAGTTTTCAATGAATGGAAGCGTTGAATGCTCTCTCTCTCTCTCTCTCTCTCTCTCTCTCTCTCTCTCTCTCTCTCTCTCTCCAACTCAATTCAATTTATTTATTCTCATATTGTATAAAACAACATAGAGAAAATATACAATACAGACAATATTATACAAAAAGTTAAGAGTGTATACTGTACACATCAACCTGGAAAGTTGACTCTTATTTATTATATTGATAAATTTACTTATGTTATTAATAACAGCTAATTTTTTACATGAAAATAATTCAAAAAATTTGAAAGCACTTGGTCGTCTAAAATACATTGATGGTAAATTGGTTCTTCTATATTTCTTTCAAGGCTGGACAGATCATAATATAGTGATATTCATCGCCAATGTTATTTTTACATAAATTACAAAATCGTTGATTTCTAGGTATATTGTTCCATCTACCTGTCTCACTTGGCACACACACACACACACTCACACGCACACGCACACACACACGCCGTAAGCGACGAAAAACGTTATGCCTGTAGATGGAAAAAGAAATGTTGACTTATTTTGAAAATTTAGAGAAACCATAAGTACACCAGGTATACCACAACATGCGGGTGTATACTATGTTGTACACGGGGTGTATGCCCTCGAAGCGGTGGAAAGGAGGTCAAGCGACGATTTTTGTCCAATTTCTTAACTTATGGACTTGTTTTACCGGTCATAATGTTCTTACAGAAGAAAGGATTTATTAATAAATATATAGACACGTCCGATTCCATCGTACATGTTCTAGTTTTCTCAAATACCTCAACACAATTCCGACGATCAGAGCGAATCTGACAATGACGTATGTTTATGATCAAATATCATGACAAAAATACGGTTTATTGTAATGTTTATATTATTTACAAATATATATGTCATCTGTATATGTTTACACATAGATATCCGGTTAATAAAATCAATCGTATAGAAAGTTATTGATGAAAAACTGATGTTTTGCATGGGGTGTATACAACCTGTTGTACCAGGGGTGTATACTCCCAAATTATTTAGGGAGTTAATCAACTTTCTAGAGGTTTTTTTTTTTATAAGTACCATTAAAATCTTAGGAGAAAAAAAATGTTGAGATTAGTCAAAGTGATCTTTTTTCTTGAGTAGGTATAACATGTCAAAATATATGAGAAACATTGTCATTAGATTTACACCGAAACAATATAATCAACAAAAGATATGACAAAATTAATATACAACTGAGGACCAAATATCAGTCAAGACCCCGATGACCATAGAATTTAAATGAGCTCACTTTTTAACGTAAATTTGACGCTTGCAAAAGGAATAAAAAGTAAACAAAATTTAAAGTGAAACTGAGATCAAAAGTAAGCTTGTGTAAGTTTCATAAAAAAGAGCCATTGGGCCAGACTCGATATGTCCTTTTCTTAAAAAAAAAATAAATTAACACATCATAAAAGAAAACATATGTTAGCAGAAATGTTTTGCTATTTGCTTAAAACCATATTAAACCCCGTTATGTATCATTTCTAGTTCTTACTTAAGGAATAAGGAATCATTCTTATTATTCTTCCCATTCATTCTTATCATAAGTATATACATGTATTATGAGGTGATCAAAACGGTCGGGGGTGATCAAATCCTATAAAGCCCGAAGACAAAGACACTGGAAAATGTAAATATACGTACATCAATACATGTACTAGTATGTACTCTTCGAAAGCTGCATTAAATATAAAATACACTTCTCGTTCACAATTTAGAAGGTTTAATAATCGTCTGCAGCACTTTCTTAAATGCCTGTATCCAAACAATTTACCTCAGCAACACGGTTGTGTAGGATTATATATCGATGCATGTTTTATTTTTAAACTACAATAACATTGACAATTACCATGTCGGCATACAGTCATGAATATGAGTTACATAAAACAAAACATTAAACATAGCATGCAAAAGTTAAAACATTAACTAATAAATCTACAATGGACAAAACATTGGGTGAACAAAACTAGGCTTGTGCGAAGACTATTATTGGTATTCATAAAATTGTATAAGTGTTCATTGTTGACTTTCCTTTCTAGCGTTGAAACAGTTTTTTAGAAAACAACATATCCTTCTAGCAGCTGTAATGTTCTAAGGATTGACAAGTTCCTTAATGGGATTGACATTTGTATATGTGTTCACATTAAACATATCATTATAATTCAATCTACATTGGTCATATTTTGAACAATACAATACAAAGTGTTTCCCATCTTTAATAAACAATTTGCAAAAATTACACAGACGTTTAACAATAACAGTACCAATAGTTATTCTGGTCTCATCAAGTTGCAAATTTTCAAATGTTCGTCCAAGTTTTGACAAATTTTCTAGGAATTGAGACATTTTGGTGTCTTTTCTTTGTGCTAGACAAGTGTCGCTTTAAACTGTCATTATATTTCAACTATAATGTCGACTTATGCTAACTCACTGTCACCGCCTTTTAAAATTTGATTAGATAGGGTACAAATAGCAACAGAGCGACAGATGAGATTTCATGGGTCTGCTGTATAGATAGTGTTTACATGCAGATTCAGGTCTGATGACAATAAAATGAATCCATGGTTCTAAAATGAGGATCTGTGTTGGAAAGATTTAATGATTTTTCAAATATGCACTGTAAATAAATACTTAAATATATTTCATACGTAGTCTAATGTAACGCATAACACTATATAGAATAATGGAAACGCTACGATTTCAAAAACATTATTTATTATAGCAATCTACGTTAATATTTCGCACAAATATTTGCAAGAAAATCTGAGTGTATACACCCCTGGTTCAACAGGTTGTATACACCCAATGTACAACATCAATTTTTCATCAATAACTTTCTATACGATTGATTTTATTAACCGGAAACATATGACAGTGGGCATAGTTAACGACGTTAATCTATTTTTCACATCTGTAAACCATAGTTAACGCAATATTACCTAATATTATGTTTCAGCAGAAGTGTAAACTATAGTTAACGCTGAAAACAATCATTTGCGATTGCAAAACATAGTTTATCTGATAAATATTGTCTCACGATTTGTGAAACTATGATTAAAAACTCTGAACTATAGATAACGAACGTAAATAATAGTTTACGATTCGTAAACTATTGTTAAACCAAGTTTATTAACTGTGAAACTACGTTCAGCTCATTTTTGTGAATTTGGCGTGCCATACATTTATCAATATCAAAAATATGTTCAAACCAATTCTAAAATCGTTCAATGATCAACAATCATATATCTATTGCAATGCTCTTGGCAAAGACATCATTGATTGGATAGATCTACGAACTTGTGAAAATTATACTTATTTTGAATGCCAAATGTGAATAATTTTGTATTAATTTAAGAAACAAACCATGGGTGGATGCATTATGAAGAAAAGGTTTGTTTGTTTATCAGGGAATCGGAATTATTGCGCGAAAGAATCGATTCGAGCGGGACTTGCACTCTTGATTGTTATTTTATTACGCAAGTAGAAGGAACTGACGATTAATATTTCACCGTGATTTATAGCAGTCTAACATAGCTACTTCTAAATCCAGCCACCGAAGGCAATAAATACAAGTAGAGATGGTCCATTCGTCACAAGGCACGTTACCTTATTGGCGATTTGCTTGCAACAATCACACTCGCATAAAAAGATCAAAAACTTTTTTATAATAATGTTTTTATCAATACTGTCGTTGGTAATTTAATTACGACCATAGATTATTATAATGAAGACATTATACAAACACATTTTTATTTATCATGATAAAAGAATATGTAATATCTTTACAATAGTCAGTGCGACATCGTTGCTCTCATGAAAATTTCAAACCGATCGCTCTGTTCCTTTTGTGTGAACATCTCTTAAATTTTGATGCGACATTTGTGAAAGCGGAGATTCCTTTAATCATTAATCAATGAAAGTTACTTTTATTAGGTTTTGATTTGTCTCTGTGTAATTACGATCGTGCTTATTCTCAAGTCCTCATACAGCCATTAAACCGCACATGAACTGTTGATTTAACGAGGGACTCTCGAGACTAAAGTGGCACAACACAGATCATCAACCCAATCAATCTCAGCGTCCGTGGATACCTAGCTTCCTTTTTACCATGGAAACCGAATAAGCACCTTTCTATAGTCTTAATAAGAATCAATCGCCGATTGAGACTCGCAAGGACAACGTACAGCATGCTAGTAGTAGTACAAGAAGTACATGGTACTGCTGCATGAGAACGGTCTGTAATTAATATATCTATACATACTGACGATCCATTATTTACACGCACATGTTTAGGAGGTTGACAGAACGATGACGGGAAGGGATTTAGGAGCCAAGGTGTCCAGCCTTTTTGACGTAGCCGCCCTACACCGACCCCTGAAGAACGCCGGTTCCAGCGTCATCTCCTACGCCTGTGATCCTCGCCATGACGAAGATGTAGGCCTTCATAAGGCGAAGAAGGTATTTTTTTGTCTCTGATTTTGCACTGTAAGAGAGTTACTGAGTATTTAATTTTCCACATGGAAAATATGCATGATTTTGAAAAAAAGAGCATCGTTTTTCACAGACAAATTTTGGTAATAAAAATATACAACAACAAAAATAATAATAACACAATTGACTGGTTTTTGGGGTTTGTTTGAAGGTTTACTATGAGAACACCTATCAGTTGGATCCACCATCAAAGTTCAGAGCGGACAAAGTCAGGCCCATAATAGAGCAGGTCCTGGAAGCTAATCTTGAAGGTAGGAGGGAATGATTCCCTAGACGATCGGTTTTCAACAATTCACCCCTAAATATTAATATACCGGCGTCCATTATATAGAAGGAAATGAATTCGATCACAGGTTTATTGTTAATTAATACCCAGTATCAGATTGACACAAAATGTCGCCGTTTTTTTCCCCCGGAGTTTGACATACATAGCAATCATTGTTTTAGTGAGCATATGCACCTGCTGCTGATGCATACCATTGCGTTTATGTTTGTAAAACACGCAAGCAACGGGAGGGGGTTTGAGGATAGCAAATGACAGAAAAATTAAACATCAATAGCAATCTTTTTCCGAACATGAATTCTTTACTAATTGCTTGAAATGGACATCAATTATCAGAACTCTATTAGATTCTATGTTCTTAGGAAGTGTCTATTGTATGTGTCGATCCTACAAACGGCGCTATCGGGCAATTACATATTTTCTACTGATATCTCGTGTTTCTATGTACGAGGAGAGCATAGAAAGTCAGGCATGGCTAAATGAACATGTAAACCTAAAAGTCTGGTTATGACGACATGCTCAAACGTAGACCACAGGCACCTGACACTATTGATTTTTCCAATAATAAAGATATACCCCCTTCCTAATGTATTTTTCTCATTATAATAGAAAATATATCCTCTTGTTAGTTACTCAAGATTACACAAAAGGTGGTTTAAGAATGCTAGATGTCTATAATTTTGTTTCTTCTCTCAAATGTTCGTGGATAAAAAGGTTAACTCTCAAACCTAAACCATGGATGGATATTTTTTTGGCAATAGGCAAAGATGTTTCTATGAAAATGTTAGAGTTTGGGGATGATTTTATCAGAAAGATCATAAAACACAATAATGTTTTTTGGAAAGATGTTTTTTTTCAATCATGGCTCCAGGTAGTGAACATGTTCAACAAACAGC
>WFKH01011801.1:37327053-37346915 GCA_016163765.1 Magallana hongkongensis
AACACTTTACCAAGAGTTAATTGTAATATCTAATTCAAAATGCTAACTCCATTTGGTAAAATTGCAAAACTCATACAAGTACAACAAATATGAAATCATAAACTTATGTACATTAATCAGAGAAAAATCTAGTCATTAAATCCAATATATAACCTGTGTGTGATGCTTACTAGTAAATCTAACAAGATCTAATAATGTTGTGTACACAAAGCGAAATGGAAAGACGATCACATGGTACAACCACTGGTAAATGCCCTGTGGTGGAGGTCGGGCCACCGTGAACACCCTACAAAACAAAGTCAATACGACTACATTCATATCATCCCTATTCATATAAGTATATATAATGTTCATTGATTTCATCTTTGAAAGTAAGCACTTTAAATCTACATGATAAGATTTCAATCAAACAAATATTACCTACAAACATCAGTGATGGAGGGAATGGTGGGGTCAAAATATGTGTGTTAATTAATAAAAGAACTATGAAATATCCAGTACATGTGCCCCTTTAGTAAAGTTTTAACATGAATAATGAGATGCTAAAAAGAGAAGAAGAAAGTAAATTACAATCCATGTATGATATTTTCATTGTACTTTAGTTATACCTCTGGTCTGTTGGTTGTAAATTCATTGATGGTTCTCTAGGCTCATTATTCACTGCCTCAGGTTGATTAAAAACATTTGGTGCTCCTTCTCTCTTATTAAATGTGTCCTGTACTGCAATCTACAACAACCCATAGAATATCAATCTTTTATCAGAGAAAATAAAAAGAAAAGCATAATTAATTCAGGAATTTCCTAATTGTTATGTGGTTATTTTAAATCTAATCTTAAATTTTCTGCACTGCACTTTATAACAAATATGTTACAGTAATTTTCTAATAGAAAGCACAGAAAGGAAGAATAAATTCAAAGAAACTGATCCAGACGAACACATCTTTATCTAATTTGGTTAATGGGGGGGGGGGGGGGGTACCTCTATATCCCAGTTATGTTCTCGTAGGATGTCTTTGCATCTGTCAATTTCTTCAATTCCAGTCAAATCCTGAAAAAAATGACCAACAGAGATAAACATAAAGTATTTTCCATTAGATATTTTTATTAAATATTAAAAAATAACAATATTTCTTGTAACTGTAACTGTGTTTTGAGCACACTAAGGTATTATTTAAAATTAATCAATTAATAGCATGCGCAGCTAGCTGCGCGATGAGCCTCTAGTGTAGCGAGCTCCATAGACAACATGTACGAACGCGGGAAATTTGAGTTGAAATCTGCACATTATTCAAAGAAATATTTATGAGGCCACATGAAAAAATGCTAAATTCCTTGTATAGCAACTTGGTGGAAAAGGAAGTGTTTCTAAGGAAAATTCTTGCCTGTAAATCACATACATCTTTTTCATTTAACAATAAAAATTGCTTAAAAACACTGAAGTAAGCAACACTTAGTACATAAAAAAACTGTTCCTATCTAAACTTTTGCTGACATGTGCATGACGTCATTTCCTCCCCCTATTTTATCCAACACACTTCTACGAGAACTACCGATGAATTAAGTCGAAAAGTATTTCTTTGCGTTATTAATAGCCAATCCAATAAATAAATTATATCTACACAATAGTATTTTCACAACGCGTGTTAATTTTTTCTTTATCCCTACTAGTTGTTTTAATCAATTTTCTTGGCAAATTGTTCAGAACATTGTTATACTTTGACGGAAAAAGTTGAGTGATGTCTGCTCTACTAATATGACGTCACAATGTCTAGACTGAGCACGCAACCTTTAGCCAAATGAATCAATAGATAAGAGGATCTAACTGTACACATTTCAAACAATCTGATTGCATTTCCAATGAATCTGATTGTGAAAATATGATTGTGTTTTGGCTTTGCCTTCCAAATGGCCACACCCTAAAACATAAATGTTTATATGTGTATACTGTAGTGTAAAATTTTATTATTATTCATTTTTTTTATCACGTTGATGCATCTATTTGGTAAACCACGCTATTTTTCATCATTATGAAACATATGTACCTGTGTGTATTTAACTTGAATTCATGCTGTGCTTGCCTCAACGGTCACACCGTAAAACATATTAAACAATAAATAACAGAAAACACCAGAGCCATACAAATATTGTTCTTCTTTTTCTTCTTCTGAAGCGCAGGGCCCAATGTGGACATGGTCGCAATATGTTTTAAAAGGGATGCAAGCACAACAGGTAGTCCTATATTTACAGTTTAAAAATGGGCTAAAAAGAGGGGTACTGTCAATTAATGTTTACTCATGTCTGTCAGCCTTGACTTTAACAAGTCAAGGGACTGAGCCTCTGTGACACTGGATGGTAATGTGTTCCACAGGCGAATCCCAGATGGAAAGAAGGATCCTTTGAATGTCTCTGTTCTGGCATAAGGGACCTGTAGTCGATGTTGATGGCCTCTAATAGTACCATCGACAGGATGGCAGAATTGTGAAGATGGAATGGCTACTAGAGAGTGCAAGATCTTGTACATCAACACTGCTTTTGCTGCTTGTCTACTTGTTGTAGTGATTCCCATCCCAGCTGTTGAATCATAGATGAAATGCTGCTGGTGGTCTAAAAGTCGGCCAGCACATATTTTGCAGTCTGGCGCTGTACACTTTCCAGTTTGTTGATGTTGCTCTGGGTAGAGGGGTCCCACACTGAACAAGCATATTCCACCTGGGGTCTGACCACTAATGTGTAGCACATCTCCTTGGTTTTCGGGGGACAAGATGGTAGATTCCTCCGAAGAAAGGCTGTGGCGGAGTTTGCCTTCTTGCACACCTGGTCTACGTGGTGGTCAAGTTAAAATTGTTGGTAATGGTTACTCCCAGGTACTTAGCTTTGCTGGTAAGGTTCAATACATGGTTGTGTACGGTATAGCTACCCTGAATGATGTTTCTTTTCCTAATGATGCGGATGACTTCCCACTTGTCAGAATTAAACTCCATCAACCATTTTCTTTCCCAGTCTTGGAGGCTGTCTAGGTCCTGTTGTAATGCTGCTGTGTCTTCTGGCCTGCTGATCCTCTGATACAGGAGGCAGTCATCTGCAAAAAGACAGGCTTTTGATTTCACTTGTGCTGGTAGGTCATTTATATACACAAGGAATAGCAAGGGACCTAGGCACCTAGCACTGTTCCTTGAGTTACTCCAGAGGTTACTGGTGCTGACTCTGACAGTGTTCCTTCCACATCAAGGCGTTGGGAGGAATGACTCTATCCAAGACAGTGTAGGGCCACAGATTCCATTGTGATGTAGCTTTATAGCTAATCGTTGGTGTGGAACTTTGTCAAATGCTTGGAGAAATCAAGGAGTGCCGCATCAATTTGGGTGTTATCATCAAGTCCTTTTGCCAGGTCTTGGAATCCATGCTGGATGTCAGATAGGATGTTGTGTTGGTCAAAGAACCACATGATGGAGCTGTGTATAACGTGTTCCAAGACCTTGCAGCAAACTGATGTTAGAGACACTAGGCAATAATTGGATGGTTTGCTCTTGTCTCCCTTCTTGAAGATTGGTGTGACTTTAGCTGTATTCCAGTCTGTTGGAGTTCTGCCTTGCTGTAGTGAGGCCTGGAAGACAAGAATGAGTGCAGGAGTGATTTCATCGGCCATTTCCTTTAGTAGGTGGGTGGGCAGTTCGTCGGAGGCACTTGTTTTATGAGGGTTTAATCTGAGTAGGATATTGTTGGTATGTCTGGAACTGAACTTGGGTCCAGATCAGAGAGTACTGAGCCACATTCTCTGTTGTGAAAACAGAAGAAAACTGGTTCTTCAGTATTTCCGCCTTTTCCTTTGGGTCAGACCTAAGAATGCCGTCGTTCTTGAGTGGTGAGATGCCATTACTGTCACACTTTCAGTCTTTAATCAAGGTAAACACTTTTTTGTTACTCTTATCATCACTAACTATGTTCTCGATGTAAGAATATTATAGGCTTGCCTACACTCAGCTTGACATGACTTCTGTAGTTTACAGTAGTACTGCCAATCTTTATGCTTTTTAGTCAACTTGGCCTTTCTGAAGGCCCTCTGTTTCCCGCGTGATAACCATCTGATTGATCTGTTGCACCACGACTAGCTAAACCATTGGAAAGTAAACTTGGTCGGCACATGCTTCTGGAGTGTGTTTAGACACTTTGTCTTGAAGGATGACCAAAGTTGGTCCACCAGTGAGTCAGTGATGTAGTTGCCTGTGAACTCGTTGGAAAACTGTGTTAGGTCTTCTCTCATGCTGTCAAGGTTTGCCTGTTTCCACAGGTAAATGAGTCGTCTCACTGGTTTATGTCTAGATGGTACAATGTTTGAGTAGAACAATATGGCATCGTGATCACTTAGGCCTGGAATATTAACACATTTCTTTACGAGATTGGGGTGATTTCATACCTGTTATCCCTCCCGCATTGCGCGGGAGACACCCGCAAAACGGCCTAAAAATCTAAAATCTCCCGCATCCAACCAATCTCCTGCGCGGGAGACTAAATTCTTTAGCAAACGTATTTATCTTCCCCATACCCCCTCCCCTCCAAACTTCTGAATCTTTACATGCAAATTTCAACAACCCCCGAGTGTTTTTCTGTGATTTTGGCCTCAAAAAGCTGCTATGTAGCTGGAATATATAAAAATCCATCCAAGTACTGTCTACCATGATCATAGAATGACATGTCTTTGTCTAGTTTACTTTTTACGATTACTTCCGGTTTTGACTAAAATCAGTTACTTATTTTGTAATGTATTAGGCCTTATATAAAAATAACTGTAAGATTTTACTCTGAA
Organism: Magallana hongkongensis; assembly: GCA_016163765.1. Lineage (NCBI taxonomy): Eukaryota > Metazoa > Mollusca > Bivalvia > Ostreida > Ostreidae > Magallana > Magallana hongkongensis. The sequence goes on from WFKH01011801.1 coordinate 37,331,858, forward strand.
ACAAAGAAAACAATACACAGCCAGTGGTGTCACTTAACAGGCACACAGGTAAAGTACCCAAGCCACGTGCAATGAGGCGTGACTGTCTGGCCAGCATCAAAGTGAGTTTGGAAGACTGAGTGTTTATACAAGCTACCGATAAGAGTGTAGCACGTGGAAAAAGTGTAAAAGCATTTCACACAGTTTTTAAAATTTATAATATTATGAATTACGGGGATGCTATAGACGTTATAACAGAGATAATTCTAAAATGATACTGGAGAAATACATGTTGTTTTGTGTATTGAAAATCTATCCTATATAGGGCAAAAAATAATTTTAATAAATATTTAATTTATTAAACTAGTATATACATGTATATTTGCATTTCACGTGAGAAAACGTCGTTTACACAAATTCTCCCCCTTAGCCATGTTAACATGGTAAGGGGGAGATTCTCCCACATAGCAGCTTTGAAAGGTTAACAGGTATGTGATTAGTGATGATAATGTCCAGTATATTCTCATTTTGGGTTGGCGAGTTAAAAATCTGTTTACTACCAATGTCTTGAATGGTGTCAATGAAGGCTGAATTTATGGCTACAGGGTTACTATGATTTTTGCTGAATTCCAGTTGATGTCTGGTAAGCTCAGATCCCCTCCAAACCACATCACTGATCCATTGTACTTGTTTAAAAGGGAACAAATTATGCTGCATAGTGAATCCATATACAGCTGGTCACTGCTGGGTGGCCTATACAATGATTTTATGATCAGGGGCTTCTTTAAGCTACTGACCTGGAATGCCGCTGCCACTAATTCGCAGTGGGGGTCAAGCTGTACATGTATTTCAGTGCCCTGTATATTGGAGTGAGCCATGATCATCGCTCCACCATGGGGGTCTGATGGTCAGTCCCTCCTAGCAATGAACTTATATGATGGTGGTAAGACTAAACAGTGATGTCTGGTCGGAGCCATGTTTCCTGTGCTAGGACTATATCTGGATCTATTTGCTCTAGCATATGATGAAATGACTCTGTTTTATAGATTGTAGATTGATTGTTGTAAAACAACAAAAGATATGGGGTAATTTTTTGTGATAAATAACCCTTTAATATAATATCTTAAATTTTCTGTATAAAATACATAAATAAGACTGACGTAGCATAACTAGTGACTTAGCATCAAATCACTAACTCAAGGACCAGTCGCGTCTTTTTGTTTTTCGCTTAAAATGCAGTCGATTGTCCTGATATAAACACGTATGAATCATTAAAACATTTTGAATAGAAATTTTGCTTGGCACACCTGAAAATGCAGTAATTTTTCTGTTTGTTCTTGAGTAAGATCCACATCTTCGTTCTCTTCTGCCATCGCTGCCATGATTATGATATCGCAACTTCCTGTCAGTAAACTGGGAGCATAATTACCCAAATGGACCTAAATGTAACTAAATAATATTAATAATGTACTCAATAAAACTAAAATGCAATCAATACTTGTAAAAATTGGTAGGTTCCACATTCCTGAATAAAATAATTCTAATTACCTTTTAATCTTTTTCCTCACTTCAGAAGGAAAATGGGGGCAGGGGTAATTGGGGCGGGGGGGGGGGGGGGGTGCAGGCCGGGCAAAACAGATTCTACCAGCGTTTGATGAATATTCATTGTATTGAATTACAGACGTGTTTATAATAAGACTTTTTTTATAACTTGTAGATTTTATTTCCAGAAAATTTACTAAGAAAAAAAAGATATATATAATTATGGAGAAAAAATGGTGTCTAAACATCTTAAAATAGGTGCCTAAACATCTTGGGGCCTAAACGTCTTATCAATTAAGGTGTCATAACAGTATTTCACCGAAGGTTCAAGTCAAAACATGGCTGAAGCAAAATAATTCCCGAGTTCCCCTTTGAATTTGGGGCGTTTCCGCCCGCAGCAGGAACTGATTTTTTTTTTATGAGATGAAAAACAATGTGTAAGATGTCTGACTATCCCAGTTTTGTAATAATGCGAGGTCATTTGAATTTTTGGAGACATCTCGGCCCAACGACACCTCGGCCCCTGGCTGTTGAAACCTCGGCCCTGACAGGTCGGCCCACAATTATCGTCTCATAGTGCTCGATCGTAATAAAATTCCATTATCACCAGTGACACGCGTATGAATCTCTAAAGGAGAGTGCCGCATACTCTTGTTTGTTTAACTATTAGCACTTAATTGTCTTCTTTTTTCTTCATAATTTTACTTTCTTGTTTGTTTCACAATAAGCACTTAATTGTCTTCTTTTTTTCCCATTAATTCAGTTTCTTTTGTATTTTCATTGATATGTCACTTGTATTTTGATAAAATGAAATGTATATGGAAATAAAAATATTTAAATTAATTTTATTTGCGCCGATTGTTTTTTACGTGAGCCGAGGTGTCTTAAATCTTGCGCCGACCCGTCAGGGCCGATGTGTCATTGGTTCGAGATGTCCGGGGGCCGAGGTGTCGTTGGGCCGACCTGTCTAACATTCGAAGTTTTGATGCGTGTTGGTTGTTTCCGGTGGGGGTGAAAAGGCCCGGGCTTGATTTTCAAGCACATGTTTAACTTCGACGTAAACAAAGCCTTGCTGGATGCACGTGTGTATTTTGCCAGAAAATTGTAAATGAAGCGTTGTTTACAAAGATGTCAAGAGGATTTTCCCCAGAAGTTCGTTTTAAATTTTTAAACTGTATCTAAACAGCTAAAGTTGTGCAATTTTGGTAAGAATATATAGTAAAATTTAATACTAGAGTGACACCTTAAGGGCCTAAAAAGTCCTGCTACCATAATAACCTAAGTACGATGTTTACTTTTATGGTACCAAATTTGTATGAAATACTTAAAACTAGTTTTGTTTTGTTTTTTGTTTTTTTACATACTCTATATAAGAATTCTTAAAATACCTATTAGTAATAGTTTAATAAATATCGGCAAAACAGTAATTAAATTGGGACATCTCGGGACGTGTCCGGGACATAGAACTCGGACTACATTTACACCCACCCCAACAGAACACATCCCGCTAAAATTAACGAGGCCGAGTACAGTTCGAGTACGCACGCTTTCGCGTAGCGTTTCATTTGTATTGTGACGTCATCTTTCTGCTTGGTTAACGCCATGGCGTTATGGTTTCAACTGCAGATATTCAGCGAACTTTGTCGAAAATAGCTCGTCCGAGGCGTAAAATTGCTATTATATTGTAGAATAAACATAAATGTCTTGAAGTATAAGCTATATTTGGACTCGGATCGAAAACGTGAAGAGGGTTCAGCAAGCCTAGCCCTCTGTCACGTTTTTTTTTTTACCCCGCTAAATATAGCTTAATGCATGTATTTCAAGACAGTAACCATGTAATTAATTTTATATTTATGACCCTTAATATGTGATGTTACATATATATAGGATCTCTCATGATTTGCGATGGTATATGATTTTTATCCAACGAGTTGTGTGTTTTCTATCCCCGAGCCTTGGCGAGGGGATAGAAAACACACAACGAGTTGGATAAAAATCATACCATCGCAAATCATGAGAGATTCTTTTTATCACATGTTTTACCACGTATTTTGTTAATCTCAATTGTTTCTGGTAAAAAAATGTAATTGTGAGCCGCACAACACATTAACTACAAAACACCAACAACTTTACGCATGAAAGAGAAGTTCCTTGAAGTTTAACAAACAAACATCTTATTTTCGAACATTTCTTTTTATGAATTCATGACAAACAAATGAAACAACATTAAATGTTTCACATTTACATCTCAACACGCCCTCAACTGAAATAATTATTTACTTTTTCATTCTACGTCAATCAACCGCCTAAACCGACGTCATGTTTAATTATGACGTCACGTGGCGTAAGAACACACAGTGGAATATCAAAAATTTATCCCATGAGTGATATCCACCGTATATTGCGATAAACATGTGATAAATATTTATTACTTAAATATGTCTGAATTTTAATGTTTTAATAATACTATAAAGATCACCATTTCCGCCTTTGTCAAATGGAAAATAGCCATTATCCGACAAATCTGGGAAATTGGGCATACAAATAAAAAACTTTGATAAGACCCCTGGAACAAACCAGGAGGTAAAAGGTTTTTTTTTTATTTGATCATTTGATGCCTTTTAGCAATAACTTTCATATGTAGAACAAAAAAATAAATCCCTAGTGCAGAAGTTAAAAAAAAATGAAACAAATGTGAAAAAATGATACATTTCAAGCAAAATCCCATAGGGTCCTACGTTAAAAATTAGCAAACTTTGAGATGACCCCCTAAAAAACGATGTGGTAAATGTCTGATTTTTTGGTTTTAAAATAATAATTTTATCAGTGGAAATTCGTGTTAAAAATTTCATTTAAAAATCTAGGGCAGAACAAATTACACCCGGCCTCGTTAATGTCGATCGATATACGAAAATGAAGGCTACAACGTTTGTAGGCCTAATTGTCTATTTATAATAAATGAATATACAAGTGCAGGGTTGCGTTGGTATGCATGGATTATTCTCACAAGATCTTTTTAAATTCTACCAGAAAACTTAATTATATTATGATAATTTCATCATTAATGTTTTCTGTTCGTTTGTTCGAGGTTTTTTTTATTGCTATAACGTTACATGATCCGATAATCTACATTTACACAATCCCCTCTACATTGTTTCGTACTCATGCCAGTCATGGTACTTTTCGAACTCGCAAACCAAAAGTTTTTTTTAAAAATATTTACAGTCGTTTATTGCACATGCAAACAACACCACTTCCATTTCTATTTGTTTATTTCAAACACAAAAATCTTCATGCTACGAAACTTCTATATTAAACTGAAAACTGAAACTAAAATATGTCAGCTTCCGGTAATACAATGTGGACTTCGATATTTATTTTTCTGGCATGTTTTCTGCCAAATGCATTATCCGAGGAGACAAAAGAACACCCATCAATTGGTAAAGAAGTATTTTTTTTTAAAATGTGTTTTGCATTTTTAAAACAGTAAATATAGTTTATAACTATTAGATCGAACATTAAGAAAAAACAAATGTTTAGAAACAGCTGTTATTAAAATATTGCTTGTGAAAAATAAAGGTTTGATATTGACTTGAAAACACTTTATATTCACAGGGGTTTTAAAGGATATTATTCTCTAGTTTTTATTTTAAATCTCTTTATTCTGGGCTACATTAGACTACCTGCATATTTCTTTTAATCAGGTTGGGCACATTTACCCAAATGTATAGTCTGTCCCAAGATATTTATGCAGCACATTTGGCCGATTTTTACTAAAAATACACATACCTGTGAAAGAAGTGCAATTGAAATCGATGAAAGGGAAAATTTCCAAGATATCTTCATTGACCCATTATCATTTTTCTCTAGAAAAAATTCCCAGGAACGAAAACAGATTTCTTACGGAGATTGATAATGGGGAATCTTACATATTTTCTCCATTCGGAAGTACTCGGAATACCTCGCATAATTTTTCAACATTATCATCCGGGCTTAATGCAATACAAAATCCCCGTAGACATTACATTTTTTAGCTGTGTATTGAAACCTGTCAAGCTAACGGGGGCATTTTAACTGAGAAATCTTGGAAATTTTTCATACTTTTGAATGAACATCGTTTGAACCCTGAGGTATTTATATATATCAATTAATTAAGCAAAATGTGAATCCAGGATATCTTGGGACAGAGTATAGTAATCAGGAATGATTACGCTAAACGGGAATTATTCCTCTTTTCAGTAGCAAAAAAACTCCCGCAAATGCGGAATTTTCTAGATGTATGCCAAATAAATAAAAAATCAAATTTTAAAAAAAAATAGCGCTTAAGAAATGCAATGTGGTGCAAAAGTACTTTAAAAATCTGACCTTCATGGCCTAAAACATCAGTCCTCCAAACTGCAAACTTATATATTATATAAGACTATTTTGAACTCGTGGAAATCGTGAGTAGTCTTGCATTGATCGTGAATTTTTCCATTGAGAGTATGCTTTTTCTGCCTAAAACCCCCCAAATTTTAGAGTTTGTGTTCAATAAGTTGACACCACTTGATCATGCAAGACAGGGCTCAAAAATTCACGAATAGCTAAAGGGAATGTTAGCCTTTATAGTCTGTCCCAAGTTATTGCTTCCATCACTTTTTGATGATTTTTATTAAAAATACACATACCTGTGAAAGAAATGCTGTTGAAATCGATAAAAGGGAAAATATCCAAGATATCTTCATTAACAAATTATCATTTTTCACTGATAAAGTTCACAGGAACGAAAACAAATTTCTTACGGAGATTTATAATGGGAAATGTTTACATCTTTTCTCCATTCGGAAGTAATCGGGACACCTCGCACAATTTTTTTAACATTATCATCCGGGCTTATTAATGGCTGATGCAATGCAAAATCTCTGTAGACTTTCTATTTTGGGATGTGTATTGAAACCAGAAGCGGTAGAGGGGGCATTTCAAAACAGATAATCTGGACATTTTTCATATTAGTGGATGAACGTAGTTTGAGCACAAAGGTATTTATGATTATCGAAATATCAAGCAAAAAGTGGTGGAAGCAAAAACTCCGGACAGAGTATAGGTAAAGTTGATATGGCTAGTCATGAAACTATGGGCGAAGAAAGGAAGTTTTTTTTGTCATTCCAAAAAGTGTGTTCCTGTATAATGCTAAACCTAGGATGTTGAAATTTTAAAAAAATTCTACAAATGCTAATAAAATCATCATACCTGTACGTGTACTTGTGTAAATGCATGTTAATATTTGAACTAAATGAAAGATTACCAGTATTTATGGTGATAATCCTTTAATGCAGGTATTGTGGGAGGAGGAGTTGGGGGAACATCTACTGCGTATTTCCTGAGGCAGTTATTTGGTAAAGATGCTAAGATTGACATCTTTGAGAAGAGGCAGGTGGGAGGGAGACTGGCCACCATAAAGATAGGCGACAACCAGATAGAGGCTGGAGGAACCCTGATCCACCCCAAAAATATGTACATGGTCAATTTCACCAAGCTATTAGGTAAATTTCTGACCAGTATTTGTAGTTATTATAGGCAATACAATTGAAATTGATTGAAGGTTTGTCAAATTTGAAAAAAAATAATGATTTTAAAGGTCTTCCGTTTCAATGGAAGACCTTATGAAATGGAAGACCTTTTAGAGATTGTAATGTTTTTTATTAAGGTCTTCCATTTCCAGTAATAGTGATTGTAGTGTTTTTTCTTTCTTTCTTCTTATTATTTTTCCCCCCTTTTTTGTTGGCAGAATTTGTCAGAGATGGCTAGATAGATTTTCCTGAAATTTTCAGGGATGATAGAGAATGATAATATTTTGAGGCCTTTTTTTCATTTTTTCAAAATTCATTTCCGGTCGTCCGTTTTCTGTCCCGCAACAAAAAGCTTGTCACCTCGAGATCTCAGAAACGATAAAGACTTGAACATCCAAACTTTGTTGGGTGATAGACCTTTGTTTGTAGATGTGTCAGGGGCTGACAAATACATTTTTTAAGCACTTGCCCTCGGGCAAGTGGCTAGGCAAAATTTACTTGCCCTACCTCAATATCTACTTGCCCTACCAAATTCTTTATTGTGATTAAAAATAAATAAACAATACACATACCGTATGATGTTTTTGCCCTTTATTTTATATTTTTCCACTTTTAATACTCAAAGTTTCATCATATAATAAATATAGTTTTTATTTAACATCTCTTCTTGGTTTTCTCGAGAATGTGTTAAAAAAAATCAACACTTTACATATTGATATTTAGTTGAATTTGTCATAAAGGTAAAAAACAAAACATTTTATTAACAGATTTGGGTGTTTTGATAATTTCTTTCACCTTAGGTAAATGTCCAAGATAATAGGTGACAAGCGCACACATGTTCACAACCATGGTTTCAATAAGGCCGCAGAGGTGTTAAATATAAATAAATGAAATGAATCTTCAGTGAGTTGTTTAATTTAAACTAATTATATCTTATCACATTACGCCTAATACTTTAATTTTTAAAAAGTTCTAGGCTATGATTACGATTAGTGAATGATAACAGGCACACGTCTATTTTTAACATCAGTTATGGCGGCGTACGTGGAAACGGCAGCTCAAAGAAGTTAAACATAGAATAAACAGCTCAAATTGATGTTAAATTGCCATTTTATAAGTATTTATCTATTATCAGATCATAATCAAAACAGTTTTTGCAATTAAACGCTCTAGCAAAGATTAAATTAGTTTTAAACATTACGATAAACAAACACAAGAACAGTAGTACTGAAAAACAGTAATGAGAATTTTATTTCATTATGATAGCCCGTGCTGCACTTGAAAAAAAAAACATGTCAAAATCCAATCATGGTGTATGAATCAAGCACCCCTAGATCGTAAAGAAATTTCTAGAAAAAAAAAGTGCATATTATATTTGGCAAAATACGGTACTTTCATTTTCAGTACATATGCGAAGGTTAAAAAAGTCACTTGCCCACGGACAAGTTCCTACCAAATTTTTACTTGCCCGGTCGGAAAAATCACTTGCCCCGGGCGTCGGGCAATCGGATTTGTCAGCCCCTGTGTGTTTAAACTATTTTGTTTTGTTCATCGTAACTTCCGGTCGTCACCGGAAGTACTTCAAAAACTATTTTTTTACCGTTTTTTATTTATTTTACATGGAATAAATATATTAGTATAAAGCCTTACATTTCTCATCTATACCATGTTAAATAAACAAACAAATTCTACTTCCGGTGAGATATCTCAATTATCTCAGGTAGCTCTTTTTAAACAGATGTTGTACCAGCAAGATCTCAGAAACTGTAAGTGATCAAGACACAAAGAGAGCTTTATAAAAAATCATGTAAAATTGTCCAATTTTCGAGAAATATTAATTTTAATTTTCATTCAGCACTTCCGTTTGTTCGTTTCCTGTCCCATAACAAAAAAACTTGTTTCCATAAGGTCTCAAAAACGGAAAAGACGGAACATCTAAACTTTGTGGGATGATAGACCAATGTGTGTATATGTTTCCACATTATTTTGTTTTATCCGGCGTAACTTCCGGTCGTCACAGGAAGTACTCCAAAATTAGATATTTAAAATAAAATTTTGATATTTAGCATGGAAGTAAAATTTCAGTAATAGAAATACAATAGATCATCTACACATGGTTAAATAAACGAAAAAATTCTACTTCCGGTGAGACATCTCAAATATCTCAGGTAGCTTTCTTTTATACAAATTTTGTACCCACGAGATCTCAGAAACTGTAAGAGATCAAGATACAAAACTTATGTGGATGATAGACATTTGATTGAACATGTGTTTAACGGGTTTCTTTTGGTCGTCCGTCACTTCCGGTTCTCACTCGAAGCATTCAAGCAAAAGAAGTTTTTAAAAAGTTTAGATTTTTTTTAAACATTTTACTCAGTGTGATGAACAGTTACGTACTGTAGGTTAATGTACTAAAAATATTTACTTTAAATTTCTTTAATTACCTCAGTTTATATGTTTCCGGTCCCAAGACAAAACTCATAACTGACAAAAACTTGAACATCCAAACTTTGAGGAAAGACAGAACAATGTATGAAGATATGTTTACTATGTTCTGTTTGATCCGGAGTAACTTCCAGTCGTCACAGAAAGTACTCAAAAATTGACTTTTTGTCATTTTGTTTTGTTTTACTTAGAAATAATTACTGGAAAATTCCTTTACAGTATATATTATACCCACTGTCTTTTTACGAGAGAAATGCAATTTTTTTTTTACAGATTTAAAATACATGAGGAACGGAAGACCTTATTGTTGCCATAGCAACAAGAGTCTAGTTTTTTTTCTAATTTGAAATTTTGAGGTTAAATTTTCATTGTTTATCTAAATATGTCAAAATATGTCTTATAAATTTAAATGATATTTAGTGGAATTGCTATTTTGTAAAATAAATTATCATTCTAGCATTAATATTGTTTGATTAATATGCTTGAGAATATTAATTTGTGGTTTCAGAGTGCGCACATAATTGACACAAATTTGGATCCTTTATCATATTTATAATTCCATGGTACCAAGTTTTCTGTTAATTGTGCAATGTGTTCTAAGTGTTCAAAATTCATCATTTATCTGATAACATTGGTTTCCACACAGGTCTAGAACAATTAGATGTTGGCGGAGGGTCCTTTGGGATCTTTGATGGAAGCTCTTTGAGGATCAGCAGTAGTAAATACAGCGTGGTCACCATGGCCAAGCTGTTCTGGAGGTACGGTATGGACATCTACAACATTGACTCCTGGATCAACGAAAAATTGTTATCGAAATTCATGAAGTAAGTTTTCATGACGTTTTGCATGGTGAAAATGGATCATTAATTTTTCATATGTAAAGCACGAATGATAAGATCAATTTTAATTTTCATTAGTTTTATGAACAATAAAGTTGTTATTAGGCCACATAAAATAAATATTTAGATTCTCATCCCGATTTGCTAAAAATGTGGGGCGGTGGGCGGATTTTATTTTTTATCTTTTAAAAAATATTTATTTCACCGTCCATGTTCATGAAATAATAACTGCTCTAGTTTTAAATTGTTAAAGCTAATATGATATACACAAACCAATTTGTAATATTTTAATTCCATTTTATTTCAACTTAACTGTTAATGCTTGTAGACATTAGTATCCTTATGATAACATGAACATGACTGGAATCGAACGATAATCCACATGTCAAGCAGCCATTAAAATGTTCTGACTTTTCTGTATACCAAGCCCATTTTTTTTTATCATACATACAAATTGATGTATTGATTTAAAAAAATAAAATAAAATAAAATAAAATACATTGGGGCGGGCCACTTTCAGAGGGGCAGACGGGGATGAGAATCTAAAAATTAATTTTATATGGCCTTAATGCAAAATTTTATATTCCACCTTTTACACAACTAAAGGGAATATCTTTCTCATTAAAAGATATGTTTTGTTGTTTTTTGTACAGAATTTATGATATTCAGAGAGCCGGACATGCTTACACAACAGTCCCTGATCTGATTGGAGCCATGGACCCGTCTTTCATCTCATACATGAAGAAGTCCATAAAATTTGTCATGAAAACTTCAGGATTTGGTGACACATTCATTGACGAAATGGTAATGGGAGCTTTAAGGACAAATTATGGTCAAAATACAGACATTCCAGGTTTTGTAGGTCAGTACTTTAGAATTTTTTTCATCATGGAAAAAAGATATGAAAGCTAATTTTCAGAAAGAAGATAAAGTACATTTGATCTTATATAGTTGATCTTCATCTTCAGTATCTTAAACATCCACATCTGGAATACTCTTGATATGTCAAAGGTCAAAGGGAGTTTGAAGTCCCTATCATTTTTTTTTCATGTATATTTACTTTGATATCTCAAATCCTTTAATATCTTGGAAAATTTTTCTTAGCCCAACAGAGTTCAAGATGATTACATTTAACTGCATGTACATGTATAAATGATAGAATTTTATTCATATGTGCAGGAGCTGTCTCTCTAGCAGGAGTACAACCAGGACTCTGGGCTGTCAAGGGGGGTAACAAACAGGTGCCCGAAAAACTGGTGTCTGAAGCCCAGGTTCAGGTAATCCAAGGGACAGTGGTGTCAGTACAACTTCTACAGTACCAGGGCAAGAATTACAGAGTTGGATTCTTTGATGCAGAAAAGAAAGAGCATCACAAAGACTATGACATTGTCATCGTCGCTACACCATTACACGATGAAGTGTCAGAGATTGATTTTGAAGATTTCCCCAGCTCCATCGAGAATTTTCCTCAGCAGTTTCATAAACTGACAGCTACTTTTGTAGAAGGAGTTCCAGATCCCAAGTATTTTGGAGTTGATAATGCTGATGACTTGCCAATTAGTATATTAACATGTAACGATTCAATTCTAGTCAATTCCCAGGACAAAAAAGCTGATGTCTTTGGAAATCCTACTGATGTTTATAAATTTTTCTCCAATACGCCACCAAGTGAGGATGATGTCAAACAAATGTTTACCTCAAAGAAAGACATACGAATGGCCACTTTTATGGCTTACCCCGAGTATTCTACTGTAGGGGAAGATTTGCCTACCTTTGTGCTGCATGACCAGTTGTATTATGTGAATGGTATAGAACTGGCAGCATCTGCCATGGAAATGAGTTCCATCGCAGGGAAAAATGTCGCACTGTTAGCTTATAATCACTGGCATGGGAATCTAGATAAGATTGATGAACCTTACTTAGACCCAGCCTCAGAGAAAGACAAAACAGAATTGTAAGATAATGGTGCAATAATTAGATTATTTAGTCACTGATGTATATAAATAGATTTTTTCTTTTTACAATGTATTTCCAATGTCATGTTCATGTCTCGGTAAAGGATTTTCCAATTTTTTCTTGCGAGGTTTGCTCTGTGTAGTTATATCATGGTCCAATTTTCAGTTGCTCAATTTGATTATTAATATTTTTAGAAAGACATTTTAGGAATGTCTGATATTGATATCATGTACAAGTATATATTATTTAAACAACTGATTAAACTTCATCAGTTTTTTAGAATACTTGTAGTTCATATTTAGTCACCGCAAGTCAGCTCAGCCATGTTGCCTAAATAAAGTGTAATATGAAAAAATATCACTATACTAGTACTTCTGAATTCATTTCTCTGAAACAGAATGTAGTAATTGGCTTTTGTTGTTTTATTTATGATATATTTCTGATTTCAGGAATTAAAAATTAGTAGTACCAGTATCTGTAGAATGATTTACCTGTACTAGTGTGAAATTGAGGACTTTTTGAATACCTTTATTTAATACTAAATTAAATATGGTATGGTATGCATGGTAGTCAAATACATATGAATTGTGGTGCTTGAATATTATTAATACAACTGTTTTGTACATATGACTATTATACAGAGATATCATCAACTGACAATTACTGATGTATGCATACATACAAATTGATGTATTGATATTTATTTGATCTCATTCTTTTTAGTTTATTGATGTGTTAATGCCGTTTCAATCACTATTTCATCTGTTGAAAAACCAGTGCATTTAAGGTTGTATGAAATTCTGTACACAAGTTTTGTTAAGGATAGGGTTAGTCAAGTGGAGTAATCTGCTCTTTATTTCAAAGTAGAGTATTGTAATCCTCAACTAGTGAAAATCCTACAAGTAAACCGTATGGTTGATCACATTCATATAGGTCATAATTTTTGTTGTGACTTGTAACCCTCGATCTTGATCAACACAACTTGCATACTATTATTTTTCAAAATGTCTATATTTTGAGTAGATTTAGGACTTGGGAACATATAATTAAGGATTAATTTTGTTTATGAAATGTACTTGCATGTATATATATAAAGTTACCATTCCTTCTTCACATTTTTGCTCTGGTGCATGTATACATATAATTTATCTTTGGGGAGGTTGAATGTTGATGGAAAGGTTGCAGGAACAAATGTTAAAATTTTATTTATATCATAGAATATTTCTATATTTGAAGGTACATGTACTGATTTTTCACCTTCAAATCAATGTACATACAGTGTACCTTGTTGAATTTTAATACATGTACTGTATAACTGATATTTTCATGCAGAGTTTTGCAAAATTTTGCAGTACAGTCTCAAATGCCAATAGATGCAATGTATGCTTATTGGCACATCTAAAAGGTTGCAAAATTGTCGAAATCTGAATATAAATTTTAGTGGTTGTGAAACAGGCTAAGTTATTGGGTGTTTATATAGATAATACCTTATCTTGGGATGCTCACATCAATTTTATTTCAAAGAAAATTTTAGGAAAACTTGTTGTGCTAAGGAGAGTGAGCAATTTTATGCCACCAAATGCATTAATACTGAAGGTTTTTAATAGCATTGTGTTTCTACATTTCACTTATTTTTGTACTGTCTGGTGTAATGTAAACAACCAATTGTATTTAGATAAGTTGTTCAAACTGCAGAAAAAGGCCGCCAGAATACTGTTAAATATACGAGATATTTTAACTCCTACTAGCTTTTTATTTTCTTGTTTATCATGGATGCCAACTAAGGATTATTTTATGTTTAGACAAGTGATCTTTTTGTACAAGGTTTTACACAACCAAATGCCTGATTATCTTAGTGTGTTTCAATATACAAGAGATGTTAATTGTCATCAAACCAGATCAAATGATTGTATGTCAAACCTTTTATATTTACCACGACCCAAAACAGAAAATTACAGACGTTCATAAGTTACTCTTCGGCATTTCTTTGGAACAAACTTTCGCAAAATGTTCGAAACTCTACTTCTGTTAGTAATTTTAAATCTGTGTATCTTATGGAGTATTTTAACAGAGCTGATATTTAGCTATTATTGTCCTCTTCAATTCACTCTTTAATATATTGTAACAGTTACATGTATATTACCATGTACTAAGATTAGTACTTGTACTTCTTATGTATGTGTGTGTTTATATTTAGATGCTAATTTTGTTATTATAATATGTATGATTGTAAATATGGTTTAATGCAGGACCACGATGAAAACTAGCTACAGCTAATTGTGTAATCCTGGATAAATAAAGGTTATTATTATTATTATTATTACATGTACTTATCAGTCGAAGTGATAGAGATGAATTTCTCGATTTCTACACCTTTCGATCGGCAATAGACAGTCAATAAACGAATTGAACGATGAAATGAAAGAACTTGAGACGAAAGTTGAAAGTGCAAGGGAGTATGTACATGTACGTATGAACTAAGCCATCTTCGCTAGGCAAGTTTCTGATTCGTTCATTCTCCTTTTACCAGTTTACCCTACCACATTCTGTGTAAATAATCTATTTCAGAATATCCTCATACAATTTACCGCAGATGTCATTACTTCACTTGTCTCTGAAATTCTTTTAAACGCCATCATCTGCCCCATAGTGGCGTGGTTTGTTTACATATACATTGTAAGAATGACGACTCTTGATCCGCTTTCCGAGGTCGGTTACAGGGACGTTGCATCGGGGGGGGGGGGGGGG
>WFKH01011801.1:37428136-37494432 GCA_016163765.1 Magallana hongkongensis
GTGTCTGCAACGAAAGTGTGTGCTGATGTTGCTAAGCCGAAATGTTTCGTACCACAACAAGGCCGAAATGCATTAAAAGAAATATCCGAGAATTCTTCAACATATTTCCAAAATTGCCAGATTTCATTCAATTTTAATTGATTTGTGTCTTGTTTAATATTTCTGTTATCTGAGCACATGAATGCTTGATCTTGCATGTATTATGTTCAATGCACATATTGATGCTGGAACTTTTCATTACTTAATAAAATTTTGTTGGGTTTTCTTTAAATTGATTAAAATGATTTTAAAAATTGTGTGTTTCATGTTTGTGATATGGAAGTTATTGTACAGTACTGTGGAAGTTATTGTACAGCCAAGCCCCGCCTACTTGAAGTTATTGTATGTTGGAATTGTGCCAAAGGCTTTCTGTCTGATTTAAAGAATAGGAAACATCAAAGAATAAAGTACCGCACCATGACACAATGAACATTATAATAAAATCTTTATTATTCAACAACATTGTATCTGAGATTTAACTATTGTTTAATTTATAAATAAATGAAAAATCTTTTAAATTATGAATGATGAAAATTTATTTTGCATTCAAATTCATTTACGTTGCTAATTTTGTTTTTACTGATTTATCATAATTCATTATCTGATCACATGCTACGCTCGCCCCAACGGTCGCACCGTAAAACATATTATTCACCTTCATATAAGGATGCTTTGTGCCAAATTTGGTTGAATTTGGTCAAGTGGTTTTAGAGAAGTTCAAAATGTAAAAAGTTAACAGACGGACGGACAGACAGACAGACGGACGGACGACGGACGACGGACAACGGTTGATCAGAAAGCTCACTTGAGCTTTCTGCTCAGGTGAGCTAAAAACAATGAATGTGGTAAAATAGGACTATGAAAGAGCATCAATGTAGGATCTTTAGACCAATCATATAAAAATTTAGGTGAGATACAACGCTATATTTTATTTTATTTTCATCTGCTACGAAGCGATCATTAAAGTGGTTGAATTCTATTTTTAAACCAGATCCATAGGACATCTGTCATTCAAACAATAGAAAATTCTATCTCACAATAAAAGTAAAGTTGAGCTAATTCGGAGACAACAAAACATCGTGATTTATGCGCATGGTGTAGTTCTTAGCGCCTTTGAACTTTAGCATGTGTTCATGGCATAGAATCCCGATCCCGATTCAGATTAACGTGTGCTAGCCTGGTTCCCTGGCCTGCCCAAATTCATGTGCAGGAACCAGGCAAGCTCATACACAAGCTTAATTTTACCCGTCACATCCGGTTTTATCTCGCTTATACATTTTCTGTGTTGACGTCAGGGTCCACAACAACGTGACCAGTGAAATTTGGTAGCAATTCTGACAATGACTGATTTGTCTTGCATTTCACAGTTCTTAATATGTAAAATTTAATTGTTGCAAAAACTACAGGTCTGAGGGACATTATTCAATCTTTTTGTACGAATGACAGACAACAAAAGACAATAGTTTCCCGATTTACCAGACTAAAGCACAAAAACCCTAGTCTATTATTTTTATATAGTAGTATAGATTGCGTTAAATATCTTAATTTTGAGTCAAATCTATACGCGAATCTAGGGGGTTGGGGGGTTGGAGAGGTCCCGACCCCCCTGGAAAATGAAAATTTATTAAAGGATTTACATAGTAAAATTATCGCAAATATGCCTCGGACCCCTAGCAAACACAATTATCCTTCGGATCCCCCTGGAAAAATTTTCTGGATCCGCGCATGAAATCTAGTTTATTCCACCCTCCATCCCCCCGCCCTTTATCGACCAAATTCGCCACCTCAGTATGAAATTCAAGTTATACATTCGGGTGCCAAAGAATATGGGAACATTATTCCATCTTTTCATTCTAATGACACACAAAGCCAAATTTTTTAGGGGGGGGGGGGGGGCAAACTTAATCATTCTTAATTCACATTAGCTGATCAGATAATATGTAATTTACTTAATAAAACTACAAATAATACATATATCAAGTAGTTTACATTAATGCATTAATGCATACCTGATTAGTTGTACAAAGTTTCAGACAATGAGAAATTTCTTCGGCGGGAACTTCTGCGACCTTGCAATGGTGAACTCCACTCTCTGTGATCAATCTTGCCTGCTCAGAGGAAAGCGTGCTTCAAAATATTGGTCACGTGGTTGGTGAAATCGACTGTGAAGTGAGTTAATAACTAATTGTAAATTGCAATCTTTCACCAATAATGTAGATCTATAGCCTTGTGGATAGAGCACTGGGTCGAAAATTTTGTGGTCCTCGGTTCGAATCCCCGACCGATCAGCTTTTTTTTTCATTTCCGCCTTATTAAAAGAAAATTGATGATGCTGTTGAAAATTAATTTTTTTTTTTTTTATGGAAATGTTGTTTCTGGTGTTAAATTTTCATTAATTATATCATTATCCCGTCTTGAGTTTAAAAAAGAGATCTATGAATTTCACATTATGAACTCGGGAAAGGTCCAACAATTTCTGAACGACGGAAGAGGGGGCGTGGAATTTAAATAAAAGGCAGGGGGTCTTGAATGGCTAAGCCCCCGGAAGTTCCTGAATCTAGAAATTTTAGAGCAAAACAGAACCTTATTAATATATGGTGTTCACTTTACCGTAAGAATCAATAGGCTTGCAATTTTTAACGGAATGGACTGATGTGTAAGTGAGAAAAAACGATTATATTCTGCGTAGATTTCATAAAATTATGTGAAACTGTGTTATAAAAAAGGGATCTGCATAGTTGACATCATTTATTCATATGCATTTTAATTATGATTTCTATGAAATTCCATATACAACAGTTAACTGTCAGATGCCAACTGCGTGCTGTCACTGTTTACTGCTAACTGCTTTCAATCACTGGTATGAATGGACTGTGAGTGAAATTAAGATGACGTGAAAAGTGTTATGTTAAAGATGGTAGTATTACGTGTACTGTATTTCAATAAAGGTTACTAAACCACTTTTATTTGTGTACGAAAAAATTTCACGAGTTTCGCGAGAACCTCTTTGTCGAAAATATTTCTCGCCGCAAACAAGTCTTACTTTAACGTAGACTTTATAAATCGAATTTGGTCGTCTCGACATTATTTTATCACTATAGTCAATCGCGAAATAATGTCATTGCGAATTTATAAAAGTTGGTTTAAAGTATTTTTCTGTGTTGGAGAAATCTTTGCTAGAAAGCATTTACTGAATATTAATTAAGAAATCGCTATCCCCCTTCCCCCAAACACACACGCGCATTCATTTACGTATATATACTGTATATATGGATATATACAATAAATTGACTTGTTTTCTTAAATATAAGAAAACAAGTCTGGTATGGGACACCTCCATGTTGTGACGTATTGTTTATCGAAATAAACAATAAAATGAAGTGTAATTATATAAGTAGTTTCTTTCCCATTATTGTCACCTAACAGCGCAGCGCAGTGGGTTAGAGGGTTTACTACGAATCTGTACGTCATGAGTTCGAATCCCGCTGGGGGTTTTAAATTTTTTACCACTCCAAATATTTTCAAAGCTTTTTTGGGGGTTAAATATTGTAAAATTTGAAAATTCTAAACCGGTCAAAGTATTCTAATTATAATGTACTTTAATTCACATTAATATCAACAGATGTCCCATACCACCTTAAAACCATTTCATGAATGTCAATTTTTTTTTATCTACTTGGAGGTGATATACACTTAAGAATGATAACAATTATCTTGCCTCGATGAAAATTGGTTAAGGTCTTAACACACTATTACGTAAAGAGCGATCCTTCAGTTCTTCCAAAGATTCTCTAAAACAGAGGTTTAACCAGGACGAAACTGCACAAACAGACAGATGGACTGGTAGATTTATTTAAAAATTCTCAAAACATTTCTTATTTACAGATTCAGAACACAGAGTTATGCATATGAGTGTGAAAAATTATCTCGTCAAACCATGTTATTTATTAAAAAAATACATAAATCAAGTTCTATGTAATCCATGATACATATGTTCAATTTTCAGCATTGTCTACAAAAAATAATAAATCGGCAAAACGAAACTCAACCTGTACAGATGAATGCAGGTATATATGCAACCAAGGGGTGTACAAACATTGATTTTAATCCTTACTGGGTTTCCCTGAATATTTTTATAAAATCTGAACCAAAAACGTGAGGGAGAAACCCTACAATGGGAGAAAGTCTACTATATAGCAGGTTTCCAGGGGGGGGGGGGGGGGGAAGCTACTATGGGGGAAAAACTGCTACACATCACCGGTTTTGTTCCGTCCCAGGTTTATAAAATTTGGTCATAATTTTAATTATTGATATTTATTGTCGTAATTGTGGTAATAGTTATGTTCTAAAACTTAAAAAGCAACGATAAAACACACAGCTTTTCAATTTAATCAGTGCAATTAGCTATGAACCACCAAAATGAGTAACGTTTACCCGGGCTTGCTACCCATTTTAGTTACCGGAATATTGACAATCGGTAATAATTACTGGAAAACGTATTGTTTGATGATAAAAATCTCAGCGAATGTACAAAATACGATGTAATAAAGTATTTCTGCAAATTTAGTACAGAACAAAAGAGTATTTTTTAAAGAAATAAGCGAAACCCGGTTTTCAGTTTCAAAAATCCCGGCCCGGCCCGGCCCGGCCCGGCCCTGGTGTCGCCACCCATTTTAGTCATACTCGGAAATTGGACAACTCGTTCTTAAGTATAGAGGCCATCTGACATAATCAAGAAGCAGTAAAACAAATCTTATTTATTAAGATCAAATGAATTTGTAAATAAAATATTTAAAAAAAGGACATATGGATACTGTGCAAATTTAAAGGAGCTTTAAAACTTGCGTTACGAATAATTGCAAGAAAGAGTTAATTTATTCCCAAGATGGAGGATATTGAAAAGTTTGGGAAAGTCAAAGTGTGTTGATATTTTTATAATTTCAATCAACTGGCATTGGATTTTGATTGTAGATATAATTTTTACTCAATTATTAGAGTTTTCTCTATCGTTCATCAAGATTCAAGGTGCGATTTTGTCTTAAAAATTGTATCCATTTTTTTAAAATCATTCCATGAAATGCAACCTCATACATACTCTCAGGTGCCAAAAGTATGTCAATTTTGTTCATTCCACTATATATTTCATTGAAAACCAACTTTTTTCAAAGAATCGTTTAAAAGTAACCCCTTGACCGATTTTAAAAAGCCTTGGATTGATAAATTTAGAATTTCTCTGGCTTTTTGACATCATATTTACATAACCTTTGGTTCCTGAGATTTGATATTCACAATCCAAAGTAAGATTTTTCAACTCACATATTGCAATAGATATATAGTAGAGCTCTTAAAAAAATATCTTCATGTTGTGTTTGAAGTATCAAATTTTACAAATGAGTTGTTAAAAAACTGTTTCAATGCATGTCAAAAAGTGCAAATTGAATCTACGTTAATCAATATAAATTTCTTTAAAATCTGACAAAAAATAGCAACAGAAAACCTTTTTAAAATAAGTTTTGTTTTCAATGAAATATATAGTGAAAAAAGAAAAAATTGACATACTTTTGGCACGCGAGTGTAGCATCGAAATTCACGGATACAGAATCAAATTTAGTTGTCATCATTTTGATCATATTCAATTTCTAGCTGTAAATAAACAGCTTCTGGTTGCCACATTCAACCAATGAAACTGGGCTTCATATGTTTCCAATAGAATGATTCATATGATCAACAATTTTTTTTTCAATAATATAGTGACATATATAACCTTTTGAATATATTCTAAAAAAAATTTCAATTGTTTTTTTTAGCTTTTATATTATTTCAACTTAAATCATCCAAATAGTTAATTTTCCCCATAACTTCATTTTGTAACTTATAATTATTACAATAACATCATTTGTATGACTATTAATCCCAAGTAATTAAAAAAAAATGGCATTTGGGGATAAACTCGCATGATGAAAATCAACTATCATATGATGGTACAATATTAAAATTTTCACAGAATATATTCCTAAATTTGGTTAATAAATACAAAACCATGCGCAATTTTTATTGCGCAATAAATATTGAACAGTTTTTTGTATGGATGGAACCCTAGCTAGCTCTACGGTCCGTCAACCCCGAATTTCCTGTAGAGCTACAGTCCTACAACTAGTTGAAGTACTGAACTGATAATGGATTAATTTTTCTTAAATTTAACGATGGAAAATGTCACTTTGCTTTCAGGTTAAATGTATCTTCCTTTGTTTACCCTAAAATATGTCGAATGTTTGGGTACCAGTGGACCACATTGTTTTGAGTACGATTGTATCATTTGATTACGAGTCTGTTTGGGTACAAGTCAAGTTTGGGTACGACTTCACTTGATTTCCTAATTTTTATTCGCTCAGAATCTTTTCACCCGAAAACTGTGTATAGGCGATAAGGTGAATAGACATGATATTTTTCAGGCCTGGTTGGTCTTAACTGTAGATCTGTACCACCCTATCTGAAAAAAAATTAGGATGGACAACTTAGGATTTATATAGTTTCTTATGTGCAAAAAAGTCGCAATTATGGCGCTAAAAAATTTACGCTAGGTTTGGATTGATTAATCTTACCGTATATCCGGTAATTTTCGTGATGATCTAATTTTCGTTTTTTTTGCGATCTCTTTTGAATTGCAAATTATTGAATATGCAGAAATTATATCCTTGGTGAGCGCTTATGAACGGTGAGCAAACGCAGGGCACAAACGGTGTGCAAACGCGAGCGCAAAGTGAATGGTGAAGGCACGGTGAAGGCTATGTGAATGCAAGATAAATAATTTATTCGGAGTGACTCGGGAGTTATTCTTACAGTGTGCAATCAGGAAAAAATAACAAATAAACCACATGTATGTATTGTTATCAGCCTAAATATAATATTATCTGACTGATAAGTGAACGCTGAATGGACGGTGAGCGAAGGTGAACACTTTGTGAATGCACGGTGAGCGCTTTGTGAACGGTAAGCATGAATGGAGCGGAGAGTGGAAGTGAACGCACTGTGAGCGCACGGTGAACACATGGAAAAATGGGAAAGTAGAATGTTTCAAGGACTGTGTTGTTACATTACTTGCCTTTGATATGCTTTTAAACACCATTACCTTATGCATACTTAGACAATACATTCCAAATTATAACTCAAGTTTTATTTATTTTTTTTTATCTTCAAATTTATTTGGTAGAAGCCATCTTCCTGCCAAGATGGATATTGATCTAAATGTCAAAGTTCATAGAATAAGAACTATTGGTCACTGGCAACAAATGCATTAATCTTGTAATGTATGCTCCATGTTTTTTTTGTAGGTGTCCATAATGAAGTAAATGAGCATGTCAAACAGAGACAAGAAGTTGGGTCCACCCCCACGATGGGTGAACTGTCCTCGGAAAGGTCATTTAGTTCAAGGCAAGCGTTTAATAGATACTCATGTATTACTTGTAGGGATGCGCAATAATACTGGTATTCCGGTGTATTGCGGTACGTGGACAAAAAATATCGTATCGCGATACATTTTTTCAATACCAGTATACTGGCTTAATTGATCAGGCTCGAAATTTTGTTACGGGCTCGGTATTACAAAATTCTGATTTGATTTAAATGGCTAATGCATTTGTTATCATCCCAAACACGAAAAAAAAGTTGGAGATATGGACACATTTCGGTTTCAGTTCATAAATTAACATCAAAAATGTTTTATTCTTCTATTTTGTATAGACTTATAGTGCAAATGAGTTATGTATATAAATCAAAGTCAATTACAGTCTATTAACATTAGAGAAAAATTCAAATTTTGATTAAAAAAAAAAAATATCGCAATACATATCGCAATACATTTTAAAATATCGCAATATATCACAATACAAAATTTCCCCCCAATACCCAGCCCTAATTACTTGTAATCATTGTGGAAATTTTTTATTTACATCGATATGTACATTAAGCGCGCATAACCTCGGACATCGGGTCACACTTGCATATGGCTGAACCTGTCAATCAAACTATGTGTATTTTGGGTGGGGCCACAATGGGGGGGGGGGGTGGGTCGAATTTTTTATATAGGAAGATATAGAGGAAATCTTTAAAAATCTTCCTCTCAGAAACCAATCAGCCAGGAAAGCTGAAACTTGTGTGGAAGCATCTTCATGTAGTGTAGATTCAAAAAAGTGAAAATCATGATCCCCGGAGGTAGGGTGGGACCACAATAGGGGTCAAATTTTTACATAGGAATATATTGAGTAAATCTTTAAAAATCTTCCTCTCAGAAACAAATCAGCCAGGAAAGCTGAAACTTGTATGGAAGCATTCTCAGGTAGTGTAGATTCAAAGTTGTGAAAATCATGACCCCCAGGGGTAGGGTGAGGCCTCAATGGGGGGAATCAAAATTTTACATAGGAAGATATTGAGGAAATCTTTAAAAATCTTCTTCTCAGAAACCAATTGGCCAGAAAAGCTGAAACATGTGAGGAAGCATCTTTAGGTAGTGTAGATTCAAAGTTGTGAAAATCATGACTGCCGGGGGTAGGGTGGGGCCACAATGGGGGGGGGGGGGTTTCAAATTTTTACATAGGAATATATAGAGAAAAATCTTTAAAAATCTTCTTCAAAATCAGATAGTGTAGATTCAAATTCGTTAAAATCAAAATCTTGAGGAGTAGGGTGTGGCCACATTGGGGATCCAATTTTACAAAGAAACAGATTTTACTTATTCACAAAAACTGAAAGGTTATCATATATGGTTTTACTTATATGGAAGCATTTTGACATATTGCTGATTCTTAGAAATTGTTTAGACTCCAGTAAGCTGATTTTATCATGCCTATATAGTGTTGCTCAGGTGAGTGATGTGGCCCATGGGCCTCTTGTTACATGTATTATAGAAAGCATTGAAGCGTATTTTGTCTGCCATATTGCTTGCAGAGTATATGTCATTTTGACAAAATATGCCAAAACTGGGATTGAATCAGTATATGTTTATTCTATTGTTACTGACAAAAGAATAAATCACTTATGTTTTATACCTTATCAATGGTTTACAGTTATGAATACCTTTCTTTTAAAGGAAAGTTCCTGCCTTTGAAAACTCCACTGGATGATCGTTACAATGACATGATACCAGAATTCAGTGTGTTTAACCTTGATCTTCTCTTTGGGTCCTTGAAAACTATGAAGGCAAGAATCCTAGTGCTCTCTAAATTCAGACAATGAAACCTGTCAGATATCCTGACAGCTGATTTGGTCATCTTACTTTGTGTGATAAATACCGTATAGCATTATGTATTTCATGCACATTTTAAGCCAAAATATATGTATGTGTATCGTAGGAACAATTTTTCCCCTATTTAGAGCAATTTTTGAATACTCAGAGCATGAATAAATCAAAATCTGACTTCGAAAAGTGACTTTGTACAATGTGGGTCATTTAGAATTACACTTCTTGTGTAAAACCCATTCTGTCAAATTATTTTCCATAAGTACAGGTTGTTAAATATTTTCAATCCTAACTGAATAAGGGATGTTTTTGTTTATTTTTTAGTACTAATTAGCCACCTGATACACTGGGAAAGTAGACTGTAGTTCTGGTGTCAGGCAACAAAATTCGGTTTATTCCCCGAATGGCTACTCGCCAAAACAAACACCTAATTATTTTAGGCAATTATGAGGTCCTCTAAAGGGGCACGTGTAGAATTTACCTGTGTTTACCTAGATTCCTATAATCGGTGAAAATATTGTGAATTCTTTAGAAATGAATGCCTGTCTTTAAATTTAATTTTTTAAAGCACAACAATAATGCAATTTTCAGTCATTTTTTTTAAAATTTAAAATGCATTAATAATTACATGTATTTAAAAACATGTTCATGTATATAGTGCTATTTAGTAATTTAAGTAGATAACCTTTTTAAATTGAAAATGCTCTAGTCCAACTTATGGTTTATGATATATAGTTTTTAATTTCTGTTACTTTGATTAACATATCAGAACCACTGTCCTTAAACAACACCACCATTCCCACCCAAACCCATCAACAAACAATATTTAAAATTAATGTAATCAAATACATGGAAATTTATGAAAATTGTAACATGCATACTATGAATTGAGTTGCATTAATATAGAACTTCACCAGCGAAATTTCACCCCATTTTGTAAACTATACATACATCTTTAAAACTGTCCGGAATTATTTGCTCTTTGTCAAGAAATACCCCACTCTGTAAACTGAGTTTTGAGGGTTTTTTTGTTTTGTTGGTAAATAAAAAAATCTTGAGAAGAATAATCTGTAACAATGACTTTAAAAGGATAACATACATAACTTGACATATGTACAGAAAGAAGAATACTAACTAGTCAGTTTTTCCTTAAAAAAAAAATAAAAATCATAAATAGCTGTGACCTAAAAACTGTCCGGAATTACACAGAATAATATTACACAAAACAATATTTTTGAATTTACTATTGTCAAATAAAATTCAGAAAAAAGTAAGCTTTATAAATTAAAAAAACCAATAGATCTTTTACTTGTAGATACATGCTAATGCAAAAAATCTTTTAAAGGGAATGTATTTCAGTCTATCTTTTACAATTCAAGGTTTTAAAAAAAAAATACAACACATTTGTTATTTCAATTTTATTATTTTTTATCATCATAAAAATAGATTAAATTTCATTATGAAAAAAAAAACACAAATGATATCACAGATTTTGAAAAAAATTTCCTTCAGTTTATCAATTAAATATTGTCATAGATGCGATTGACCCTTCATATATAAAGATTGTTTGTTTCATTTAGAATGTTTTGAATAAGCATCTACCTATTCTTATATATCAACTATACTATCTGATCAAGACAGTAAGTTAATGTTATATACACTACTGCATTTAACGAGGAGAAGAAATCTTAGTTTAAGAACTTCTGTCTATTCATATTGACTTCTTGCAATAAAATTATATTAATTCAAAATATGGTGAAAGTAAAAATAAATACTTTTGTACTGTCCAGATGAACATAGGTAAACTCTACCTGTGCCCCTTAGATGACCCCATAATTGTCTAATTGCCTACTTGGCGAGTAGCCGTTCGGGGAACACACCCAAAATTCAGTGCATCGTTCCTCCATGTACAATTTTAAAATAATGAAGTTTTCGATCAGCTAGGTCAAAAGTTCATACATGTACTTTAAACATATATTTTGCGCTGCATTCCTACATTCCTGCCTGGTAGATCAAATTTTTAAAGATCTGAATTTACACATTATAGGTAAAAATGGGTCTACTGATTGACTTAACCAACACCACAAGGTTTTACAACAGTAAAGAGGTTGAGGAAAAATATGACTGCAGATATGTCAAGATGCAGTGTAGAGGGTAAGTTTCAGTTTTAAAGTCTGATTCCATATTTCTGTTACATGTACAAGGGTTAATTGATCCAAAAGTAATGTCACACTATGCACCGCACTTCTCACTGGCGCTGAATTGTATATAATAATATATCAAAATTTTCCTTAGTAAAATTTTAATTTGAATTAAAATTTTGATTAAATTTTGTTGAATACGTAACAAGATATTGATGTTTAAAGCATGATATATATGTGACATCGCTGCGTCATGAATTTACATCTTTTTTTAAGGTTTGTATTTTATGAATAAATTACATGCTTCAAAATTTGAAAAAGCTCTAAACAATACAATATTTTGAAACAAATATAACAATATATATAAAGACTTTTTCTAATTGTTTAAAAAAATAAGGGAACGTTACCGTCCATTTCGGATATCTACGCAATGCATTTTGTTTTGTTTCTAGATCAAGGAATAAAAAGGCTAGACATGCGAATAGTGATATGATGCATTTTTTGCTTCGATCGTTAAAAATAATTAGAAAATGAACTGGAATTGATATATTAACCTAAAACTGAGAGCGAGTGAACAGAGAACTCTTGACATGGTTCCAATATCTAACAGAAGCATATGTCATGTTAATAAATAAATTAGAGAGACACTCACAGAAGACATACGCTTTGAAGGAAAGTTAGAGCTAGGTTTTTATGTCGTGAGCTATATTATAAGGCAACATTCATAACTTTTTGAATAGACATTGACGAAACTGATCGCACATTAAATAATCCAATATACTACTCTATTGATTGCAAAAATAGTAATTAGTTACATAATGAAAAAAATGATTAGAAAATGTAAATAGAGCACTGTTGCCAGTTTTTTATGGAGTACTAAATTACATAATTCTACCAGAACACCGAAGATCTAGAAATGACGTCGCTAGCATGTGGCGACTATCCTTACCTATCGCTCTACAAAATATAATATTTTCAGAAATATTTATCATAATGCCTTAAAATTTTCAGATCTGAATTGAAATACCTGGTAGGTAGATATCTCAAAAAATTTTCATGATTTTATCGCATCTGTGGCATTTTTTTGGGATCAACCCTTGTATATTTTACATGTATATTTTACTGCTGCAGATATTCCATTGGTAATTTTTTTTTTTGGTTTCCTATTAGGTCTATGTTTAAAACTGCAAATACTTATATATGTAGTATAACAATTACAGGTTGGATGTTTTGTTATAATTTTAGACATGGAGAAACACCATCAATGGATCAAACCCAGGCCTTTATTCAGATGTGTGCTAGATTTATTAACCAGAAACCCTTGGAAGTCATAGGTAAAACACACAATTTAATGTCAGATCCTTTAAATTTCGACCCTCCAATGAACCAAAACTTCATTTTAGTAATACATGTAACAATCTTGAAAAAGCAGTTGTGTTTACATTTGCTTTATATCACCTATGTTAGAAAACTGTACATTTACTCTGTTTTCAAAACTTGTACATAAACAATTTGTAATTGATAGACTGGATCTGGATATGTGGAAGATGTGATTGCATGGATTTATTTTTTATCGAGCTTCTGTGTTTTCTATCCCTCTTTTAATGCTCAGGGGTATAAAACAAACTCTTGTTACAAGAATATTAACCCAAAATAAGGCCTTAAAAAATTAATCTCTTGGTTCTCGGGCCAACATTTTCAAAAACAGATGCGGTTGGGCGGTGATATTTTTTTCTTTAATAAAAAAAGGATGTGGTATTTTTCTTTTTATTTTAATAATGTGCAATTCTTATTCAAATCCAGAAAAAGCAATGTTTTAAAGCAAATAAATAGTTACCTTGCAATGAATGTATCGGATTTATTAGCTCAAACTAAATGAAATAAATAAATCTTCATGTTCTTCAAGAAACACCACAATTACGAGGCTTGAGAAAGCCATGTGTTTAATCATAATGGCAGAGTTTTTGAAACAAAAAAAAATTCACTGGTCAAGTGGACCAGTGATCTAGTGAAATTCACTGGTCCCTACAAATATTTACTGGTCCATCAGCATATTCGAATTACTAAAATAAAAAACACAAATCAAAAAGTAAGAAAATGTTTTAATGCCAGTTACAATACAGTAGAGAATAATTTTGACTACATGTCTCTTTCAACTTCAATTTCACTCACTATTTCTCTCAATAACATTTCATTCTCTTGCATACTTTGCTCATTTTCTGAATCAATCTCACTTTCTTCCTCCTCACTCTCTTCCTCATCACTCTCATCTTCCACATCACTCTCATCTTCCATATCACTCTCTTCTTTTTCTTCCTCTCTTTCTACAACTCTCTGGGTTTCAGTTTCTGCTCTTTCTTCCAAAGGAAGGGTGCCACCAATCACTGTTGCCTCTGTTTCTTCAGACTGTGCCTGGGAATGCTGCTTCCTGTTCTTTGTGCCCCTGACATATGTTGTCTTCCTGTTCACACCTTTACCTGTCAACTGGTGTAAAAACAATAGTTCTAGTGCAAAAACTGACAAGTAAAGACCTTCATTTTGAAATAAAACTCATTTAGGTTTACTGAAATTTAATTACCATCCATTTATCCACTGCTGCCATTGGATTGAAATCTTTAATAGATGGTGATTCTATCCTAATGAGCATACAATCATTCAGATGTCTCTCATTTAGTCGGTGTCTTCTGTCAGTCTTCAACAACTTCATCTGGTTGAAAGCAGTTTCATTCAGCACACTGGTAGGTGGAAGGCTGTGGATCAGGTCTAAAATATGCAGCACATTTGACACCCCACAATCAGAAAGGCTACTATGGATGTCCATCCAGGAGATTCCTTGCAAAGCTGAAAATCTAAACACAGTACCATTTTAGCAAGAACTTGTAAACATGTTAAAAATGTAAATAATTATCAATTTTTTTTAGATATTTACCTCTTGTACACCATACACTTTAACATCTGCCATTCTCCAGTGATGTCTGTCACATCAACCCCTGCTTGGTCCAAAGTGTGACTGAAGTGTTTTACCAGACAACCAACTTCCTTGACTCCAAATGCTACAGTGCATATTTTATAAATTATTAATTTCATTTATGTAATTGAATACACCTTTAGTTAAGTCTGGTCAATGTTGTGTAACATTTTTATTTCTAATTTAAATTAACTTAATATTAAATACTCTGTAATAAAATAAAACAAATAACAGAATCATATTACCTTTAAAAATCTGTGGTTAGTCTTCTCATGAAAAAGGAAATAAACTAATTCAAGAACAAAACCAACAAGAAAAAATGAACAAACAAAATGTTGTTAACAGTTAATGTGAAATAAAAAACAGCAACTCTAATTCAACAATTTGACAATATATTATCATTACCTTGTTGGTTATTAACAGGCCAATTCTTTAAACTTCCAATCATTGTAGAAGCCAATACTTCTTCATTCAGATCTTTATACCTAAGGTCAATGTGTTTTACTATGCCCTTCATCATCTCTAACCCCTTTTTCTGGACATCAAATAAGTTCCCCTTCAGATCATAACCATGATAATTCTTGGTTTCTATCAACTCTCCAATCAGCTGACTTGAGCTATAAATAAATTGAACCATTTCAAAATAAATGACAATAATGAATATGCTCTGACAAATTTGGTTTTAACTAATTTTTGTATGAACAAGATTTGAAAAATACCTTGCATCAAACTGTAGATTCTGAAGGACTTCCTTTGTTGATGAGATAGCGTCTTTTGCATCTGCAAGCGTTATGTCTCTTCTCTGCAGAATTAATGACAACCTTGCCAATGGATTGATGAATTCCTTTAAAAAGTAAAAAAAATCATAATAAATTAAAAGATTTATAATAATATATACAAGTGTCTATGTCTACATGTGAAAAGTTATAGGCTAATTTATAGAACACATTTGTTACCTTAAGAAGTGAGGCATAGACTATGATAGGCAAACTGTGCAACATTTTTGCAATGCCTCCAGCTTTTGCATTCTGGTGGGACATAGTGTCGAGATGAGAAATGAATGCAGGGTAAGTTCGAAAAAGCGTTTCAAGTGCCTTCTTCAGATGAGGAAGCCATCTGCTGCCCCCTACTCGATGTGGCATGGTCCCTTTGACATCCAAAACCTGAATAATTAAACATTAAAAATTAAATCATCTTCCTTGGTTTTTAATATTTTTATATTTAGGCCACTTTTAAGTTTGAAACTTTTGTTACCTTGATGCATTCCTTGAGGTTCTTCTTTTGCTTTGGACTATTTTTATAAAAGTAGAATAGACCAAGTAAGAGTGTGGACAGCTGGACATAGTTCTTGTCTTTTCTGAAGACATCCTTAAAAGCCAGCTCCATCCTGTGTGCCAAACAGTGGATTGAAATAACTTCAGAATGCTCTTTCTGAATAAGGGAAATTAGTCCGTTCTTGCAGCCCATCATGTTAGAGGCTCCATCACTGCCAAAACCAACTAGTTTGTGCATATGCATTTGTAAACGGTTCTCATCCATTTTCCTCTCTACAAAGTCCAGTAAGTGATGTGCACTTGTTGATCGGGGTTCTCCTATGCAAAGAAATCTTGTAGTTATTTTTCCCATAACGCAGAATCTCATAAACAATGTCTCTTGTTCAGTGGTGCTATCATCTGTGCTGCCATCCATTGTAAGGGAAAAAAACTTGACATTCTCCATCAAAGTGCTAAGGTGATCTTTTTCTGCATCAGATATACATTCAAGAAATCCAGTTGCTGCATTCTGGTTATTATAAGTAACCCCATGTACAATTCCTTTCGCCTCATCCAATTCATTCAACCAAACAAAATCAGAAATAGGTCTGTTCTTCTTGATCAAATATTCCTGAATTTTATCTCTATGTGTTTTCTAATCGATTCATTTAGTGCTAGCACAGTTTTATGGGCGGTTGTTGACTTTTTCTTTGCATCTTCGCGTGATTTTAAAATTTCAACTGCCCGATTGTGACACGGACTTTTTTCGTGGTCTGTGACTGCCGAGAGACGAAAATTTTTAGATCCCGAATTGAAACTGTGTTTACCTGCCTTCGGGTTCCCAACCTTTTTGCATGCGGAACAGGTCATTCCGATCGCCTCGTCGTACTCTAGCCACCCACGACCTTCTTTCCATGATTTTTTGAACTCACGAACTCTTTCATTTCTTTTCAGTTTAGGTTGGTCACTGTCCTTTTCCTTTAATTTTCTTTTACCGATATTAGTAGGCAATGGCGCTGCCATTTTGAAACAAACTAACTGTCCTAAAAGCGCTTGACTTTAATCATTCATACACGCAGATTCAGACGTTTTGACGATTTGACAAATAAACTAAAAAACCGAAGCTAAGAAGTAAAATTTCCGGAAAGATCGATATTTTTTTTTACCGGTCACTCGGACCGATTGCTTTAAGAAAATTACCGGACTTTTGAAATATTTACCGGTTTTGCCGGTGGGACCGGCGGATTTCAAAAACTCTGTAATGGGATATTTAGTATAGTACAAGTTGCAGGAACTCTCCTCCTATATGCATTTGAGGTTAAACGATGTTCTTCTTCATATACCAAAACTAAAATCATAAGATCATAACTAAACACAGTGTCTCGTATTAAACTAGTTTCGGCAGCCATTTTCAATTGTTGTAATTAAATCTGAATTATCACGATGTTTGCAATTATGTTCTTGATTAAGTTAAGCGTTTTACTGACTTGAGTATCTAAAATGCGGCCCTAAATCCGAATTTTTTTTTTCAGGAATAAGCAAGCACACTATCGAAATTTTATTTTATTCATTTAATGATAAAAATTGGCAATGCGCAATGTTAAATCAAATGCGCGCGGGCCTGAGAACCAAGGAATTAATTTTTGATGGCCTAAATGAAAGATCATACATTTATCCCCTGCTTATTGTTTTATCTAAAATTCCTTCTTTATGTGATGTCATGTCAATTGTATGTGAAAAATTAAGATAATCATAAGATTTGATTTATCTTCTGGTAAATGATTTTAAAAAATTGTCTGTTGATAATGCAGATAACTTCATTAAAACATAACATTGAATCACAAATTTTAAAGTTGAAAGATTTTATATTCGTGATGTACAATTACAGTCCAATTTTATAGGGGTTCACTGCACACATGGTTTCAACAGGACTGGATTCCTCATCATATCATATCTTGTAGAGCAGTTTTCTTGGGAGTAAGAGTTGATTCTTTAGAGCTTATTGTTTTCCTTTTCAAGAATGATTTTAAATCATTCTTGCCATATTTTTTTGTGTAAATCATTTCCACAAAAAATATGGCAGTTCTACTTCGAAATAACATCTTTTCCTTTTGTTTTCAGACTTCAAGCAGCAATTCAGTGTTTTGCCCGAGCAAGGCCTCCAGGCATCTACAAGCAGGATTATCTGCAAGAACTGTACCGTCGCTATGACGAGGTGGAAAACACAATTCCAGCTCCACCCCTTCCTGACTGGTGCAATGGTAAGTGTTAAAAAAAAAATATGTTAAGATAATTTATCTCATGCTGAGTTTGCTATATTGTTCAAACTTTTGAATATGGATGAATATTGAATGCTGAAGAATTATAAGAATTAAAGACTTTGAATTTATAGATTATATATCAAGGATCTTATACAATGCAGTTGACTAAAAGAATTGATCTATAGATATCTATGATATTACATGTACTAATTAGAATCTGAATTAATTAGAGGAAGAGACAGTTGATGATGATGGACAGTCTATAACACAGGCTAATGGTAGACCAAATAAGAACAAAAAAGAATTTCACAGAAAGGTCAGTAAGAGAACAGTTTTCAAGGGTAACTTCTAATGTACTTTAATTGTTTTTACACTATGTTTTCATTATTTCATGTATTTCCATTTTGTTTTATGCACACAAACTCTGTATGCTTCTTAAAACTTATTTGAAACTTGCTGGTTGCTGTTGCAAATTAGTATCATTCACTGTATTAGCCATAATATTTCTGTCAATTATCAGTTCATAGAAATAGATGTGTCTGTAATTGTATAGGATGCCAAGTTTATGGAGGGTGTTAAAGGTGTAAGTCAGCTGAAGCTTCAACCCAAGCTGTCCGAAGTTCAACAAAAAGTGCAGACCATGTGTGAATGGAAAAAGTATGTGATACAAAAAAGAATGTAAAAATAATCAAGGTCAAAGAGCAGTTAATGTACATACCTGTAATTTAACCTCACTCAAAGCTTGGAGTGACTGACCACTAGTAAAAATTCTCTTCCTTAGGTCAGGGTTTCCAGGGTCCCAGCCGGTCTCCATGGATATCAACAACCTCAACTTCTTAAAACAAAAACCTTACAAGGTCAGCTGGAAAGCTGACGGTACCAGGTTGGTGATACATGTACATCAGCCGGAAATGATATTTTAAAAATATCAAACAGCAATTTTATTGATTAATTGATATATTCTAATCCCATGCTATTTAATGATCTGTATAAAAAAATGACTTGACAAGTACAATGTACAGTACTGTTACAGGTAATGATCTTTTGATTTTGGCTGCAGATTTAATTAATGTTAAGAGTGATAATTGCATGAATGGAAATCACAAATTAGTATACTCTGTGTTGTATTTCATTTTTCATTTTTTTGAATGGCATTATTATTGTTACATGTATTTTCAAGGCGTCGAGCTAATGCTCGGCAGCCTTCTAGCGATCGTCTGGATTGGCAATCGTCCAAAAATTCATGCTCTGCACCGCCTTTTAAATACGCATAAGAAATAAGTTCCTGAAAGTATTAAACCTATTACAAGATTTTTATTCCATTTATCCAACTAAATTGTGTATGAAAAACCCAACTTTGCCTCCCTGGTTATTGACAACTCATTGCATAAGTGATTTTGCTTAATCAAGAAATGGCGGATGAATACAATAAGGTGTAAAAATTCACAATATTATTTTAGTTTATCTCTTATATTTTAGTTGGAGACCGTGCCCGATAGAAATCAAATTTGATATGTAAATTTATTTGTTATCGGGCACGGTCTCCAAAATAAATGTAAGCGATAAACGTATCTAGTGATTTTGATGCAATAAATAGATAAGCACGTGTTGTGGATTTGTGTGTAAACAACCGTACCATAGGTAATCTTGTTTCAAACGGGAATTGAAATAAATAAAAGTATGTTTTATTATTATAATTAGGGACACACTGTAAATGTATTCAAATTATGAACCTGTGAAAATTGTTCGATGACTGTTTAAAGCAGAAAGAAAAATTTTTATTTTTGAACTTTGAAATTTCTTCGATTTTTGTAACAATGATGAGTTATTGTATTATAAACGCATCACTGCCTATTTTATAAGGAAATATACTGATTTTTGTTTTTAAAGCAGCACAAAACATAATTCATTTACTTTTCTATTTTAATATTATTTGATATACGACTATATTAATTAGTACAGAAATTCAAATTATTGAATATTAATTATTTAATAAATTCTATATAAAAGAAAATGTCAGCTCGACGCCTTTGTGGCCGTTCCGGCCTTTGATTTTTTTTAGCATCCAGTAACATTTAGTTTTAAGTTTTAATTGTGTAAAATGTTTTTAAGCGATAATATTTCAGTTTAAGATGTATGTTGTGTGTGTATATTTATACCCCCCGCAAATGAAGTTTGGGGGGGGGGTATATAGGAATCACCTTGTCCATCCGTCCGTCAGTCCGTCCGTTCGTCTGTCTGTGCAAAATTTGTGTCCGGTCCATGTCTTTCTTATGGAGAAACATTGGAAGTTCTAACTTCACACAAAGAATGCTTATGACCTGAGGGTGTGTCATGACCTTGACCCAAGGTTAATAGGGCAAGGTCAAGGTTACTGGCAGGAAAAGTGCAAAATCCGTGTCCGGTCCATATCTTTCTTATGGAGAAATATTGGAAGTTCTTGCTTCATACAAAGATTGCTTATGACCTGAGGGTATGTCATGACCTTGACACAAGGTCATTTGGGCAAGGTCAAAGTCACTGACAGAAAAAGAGCAAAATTTGTGTCCGGTCCATGTCTTTCTTATGGAGAAACATTGGAAGTTCTAACTTCACACAAAGATTGCTTATGACCTGAAGATGTGTCATGACCTTGACCCAAGGTCATTTGGGCAAGTTCAAGGTCATTGTTTAAAAGATGCTTAATTCCTGTCTGTGTCATGTCTTGTATTAATGGAAATGATTAGAAGGTAAAATTTGACACAAAGCTTGCTTGTGTCAGGCCACATAAAATTCATTTTTAGATCCCCGCCCGCCCCTCTGAAAATGGCAAGCCCTGATGTATTTTAGCTGTTTTTGAAAAAAAAAATTGTGTGGAAAAATATTTTCGAAAAAATCGGGCTGGTATACAAAAAATTCAAAATATTTAATGGCTGCTTGACATGTGGATTATCGTTTGATTCCAGTCATGTTTATTATCATTATGCATTAACAGTT
The DNA here is from genome assembly GCA_016163765.1 of Magallana hongkongensis. Taxonomy (NCBI): domain Eukaryota; kingdom Metazoa; phylum Mollusca; class Bivalvia; order Ostreida; family Ostreidae; genus Magallana; species Magallana hongkongensis. The sequence continues at coordinate 37,449,010 of WFKH01011801.1, forward strand.
AAGTTGAAATAAAATTGAATTTTAAGAATAGAAATTGGTTTGTGTAATCATGTTAGCACTAACAATTTTAAAAAATGGAGCAGTTGTTATTGACAGAACATGGACGGTTAAATAGGTAGCATCCATCATTTTCTATGATAGAAAAATACTTGAGTTATGATTTTTTCTTAGTGGGGGGTATCAATTGTGAGCTTGCTCACAGTACCTCTAGTTAGTATTTGGTTTATAAACAGTGTTATCTGGATTTCAGATACATGGCTCTAGTGGACGGTCCAAATGAAGTTTTCATGATTGACAGAGATAACACAGTCTTTCACATCCCTGGACTCAACTTCCGTCAACGAAAAGATCTCAAGTTACACCTACGAGACACTCTCCTAGACGGAGTTAGTATCTTAAAAGTTTATTCTACATCCTCAGAGCAAAACCAGGTTTTGTTTGCTTTTTTCAATTGATAAACTTGATGTTAAATTGGCAAAGAAATAGGCAATATCTGGCAATGATTTTCATAACAATATTAAAAGATTAAAATTAGAAAGATAACTTGATTGACTTTTATCTATTTTCAGGAGATGATTCTTGATACCGTGGAAGGAAAGTCAGTGCCCCGGTTTTTGGTGTACGATATTGTTAGATTTGAGGTCAGTAATGGTTGTATCCATTGTCAAGGATAATGTGTTTTTAAGGACATCAGACCCAATTCGCTTTGCGCAGATTTATGGCACACCTAAAAGGAGTGATTGTTATAAACATCGAATTCTCAATATTAAGTCACAAACACTAAAATTCAATGAAAAATCGCTTATGACACAATACATAGCTATTTTACTTTATTAATACACACTTTATGTAGTGCAAATACCGTAAAGTATCGTGTATAACACGCACTCGTGTATAATACGCACCCCCCAAAGTTGGCCAAAAAATGGCGAAAAAACAGCAGGTCCTATGTATAATACGCATCTAAAAAATGTCAAAATCAACGGCCGCCATTTCCCCCCAAAACTATTGATGTTTCATCATAATTTTATAATCCAAGCGCAATTTCCATAATTTTGTGATCAGAACATAGCTCAGACGATGAAAATCGACGGCCGCCATTTTCCTAAATAACTATCGATGTTAAATGATAATTTTATAACCCAAGCGCAATTTCTGTAATTTCCTGATCGGAACTTGGCTCATGTGATATTAGAGTCAAATCTCACCCCCAAAAAAACACAAGCCGTTTTTATCGTAATGAAATCCAAGCACAATTAATTATTTGATCTTCGTTATAGGCTAATTGTACAGTGTGAAAATGAAAATTAAATGGGCGGAGTTAAAAAAAAATTTATTGTTTTTCGTTCTTACAATTTTACATAAAAAGGAAGGTATGATTTACATGGGAGGTATCAAATACACAACCAATTGTGCCTCACGTGAAATTCACCAAAATTTTCAAAAAAAAGGTACAATAAAACGACTATTCTAGAATATTTTTCCATAAAGACCATAATTTTTCAAAATTGAACAATTTTTGTCTTTGAATGGCAGCATATTTTTCTATATGATATTTTATTCCTAAGTGGCAGAGTAGACCAACAAAGTTTGGTATTTTATTTTGCATTAAGGATAAAAAAAATATATTGCTTAGCATATAGGATAATGAAATTAATAACCTTGTTATTATTGAACAACGGTAACTCTCCAAAAATAATATTACATACATTGAAACCAACTCTTTCAGAAATCTTTCTATAAATATGTAGCCTTAATTCATTCCACATGATTTAACTTTATCACATGAAATAAAAACATGTAATATTGTTTCCACATTTTCTATACAAAAACAACAAGAATCAGAAGTCTTAATGTGTATTTTTTTAAGGTAGTATCCAACAGGAATGATTCTATGCAAAAAACGAAATTGTAACCACTGTTCAGAGGAGTCAGTTGTAGTTTTGAAACATATTTAAAAAACATCATGTACAGATACTATATCAAATCCATATGGCATAAGTTCTAACTCCCACTTGTGAATTGAGGTTGGTATTACATCATTTTTGCTCAAGAAATAATAAAAAACTTTTGAACATTTGTCAGTAAAAATAAAAGGTTCAAAAAGTAATGGTACATATGGATTAGGAAGTCTTTTAACCGACGTCCTGACAGTAGACTGAATTTTTAGATATTTTGAAATAGCAGTAACAATACTGTTATATTGCATCATACAATTGTCAGTGAGATTAAATTTCTCTCTAAAGAATTCAAAAATCAAGAAATTACAATCATCATAAAAAAAAATCTCGTACAACCTTTACTCCTTTCTTATACCAGGAATTAATAAACACTGGTTTGTTACCTTTTTTTATATTAGAATTATACCACACTGGAATATACTGAAATTTATCTTTAAAACTCTGAAAATTTGTAAAAGATTTTACATAACAAGTCCAAGAAACTAAAACATCTGTCCAAAAAGCATTGTTTTCTTTCAGCAAACATTCAAGTATACTATAAAACTATCTCCAAAATCATATAGTTTCTGTAAAACATCATCTCCATTGATGGCGAAAAAAATATCCATCCATGGTTTATGTGAATTAGTTAACCTTTTCATCCAAGAACATTTTAGAGATATAATAAAATTGCTAATATCCACCATTTTCATACTCCCTGACAAATAGTCTTGTGTAATGAGAGACCTTTTAACCTTATCTGTCTTGGCTTTCCATAAAAACTCAAAAATAATTTTGCTTATATATATGAAATAGTCTCCTTTTTAAGAGTGGGAAGTGATATAAATAAATGATTTAATTTTGGGATAAGCAAAGTTTTAATAACAGTGACATGGCCAATGGGAGTAAGAATTCTTCTTTTCCACTGTTCTATAAGAGCGACAATTTTTGGAATCTGAAGACTAAAGTTACTATCAACAATTTCATCAAGATCAACTGAAAATTGGAAACCTAAAAGATTAAAAGATGTAGAACCCCAATCCAATTTCCATCTGGTATGGTGGAAAACTTGGTCAGAGAATTTTTTCAAACCAATCCAAACAATTTTTGTCTTAGAAGAGTTGATTTTTGGTCCTGAAAAACTGGAGTAAAAATCTATGGTTTCAAGAGCTTCAAAAAGAGATTTTGGTGATCGAACCATCAAGGGCTAGTAAAGTATCATCTGCATATTGTGATATTTTATGTTCAGTGTTATTTACAAGTATGCCTTTTACATTTTTATTTTGCTTTATAAGAATTGAGAGAATTTCTGCACAAATAATAAATAAATAAGAGGTGACAGGATCACCCTGTCTACAACCCCTTTGTATGTCAAAATGTACCGATAAAAAGCCACTCTGTAGAATGCAAGCTCTAAAATTTGTGTTTAAAATTTTTATCCATTGAATGATATACTCTCCGAAACCAAAAAATTGTAAAACTTTATAAATAAAAGACCGTGACATTGAGTCAAAGGCCTTTTCAAAATCAATGAGAACAAGGAGACCTGGAATATTTTGTTTCTCTGTGTAGGATATAGATCATATACAAAAGGGGTATTCTCTCCTATATATCTACCTTTCATAAAACCAGACTGTGTATCTGATATAATAAAATCTAAGGCTTGTTTAATTCTAAAACTCAGGCAACCATGCAGATATTATCTTGTAGTGAACATTTAAAAGTGTTATTGGTTGCCAATTTTTTAGGAATTGTCTTGGTTTATCACCTTTTGGCAAGCATGAAATAATTCCAAGCCATTGGGAAACAGGAAGCTCCTTCTTAAGAAAAATACAATTAATTGCTCTAACAACACAATTCTTTATATCACTCCAAAAAAATTTACAAAATTCTGCTGTGTATCCATCACTTCCAGGGGAATTATTATTTTTCATATGTTTTAATACATTAAGGACTTCTTCTTCAAAATCTTTCTCTAAACCATTGGTCAGATTTCTATCTACTTTGGAAATATTACAATTTGAGAAGATTTTTTCGAAATCTACATTAACTAAAGATGAATCTGTACATTTATAAAGTGTTTCATAGTAAAACCTGACTTTATCCAAATTTCTGCTTGTTCATAAACCATACCAGCACCTTCTACTCGAATTTTTTTAATTGTTTTATTTAAATAATTCCGAGACTCTAGGTTGCAAAAATATTTTGAAGGTTTCTCTCCATCCTCAACCCATCGTGCACGTGATCTTATCATATGATCCATTTACTTTTCTTTACGAATACTTTCAAGTTCAAGTTTTTAACTCACCTGAGCTTAAAGCTCAAGTGAGCTTTTCTGATCACATTTTGTCCGTCGTCCGTCTGTCCATCCGTCCGTCTGTAAACTTTCACATTTTGAACTTCTCTACCTGGCTAATTTCAACCAAATTTTGCACAAAGCATCCTTATGGTAAGATGAATATAAATTGCAGAAATGGAAAACCGATCTTTATTTAAAGGAGAAAACCTCGAAACTGTAGAAAAAGGGGGTGCATTTTTAAAAATCTTCTCAAGAACTACTGAGTCGAATTCAATGTAATTTAGATTAAATAATCATTATCATAAGGAAAATATAAATTGCAAAAAATTTGGGCTAATTCTGTTTCAAATTTGAGTAATTTACGAAAATAATAATAAGACAGAGAGAATGGGGGTCAATCAGTTTAAATTCTGGCTCGATATTTCATATATCGAAAACCAGGTTAGAGACAGAGGACCAATCTAGTTCTTTGTTCGAAGCAGCCATGTTGGACGCATGATAAACGGGTCAAACTGACAAAGATGAATTTGCTTGTTGTGCAACAGTTTACGTGCGAAGGGAATACATGTATTTGAAACATCCAAAATATATTTGTGCTGTTTTTGTGAAGTAAATTGAGGTTAAATATTTCAATGCGTTGACATTTTCACTTGTGACGGTGGTTTTAGCTTGTTTTGATTTTCGTTTCGTTTCTTTTTAACTTGAGGGGAACTATTGCCTGTATTTTGGAATTTTTATGTATCGAATCAAATATAGACTTCAGTAAATCAGACAGCTAATTGTTTACATGTACCTGCGCAAAATGAGCAAAATCTGATGCACTAACAACATATATTATAAAATATTATTCATTCTATTGGTACATGTAATTCGGTACGATCTCTACATAATGGTTGATTAATGCAACATGTTTTGTTAAGATGCTCAGCATTTACAGTCTAAGCGGAGATTATTTTCGCTGCTAGAAATATATAATTATATATATGATGAAAAATAAATTGTGTTCTTTCTTTGTTTTAGTGCATTTTTCTTTTGTTTTAATTGTTTACAATTTTCTATTTACTAACCGTATCTGAAAGTCAAGCTTCGAGTTACAAGCAAGATAAGGTTGGTTAAACTGTCAGAAATAAGAAAGTAATCAAGTCGACCCTGTTTCAAAGGATTTTTCTTCGGCCACGTATCAACTTTTTTATCAGGATTTAAAACTCTATAGTAATCTACAAGGTGTAAGTCCTCCATAATTTCAAGTACTTTACATCGAACCTTGGGGTTGTTAACCCCACAATAATTATGTGTATCCTGCATTGGATTCAGTGCAAGGTTAAAATCTCCACATAGTATAAAGTAATCATTATCAAATTCTAAGAAAATATTTCTTACATTTTCATAAAAGCCAGGGTTGTCAATATTTGGGCCATATATATTTATAAGAGTTACCTTGTGGTCCTCAATAGTCAGGTCCAGAGCCAACAAATTGCCTTCACTGTCCTTTTTCACACCATGGATTTTAAACTCAAAATTATTGTTGAAAAGAATACAGACATCCTTAGAGTTAGACGAAAAGGAATTAAAAACAAATTTATATCCCCACATTGTTTCTACCAATATTTCATCTTCTGATATAAAATGTGTATCTTGTAGGCAGATGATAGAATACTTTTTTGGCCTATAATAATTAAGAACATCTTTATGCTTAGATAGTGTGGCAAGCCCCTGACAGTTCACCGTTGCTATTAAGATATTATCAGATGGCGGTATTTTGAGAGCCAAATTATTAGATCAGAAACAAATATAGAAAGAAAAGAAAAAAAAAATAGACAAATCTGGTATTGAACTTGATAACACAAATACTGAAAAAGGACACCTAAGCAGGCAACCATTGAAAAAATAAAATTGATACCTGATTTAAGCAGCGTTACATAAAAGACATCACTTTCACACACACTCTTACTTCGCTGGTTCACACACGCTAGACCACAAACACAAAAAAACAAAAAGTTCACTAACACAAAACCGAAAGTCGCGGTTACATGTCTTTTTGTACATTCCGATCCCGAACCCGATCTGCAACCAATCCCGATAGAAATATCCATACCATGTCATTTGTTGTTCTTGTCAAGGGCAAAAACCTTTCTGTTATACATCCACGCTGACTGGATTTATAGGTCTTGATTCAAATCATTAATAAGCTTCGCATTCAATGGATTAATATGATCATTCATTCATTTTCGAAGTTCCTCTTTAGAGCGATGTTTAATCACTTTCACTTTGACCTCTGTGGATCTGTATTTGGCATTTACCGGCCTTGTAACACCTCGGTTCCTTCGCGGCAGTCTATGAATGGCTATCACGTCACTGGGATCTAAAACCTTGTTGACCTTATCTTTTAGAATGGAGCAAAGGTCCATCTTCAATTTTTCCCCTTGTTTCTCTTGCCAGCCCAAAAATTTGATATTATTTTTTTGAGAGTATTGAAGATTGTGATCTAGTTTCAGTGCCTCTCCAGCGACCCCTTTATACTGTTTGAGAGCTTCGTTCAGTGATCTAAGCTCCTTGTTTTGTGCATCAGAAACATTTTGGATCGATTTCTTTACTTCCCATATCAATGTTTCTTTCAAATTGCCATTAACTTCTGCCAAAATTTCTTGTTGTATTTCCTGTTTAAGTTCACCTTTTATTTCTGCAATAATCGATGACACAATTTCTCTAACATCATCTCTCCTTACCATTGTTTGCATGATTTCAAGCAGAATTTGGGACAGCTCAGTAGAGAGATCAGGGGTTCCATTAGTGGTATCTGAGTCTACACTACTTGTACTGAGTTTTTGCTTGGAATTTTTATCAGAAATGACTGGACTTTTAATAGACTTTGTTGCGGAACGTAAATCCATCTGCACTAACCTTTTATCGGCCGTCACATCCTTTTTTTAGCTCACCTGAGCTGAAAGCTCAAGTGAGCTTCTCTGATCACATTTTGTCTGTGGTCCGTCTGTCTGTCTGTCTGTCCGTCTGTCTGTCCATCTGTAAACTTTTCACATTTTCAACATCTCCTCCAGAACCACTGGGCCAATTTCAACCAAACTTGGCACAAAGCACCCTTAGGTAAAGGGGATTCAAAGTTGTGAAAATTAAGGACCACACCCTTTTACAAGGGGAGATAATTAGAAATTATTGAAAAATTTCGTGAAATTTTCAAAAATCTTCTTCTCAAGAACCATTTGGCCAGGAAAGCTGAAACTTACGTGGAAGCATCCTCAGGTAGTGTAGATTCAAAGTTGTGAAAATCATGACCCCTGGGGGTAGGGTGGGGCCACAATGGGGGGTCTAATTTTTACATAGGAATATATAGAATAAATCTTTAAAAATCTTCTTCTCAAGAACCATTTGGCCAGGAAGGATGAACCTTATGTGGAAGCATCCTCAGGTAGTGTAGACTCAAAGTTGTAAAAATTATGACCCCCAGGGGTAGGGTGGGGCCACAATGGGGGGGTCGAATTTTTACGTAAGAATATATAGAGTAAATCTTTTAAAAATCTTCTCCTCAAGAATCATTTGGCCACGAAAGCTGAAACTTATGTTGAAGCATCCTCAGGTAGTGTAGACTCGAAGTTGTGAAAATCATGACTCCCGGAAGTAGGTTGGGGCCACAATGGGGGGTCGAATTTTTACATAGGAATATATAGAGTAAATCTTTAAAAATCTTCTTTTCAGAAACCAATCAGCCAGGAAAGCTGAAACTTTTGTTGAAGCATCCTCATGTAGTGTAGATTCAAGTTGTGAAAATCATGACTCCCAGAGGTAGGGTGGGGCAACAATGGGGGGTCGAATTTTTAGTTAGGAATATATAGAGAAAAGTCTTTAAAAATCTTATTCTCAGAAACCAATCAGCCAGGAAAGCTGAAACTTGTGTGGAAGCATCCTAAGGTAGTTTAGATTCGAAGTTGTGAAAATCGTGACCCCCGGGGGTAGAGTGGGGCCACAATGGGGGGTCGAATTTTTACATGTAAAGAGAAATATTTTCTTTTCGAAAGTCAATTAAGCAGAAAAGCTGTTACTGTATAGAGGGAAATTTTCGCCCTCGTTTTATTTTTGCCCCTCTTTCCCTCATTGTCAGCAGCAAATTTAAGACTGGGCAAATTCCAATACCTCAAATTTACTCTCTTTTAACACAACTGTGTCTGGGCGAATTCACGATGGGGCAAAACTGTTTGCAAGTTAAGAAAGGCAAAAATTACACGTGGGGAAAATAAGCCTGTATACAGTACTTGAGAGGAAGCATCCTCAGGTAGTGTAATATATAGAGAAAAATCTTTAAAAAACAAATAAAAAAGGATGAGACTATAAGGGGGGGGGGTCAAATTTTTCCATAGGAAATAAATTTGATCATTCTCAAAAATATAAAGCATATACCAATATGCAAGCATATTGACATTTGTTGATTCTCAGTTGTTTAGACTGTGGCCCTGGATAATTCTTGGACCACACAAGGGGTTCAAAGTTATATGTAGGTTTATATTTATATGAACAGTTGTTTAAGATCTTTTTGAGAATGGCAATGCTCAATATGTGATATAACTGTGAAATCATATAGTTACAAAGAGGGCTCAACATAAGAACATTTGTAGAAAATTTTGAAAATCTTTTAATACAGGATCTATTTTACTCATTCATTGTCCCGATATTTTGGATAGGACTTCATAAAGCTGATTTATTATGTCTAGTGTTGCTCAGGTGAGCGATGTGGCCCATGGGCCTCTTGTTAGAATGATGTACCATATTTTTCGGGGCATATGTCGATGTGGGGCATAGGCTGAATTGCTCATTTTCAGACAAAATTCTGGAAAAATCCTTAGACTAGCCGATGTGGGGAATAAGCCGATTTTCAATCAACGATTAATATAGTGAAAGTATGACCAATGATTAAGGAAGTCATCGTATATATAATACTTTCAGGTATATCGATGTATTAAGTTAAAAGAGTAATTAAAATTATTTAAATGACTAAACATATATATTTTAAGCAAAAATATGTCTGGCTTTGTGTTTTGTGGATGATTGATCTCTTTCGTATTCGTCGGCATATAACAGTTACGTAACGTAATTTTACATAGTATAATTTTATTGCAACACCAACCTCCGTGGTTTTGTCTGATAGACTAAGTATTATCTTTTACCAAACATTTTATATTTCATCAATACCTTATTGCTAAATTACATTTGATCATGTTATACTTTGAAAGCTACATGTAAATACGGGGTATGGCGTCCGTAAGCTCAACACTTGGTTTCATATTCAAATAGAGTTATCCCCCGTAATCGCTATGAATGAGAAAACGAAATACCACACAGAAAATATTTAAATTATGTTCCCTTTCCATTAATTAATTAGTGACTTGCCATTATGCAAAGAAGTTGTATTGCTTACAAACACAGTCAATGCAATGAAGTGTAACGGTTGGTCTGAGGTGTACACTGTGTGCCCGCAGGCTGTGTCTAAGTCACGGGTTTCACACCTTTGTATACACACGACACCAGAATATCGTTATCAGCTGGTTATTTCAACTAGCAGGAAATTAATTGTAAATCAAAGCATTTGATTTATTCTACACACAAGACCACTGATTCCCATGAACAAATCACAAAAATTTCATCAGATTACATTCAGTTTCTACACGGTTTTGTTTTCTTTTTTATTACACAACAATAGTTTCCTGGGTTCATACACGAACACTTGGTTTCATGGATGAAAAAAAAATCCAACCTCTCATAATAAACTGTTACAATGGATAAAAGCAGTGGATTTTGTATTTTACTGTTTTGTTCAACTTTGAGCCTACGATAAGCCGATCCAGGGGATAAGCCGAGGCTCGCGCCTCGGAGAAAAAAAATATCGGCCTATGCCCCGAAAAATACGGTATTATATAGATATTTTTGGGGGGTTGTTGATACATTTATTTGGCTGTTTCATCATTCCAGACAATTTGTTTTTGAACAGGGTTGTCCAGATGAAGGAGAATTCATTTTATCAAGTGTTTAATTACTACGTTTTGTGGATTTAAATAGAATAATAATTATAGAAGTATCTACATGAATGTAATTTTGTTTTTTAACATTAACAGGAAAAGGAGGTTGGAAAGGTTGACTTTAATACTCGGCTGGTTTGCATTGAGAGAGAAATCATTGGGCCTCGTCATGCCGCCATTACCCAGGGACTATTTGATAAGACAAAGGAGCCCTTTAGCGTCAGAATGAAGCCATTCTGGGATGTCTCTGTCTGTAGGAAAGTGAGTTTATAAACGGGTACTAGGTAAATTACCTGCAGACATTACGGTAACTTTTCAATCCACTTGCTCTTTGGTAAGTGAACTCAAACCTCTGACTTATCCAAATGTAAAAATGGGTAGCCCGTAGCCCGAAAATTAGTAAGAAGATACCACCATATTCTTTTATTTTTTTGAGTAACTCACAAATATGATGACCGAATACTTAGTCTTTTTATATGGTAAGCTCAGTTGCCGATTAAAACATCGATGGACCAGAATTTTTGGCATACAATGCATACCAGTGTCAGTGTCAATTATACCTGTAAACTCGGACGGCCGTTAAGTCTCATTTACTTTTAGTAACATGTTTTGTTTAATTTTCGATGAATGTTTCTTTCCTACCAAATTACTACAGAGAAGACTGTGAAGCCATTCGAAGTGCGACATTTTTCATGATCAGGCATACTTGCCAACCTCCAACATGTGAAAATCTGGTCATGACCAGATTTGAAAAGTAAAAAATCTGGTCATAGCGTGTAATGCGCGTATTTACCTTTGAAATACTATGCATTTCAAAGGTAAATACAACAGAAATATGTGTTAAAATGTATGTGTAATATTTCATTGCAAAGAAACATAGTAACTAACAGTTGCTGATTTTGAATTTTGTAAATTGATCTGACACAGAAAATAGTAGGTTCAGCTAAAAAATTTGCAAATAGAGTTTCTGCTACATTAACCTTGCTTTTGAACTCTGAAAATGATGGCATGAAAGTTGTAAGTGACCTGGAAGACTTTTGTGCAGAAGCATTTTTTACATGACTAAGCATTTTTGAATGTTTAGTCATATTCTTTTTTTTGCACCAGATCCAATATTCAAATGCGCTTTACATAGAACACAAAAAACCTCGTTTTGTCCTCGATTACTTTGTTTTACTCATGGGAATTCCTTTTCCCAGATATGTTGATAGGTACAAAAGATATCGTTTTCTTTTTGTTGGTTTTGATTCCGCTGGCCCCGATAAAGACCTCTTCCTATTGGAAGCCATCGCACTTAATGATTTAAACCCTCAGTTTGTCAAAACAACTCACAATAATAATCAACACTCTCCTGAACTTAACACTTAGTGTTATAGCCATCAACATTGTTTACGTAAATCCAAGCTCAGCTTGGGTTCATAATTGGAATCAAACGCGCAACGTAATTTACGAACCAAATACGGAAATTGGGAGATTTTCGGGTTGTTCGACAAAAATCGGGTGAAAAGCATGACCTGCCGGGTCATAAAAAATAATCGGGTGAAGGGTCGAAAAATCATTTGTGACCCAAAGAAATCGGGTCAGTTGGCAAGTATGTGATCAGGATTAAGTTGTACGACAAATATCAATTCTGTATGTAAGCAAATAAGATGAAACTACATCATGATACCCAGTTTTATCAAAAGACCGTAACAGAATTATGAAATTGATGACATAATTTATTTCAACTAGCAAGGAAACTCTAATTTGATAATTGAATAAACTTTAATAGGGAACGATTTATCTAAAAAAACAACACATGAGTTTTTCAAATGCAAAGCTATAGTAAAAGTTTATTATTACCTTTATAAATTATTTCTCACTTAAACTTGAATATTTTTATTCAAATCTTCACTTGCTTGATCAGACAAGTAAGTTTATAGTTTCACTTGGCCGAAATGAGTTTTTTCTTGTCCTGGGCTATCAGATGACCGTTAATGTTGATCCCTGACCTGTAGTTAAGAGAGTTAAATTATGATGCATAAATGTTAGGTTTGTATCTTGTAATTGTTGTTCTGAAAACAAATGAGAGAAATGAGAGATAGAGAATGTTTTGCAGACAATCGAAAGAGAAAGAGAGCAAGGGAAAGAGTGTTAAAGTCAAAGAATTAAAAATTGGTTCACAAGCGTAGTGAGATAGCACGCAATGGCTATCTCATTCGGGCACCAATTTCAGTAATTGAGGAACAAACACGAAATTTAAAGTTTCACAAATTTATTAAGTCTGCATCAAATTAAAATGAACAACAATAGTATAACAAAATAGATCCAGGCCTTTTAACCACCCTAAAGTAATTTTATGTAAATATTAAGATCCCTAGAAATAGCCAGATCTCAAAATAATCAAGAAATATGGCTAATTATAGTCAACACAGAGATAATTGCTTAATGAAAATTAAAATAAGATTGAATCCCGAAATAATCAGGATATATGATCCTAAATAAACTTCCCAAACTGTTAAAAATTATACTTTGAAATTCGCTAATTAAAAATTTATCCAATTAATAAAATTACGTAGACACAATAAATTATCCTTTAGTGATAATTGATATTTACCAAAATTTAGGAAAAATTCAAAAGACACATGAACCCAATATACCAAAAATCACCTCTTATATACACTCGTAAGAAATCTCATACAAAATCGTATAGACCCTTATGGAATATTACGGAAAAATTGGGAAAAGTATACGGAAAATAGTTTCAACTAACTAACTAACTTTATAATAAATATATTACCATAAAACAACATAACTTGCATTCACACAACGATAAACAATTATTTACCTTATAATGGCTTATTTTCTGCATCGGTAAAATAATGGAGGGAGTATAGATCTCAACAGCAGATCTAGAAAAAAATAATCTGGAAGTAAAGGGACGTATCCCACAATGCCATATTCATGAACAAAAATGTAAACAAAAAGAAGACATGCCGGGATGACAATAAAGAACCAAGAAAATGCAATTATATATAATGGTCAAAATATGCCATAACACGTATCTACCGCAATTATGTTACAATACTTAACATGTAAATGGTTTGACCGTTGAGCCAAGCACATATGATTTTTATGCTTTGAAATGCAGACAGTAGGATCTACCTACCTACTTAAATCATAAACCAAAGTTAAACTAAACGCAGCGTACTCAGTCTACATTATGACGTCATGTTTCATACGTAAAACGTAAATTTGTGTCTTCGGAAATAGTCAAAGAAAAGTATGTGATTCCGAGAATTTTTTATTTCTTCTTTCAATGCTTATCTAATTTGTAAATTAATAAAATTTTCTATTTATACTTTATTCAGTGTCCAAAAGATCAGTTTCTTGATGTTAATGTTTTTATTTTCCATCTAATAATTTGATAAGACATATGTGAAAATAGTCTTATTTCCTGATTAAAGCACTTGAAACTTATCTGGTTTGCAAAGTCAATCATTGTCATTTAAATAACTTTCCATTGAAAAGTTTTTAATAGAGTTAATGGACAATAAACATAAAAAAGAGCCAATCATTTAATGAGTTAACTTTGTCGAACAAAATGGCGACCAATATGGCGGCGCCCATGAGCTGGAAGGAAATTTTTCAGCATTTAGTACACCTGATTCAACTTCTATTTTTCACTGATTTTCTTATAAGTGTTACCATTAAGCCTCGCTTCTCAAGGCGGGCTTTGCCGCCTCTCACTGCACTCTGTATCAATCAGATATCGAAATTCTTTAGTTAACAATCAAAGAATATTCATACACTTATGTAAAAGTAAAAGTTGCACAATTTCACAATATGTGCTCAACAGTTACCAACGAAAGAAGAAATATGCGGTTCATAGAATAAACATAAAAATATTAGTTACTCTAGCCAATAATGATGTTATAAAAACATACATAAGTTAGAATGCATAGATAAGATATATGTGTTTTAAAAAGTCCATATAGTTAAAGGGACCATTTCAAAAGTAAATTAAAAAAAATATAAGTAGATAAAAATCTGAAACATTACACAAGGTTTTAATTTGTTTCAGATTTTAGATGGCAGTTTTGCCAGTCAGGTCAGTCATGAAGTGGACGGATTGATTTTTCAACCTGTCCCTGATGTAAGTTACAACAAATACATGTATGTCTTTATAACTTTACCCAACTAAGATATGTTTGCCTAATAATTTAATTTAATCAGTAAAGCATTGATTAAAGATTTTTGACAATCTGAATGCATGAAAATGTGATAGAAATAGAATATCTTTCCTCTACAGCCCTACGAACCTGGAAGGTGTAAAAATGTCTTGAAATGGAAACCCCCAGAAATGAATTCCATAGATTTCAAGCTACAGGTTGTCAAGGAATGTGGAGAGGGGTAAAAGTTTTAATATGCAATTTTAGAAATAATGTTGCTTCTACCTGTTTCTCTCAAAACTTGTTGATAAAATTTGTGAAACATATTTATTTTTATGAGGTACAAACTATGGTTTTCATTAGATGTACCATGAAAATGCATTATTTTTTTTGTTATTCACAGAATGTTGCCCACCACTAAGGGTTACCTGTATGTGCTGCATCAGCAAGCCCCATTAGCTCAGATAAAGGTAAATATTGATGGAACAAATATATATATATACTGTCAATTCACAGTGTATGTGATATAATCATATTAGACATACATTGTAGTACAAAATGCAGTACATGTACTAGTACTATAATAAACACTCCATTAATACTGTGGCTAATCTTTGTCTCTTGAATACTTTACTCTTCTGGAGCATCAGTAATTTCTTTTTAAACAAATATACCATTACGCCCCAAAAAATAATGATTTGTTTCCTCAGGCACCAACGCATCAGTAAAATTATCGCCACATCAAACTTTTTTATCGTTATGTTTACAGATTTTTCATATCTTATCATTATTGGTTTTCTCTATTCTGAATTCAATGTAAACAAATGCTGAGTTGACTCAGAGTAAATAGTCTCTGTCAATGGTAGGACTTCATTTGTCAAACTGGCGTACCCCAAATGCGCTGATTGACCTTTGGTAACCCAGCCTGTTGCTTCATTTAGCCGGGGAAGGTTTGCCGGCTTATGCCGATCTTGGAATTTGCTGGTTTTTAGCTCACCTGAACTGAAGAAGTGAACTTTTCTGATCACCTGTTGTCCGGCGTCCGTCTGTCTGTAAACTTTTCACATTTTTGACTTCTTCTCTAAAACCACTGGGCCAAATTTAACTTAACTTGGTAAAAAGCATCCTTATGGGAAGTGTATTCTAAATTGTTAAAATAAAGGGCTTAACCCTTTTTAAAAGGGAGATAATTGTGAAACAGTGAGTATAGGGTGTGTGTCTTTAAAAAATTTCTTCTCAAGAACCACTGCACCAGAAATGCCAATATTTACATAAAACCTTGTATATATAGTGAAAATTCAAAATTGTAAAAATTGTGACTCCCGGACCAAAACTGGGACCCCAGGCAGGGTTCAAAGTTAAACATAGAAATAAATAGGAAAAATGTTTAAAAATCTTCTTCTCAAGAACCACTGCACCAGAAATGCCAATATTTACATAAAAGCTTGTTTATATAGTGAAAATTCTAAATTTTAAAAACTGTGACCCCCTGACCAAAACTGGGGTCCCAGGCGGAGTTCAAAGTTTATCATATATAGGAAAATGTTTAAAAATCTTCTTCTCAAGAACTACAATGCAACAGTTTGGGATATTATTATGCATACATCCTTGGCTATTGTAGATTATAAATTGTTAAAATCGTGACCCCCGGACTATCACTGAGGCAGAAAGAGGGATTCAAAGTTTAACATAGAAATATATAGGAAACGTTTAAAAATCGTCTTCTCGAGAACTACAATGTTACAGTTTGTGAGATTACTATACAAGGATCCTTAAATAGTAAAAATTCTAAATTGTAATAGCCGTGACCCCCGGACCAACACTGGGGCCTGAGAAGGGGTTCAAAGTTTAACATAGAAGTATATATAGCGAAAGTGTTTAAAAATCTTCTTCTCAAGAAATACAATGCTACAGTATGTGAGATTACTACGTAAGCATCCTCAAATAGTGTAGATTCTAAATTATAAAAAGCGTGACCCTCAATCAAAAACTGGGGCCACAGAAGGGGTTCAAAGTTTAACATAGGAATATATATGGAAAATGTTTAAAATTTTCTTCTCGAGAACTACAATGCTACAGTTTGTGAGATTTCTATGTAAGGATCCTCAAATAGTGTAGATTCTTAATTGTTAAAGCCAACCATAAACCCTGAACCTATACTGGGCCCCCAGAAAGAGGTTCAAAATTTAAAATAGAAATAGCATATGCTACCAAATAGAATGTTACAAGGAACTGTTGTTCAGGTGAGCGATGTGGCCCATGGGCCTCTTGTTTTTTAAAGTATGGCGAATAGCTCACGTTTAGGTGGTAAATGTAAATGTTTGTTTATAAATTGGCACATTGATTGATTATATGCAATGATTAAACACATGTCCATTCATCATGTTATAATATGATGTTTAATTCGTCTACATTACACAACCTTACTCACATACGAAGTAGACAAAGACTGCAGAATGCATAATTAGGCTGTCATTCTGGCAGATAAAACTATTTTGAAATTTTGTTGAGAAACTACTAAAACATTGTATTTTGTGGTACTTTTAATATATAATTTTGACTTGTAAATCTGTTACCATGGTTACACAAACATTTGTGAAATTTTATGCCGGTTTATTTCATTTGCCATTTCGCTGCCTAATGACGATCACATGATCTGCGCATTTCTGCAGATACGGGACAAATGAAGCCTCAGTTAACCCCTGTTGTGATTAATAACAGTCCTATCATAAGAGGTTATAAATATGATGCTACCACATACTGTGTATTGAAAATTACAACCAATGTTTATAACTTTTAGTGCTGATATTACAATTAGTTGGTAACTTGCAGTTAGTTAATAACCCTGCCAAATTAATGCTAAAATAATCATAAAACAGTTTGTCTACAGTTATCTTCAAAATTAAACAGATCGGCTACATGACGGTTGTAATTGGGTCAAAGGGTTGGACTTACACCTCCAAAATTCAAAGAAGTACATAGACTGATTTTATTTGTCATTTAGCTAACAAAATTGCAAAACATTTCATCTATCAAATGTATAAATATATCTAATAAATTAAATTTAACAAATTGGATAAGTTTTTAAAATTTTGAGGAGTTGTTTTATTTTTAGCCAGGTTTTCCAAAGGAAAAATTTGGTTATTGAAATGGTGAAAATGGTGGGCAGGAGGGTGGGCTGGTGGGCGGACAACTCCTCCTACAGTTTTCAAGATAGGAATTTCATGTTTTGCTAATCAATTGGACAATTAAATCAGAGATGTGCATATTACTTGGATTTTGGTTTTTGATAATTTATGAAAAAAATACCCATTCTCTCACTAAAGGACATGCTACACAAGCTTCGCTTACACCTCTGTCAAAGCCAGAAAAATAGTCTGTCACATGATCAAAACAAGCATGGCGAGCACATGGTATTGTTGATGTGTTACTTCTGTACAACCAGCTTGATGTGAGGATATTAAAGGGCGAATACTTTGTGGGCAAGTTTAAAAACATCATAGGAGATGACATTGCTGCTGATTTGTATAAAATCAACGATTAATCTGGAGCGTGCAGAAACATTCAAACATTTGTCAAACTAGATCATGTGATCAGATTTTAATTTTTACCTCCGCAAAATAGTTCTCACAGTAACTTTGAAATAAAAATGAGTAAAAGTATTTAAGATTTGAATTGAATTACTTACAATCATATTTGTAGATAAAAAAGTAAATACATCAATTTTGAATACAATTTGCCTATCGTTTCAGTTTGTACAAGAATCTTGTACATCGGGCGTTGACAGAGGTGTAAGCGAAGCTTGTGTAGCACGACTTCTGGTGAGAGAATGAAAAATACCAGCTGTTGAACTTAGTCATTTTCTCGCAGAATATTGCATACCCCTTTTCTCTGGATAGGTAGTGTTTATCAATTCAGGGTTGACAGATGGATTATTGATACAGTTAACATAAAGGAAAACCCAGTTTGCTGTCACATTGACAGGTTCTCACTTGTTTACTGACTTCCTTCTAATACAATTTAAATTAACAAGGGTTTTCCTACTGTTTTTCAACTGGGTCCAGAGTCCGCAGAATTGGGAATTGACACATAAACTGTTGAATTTGGGAAAATAATAAATTTTCTTAAAGAACTACTGGTTTCATTATTATGCTCCAAAATATAAACAAAAGTGAACGAAATAGCTGGTTTGTTGCATTTTAATTATCTGCAAGGTTAAACAATGATTCTAATGACTTTAATACAATGATATTTTTCCCTTTTTTTGTCTTTAAAAAAGTCAATAGCTCTTTCCAACATCTATGGGCTTCTGATTGCGAAAAAGGTCTTGAATTGGGAAAATATTGATGATTTTATAACTGGGAAAGGGTCCGGTAAACGGACCTAAAAATAAGCCAGGAAAACCCCTGATTAAGGTTGAATCTGTGTATGCATGTATTATCATTAGTGTTATGCCATTGTCAAATAATGGAAGTCTCCCTGATTTCTCAAACTTCTCCCTACTTTTAGGTCACCTGTGAGTGAGTAAACTCAGGTGACCTATTCCTATCTGTTTTCGTCGTGCGTTGTCCGTCATGTGTTAACATTTTTACATTTTCAACTTCTTCTTAAAAACTACAAGGCCAATAGTTACCATTTTTGGTGTGAAGCATCTCTATAGTAAGAGGAATCTAAATAGAGAAATTCATAGCTCTACCACCCCCCAACGCTACAGGTGGGGCCAAATATGCAAAAAAGCCAAATTTTCAAAAATCTTCTTCTCTACTCCCACACATGTGAAGAAAAAAATTGCATGGTTATGATGTCCATGAAGCCCTCTACCAAAATTGTGAAATTCATGGCCCCTGGTTCAGGGGTTCAGGCTCCAGGGTGGGGCCAATATGTCCATATAGTAAAAATGTATTAAATCTTAGAAAATCTTCTCCTCTACTTCCATATATATTAATTTTGTTAAAAACTAAATGCATGGCTATGATGTCCATGAAGTCTTCTACCTAAATTGTGAATTCATGGCCACTGGGACAGGGGTTTAGGCCCTAGGTTGGGGCCAATATAGCCATATAGTGAAAATGTATTAAATTTAAGAAAATCTTCTTCTTTACTCCCACACATGTGGGCAAAAATCTGAATGCATGGTTATGATGTCCACTAACTCCTCTACCTAAATTGTGAAATTCATGGCCCCTGGGTCAGGGGTTCAGGTCGTATGGGGGCGGGGGCAATATGGCCATATAGTGTTAATGCATATAATGTTTAAAAATCTTCTTCTCTACTCTCACTCATCTGTTAGAAAAACTGACTTCATAATTATTATATATAATGTTTTAAGTCCTCTTCTAAAATTGTAAATTTCATGTCCCCTGGAGTTTGGGTTTTAACTCTAGGACAGGACCAGTATCATAATGGATGTATAGTGTTAATGCATATAATGTTTAAAAATTATGTTCTCTACTCCCACACACTTGTAAGGAAAACCAAATTAACATTTTGTAGACCAGGAAGCCCTCTACCAAAATTTTTAATTTCATGTCCCCCGAGGTAGGGGTTCTGATTCTAGGATGGGGCCAAAATAGCCATATATATAGTGTTAATGCATTTAAAATTGTCTTCTTTACTTAAATTCAGCTGATACTGAATAAAAATTGACTGTATATATAAAGGAAAAAAATAAAGCCGTCTATCAAAATTTTAAATTTCATGTCTCCCAATGTAGGGATTTGAATCTAGGGCGGGGCCAAAACACTCATATTGTGTATAGGGTAGGGGTTCTTAATGCAGGGTGTGGCCAAAATGGTAATTTAGTGTTAATATATATATAATGTTTTAAAAACATCTACTGACACAGAATAAAAACTGACTGCATATTTAGAAAAAAACATTAATAATATTTCATGCCACCTATATGTAAGGCAAGGGTTATAGCTGGGAAGGGGGGAGGGTATATATTTGTCTTATTATTTTATTCTGCTCAGGAGTTTCAATCAAAGAAATGAGTAAATTCACATATTTAGAAAAGAGAAAAAATGAAGCTGGCTATCAAAGTTAAGAGATTGTGAAAGCATTTGGAAAGAGTCGGGGGGGGGGGGGGGGGGCAGTAAATGGAGTTATCTTCCCTTGCTTCTTCATAATGGAGTTATCTTCCTTTGCTTGTTCATATTTAGTAATTAATCATTGAATATAATGTAATTAAGAAGTTGTATGATCGAAAGAGTTATGCAAGTTTTATCATTGGAAACAAAAACAGTTTTTGAACTTTCTAAATAAACAAATAGACTTGTTAATAGTAAAGTAATAATCGGCTTACTTAAATCACTGATACATATAAAATGATTTTGGTATAAATGCCAGATGGTGATTAATTGTCAATGAAGGTTGAATATTCAAAAGCTGGAACAGGAGAAGTGAGTAACTCATGATGGCTTTTAAAGCTGTTTTTTGTTTTGTTTAAATGCCCACAGGGAGAGTTTCTGTCTGCCCCTGGGGATGGGGGATGAGAGGTTGTTTTAAATAAAACATGTATACTAGCCACCTTGTTTTAGTTTATCCATGAAAACATATACACATAAACCTATCTTGAAAGTTAACAAATATGGGAAAATTATTTTCTATCAGAGTCTTGCGCCTTTTCAATATCAGGTCATGCACTTTATTATGATCTTTAAGTTTTTCGCTAAAATTATAGGTTTCATAGTCCTTTTTGAAAGATTTCAGGCAGGGAGGTGGTCGTCATTACAATATTATAATTTTTCTTCTCTAGAATGAAACTTAATTAAATGCATACATGAGACTCCTCGACAAGTTTGAGTTATGCTACTCAGGTGACCGTTAAGGCCTATTGGCCTCTTGTTCTGTGAGGGAGAAGTGAAGTCTCCCTAAAATTTGGCCCAAGGTTGGTTCCTGTAAAATAAGACCACCACTGAAATGTCTCTGTTATCTTCAGAAAGCGAATCCTCTATGATATTGCCTGGTAGCAGGACAATTGTATTGTTTGAGAATTTTATGATGACTGATTAACTTTTCCTTGATTTCTAACAAAACGCCCCAAATGAATGCTTTATTTGATAAATTTTTATATGGCAAATCAACTTGTGAAATGCCATAAGAAGTCCCATATTTCAGTTCAGATTGTGTTATTACTGTGGAGGGGGAAGATGGGCTGCAAAATGCAGCAGGGGCATAAACCAATTGGGTTTTTTTTAATCTGCAAAAACTCTTCCTTTGAAAAGGAAACAGACACAGTTTAACTAAAAAGAACAAAAAATAATATTAAAACTTTGCCAATGTATCAGCTTGATGAATATCTGCTGATGAGTACACAAATAAGTAACTAAAAGATGGGTTAATGGTAAATTTGTGTCATAAAAAAAACCTGCCTGCCTCATCAACATTTCAAAATTTGCCCCGAGAAACTAATGATTAATTTATTTGGGCTTTAATTCTCCATTTATAGTTGACAAAAGAATTGAAGGAACTAGATGGTAAAATTATAGAATGTTCCTACAATGGAAAAGATTGGGTCTTCATGAGGCAGAGAACGGACAAGTCATTTCCAAATAGCATATCCACAGCACAAGGTACTGTATTAAATTATTTTGCAGTTGCAAAATACTTATTACATGTAACATAAAAATTATCTTATGTTGTCTTTTTAGTCTTTACCACTGCTATTTGCTGGTTCAAATCCCAGTGTGGACAATATGTTTTATTCTTGGATAATTGTCACAATGTACTTGGCAGAAAGTGAATGCCAGTGTCATTTTGTGTCCAAGATTACATCATATCAAGTGTACAATGGGTATACAGATGTTCCTCCTATGTTAATCAAATTCCTGTTAAGCATTATTCTCAATCTTTGTGGATTTACTTTCGCAAACAATGTGCTATTGATTTTACAGGACATTCTTTCCAACATTTGTTATGAAAATAATTCTTGTTGTGACCTTTTTTAGTCTTGGAAATTATTGGTAGATTAAAAAAGAGGAAAATTTATTGAATTACAGTCAAACTTCGAGATATAGATGGGACTGTTTAAAAACTTCGAGATATCCGAGTATTCAAGATATTGAGGGTAAAATACTTTAAAAATAAGTGGTTGGGACTTACAAATCACTTCGACATATCCATTGTATTCGAGATATCAGTGTTCGAGATATCGAAGTTCAACTGTATAATTAAGAGACTAATACTTCTCAGAGAAGGCATAGAAGGTCACTGGTGTTAAAACATAGATTTTTTTCAGGCTACAGATAGAGGTTTTTCAAAAATTAGATTATAACTTTGATTTTGGCAGGTGTCTGGGAAAGCATTCGTTCACCTGTAACAAAGGAACTTCTGTTTCAAGTGGCTGAAAATGAACGTTTTAAAGCTCCACCAAAACCACAGCAAAGAAACGATCTGATGCCACCACCAGCTAAGATTCCCAAACGATGAGGGCTAAAAGTTGAACCCAGTTATGACATCATCATCTTCATGTTATGACATTATTTTCAGTGAGGATATTTTTTCCGTAATTATCAGTGGATTTGTGTGTACAGAACAAATTCATATTGTGAGTTATTTTTGTGCAGTTTAATTTGTTCCTCTAAAGACCATTTAACTTATTTTGCTGTGCAAAACAACTTCTTTTCAGTTTGTGGAGCATGCCAAAGCAAATTGAAATAACTGTAGATATTTTAAAACTCCTAGTGATGAAATAAAGAAAGACAGACAACATCCTATTTTCTGTATTCATTTAGTTAATGTAAGACATTTAACCTGTACAAGATCTTTGAAACTTAAATATTTAGCTCGCCTGAACCAAAGGTTAAGGTTCAAGGAGCTTTTCTGATCACCTGTTGTCCATCATCTGTCTGTCCGTATGTCTGTAAACTTTTCGCATTTTTGACTTCTCCTCAAGAACCACTAGGTCAAATTTAACCAAACTTGGTACTAAGCATCCTTATCAGAGGGGGAATGTAAATTGTTAAAAGCTGCATGGTCTGATTTTTTGGCTATTACAGTATCAAATAATTTTACATACAAACCAACTATCTTAGAAAGTTATAGACTTTCACCTATTTACACCAGCAGAATCAGTTTCCTTTCAAAGTTAGAAATAATTATACCCTCGCTCAGAAGGAGAGGGGGGTATACTGTTTTATCCTTGTGTGTCTGTCTGTCTGTAACAAAAATTTCTGATGCAATTTTTCTCAGCAACCATTAATTTGCAGATGCGTGAAATTTTAACACTTATTGTTTAGGCATGCCATATGATGGGATTCATTTTTGTACCAATCGGACGTCAACTTCCTGTTAAATGTCGACTTTGCTTATTTTGTATATTCACATCAGACAGAGGTATCACCAGTGAGCATTGGCTCACAGATACCTTGTTTCTTTATGGGAACACAAAAAATGCATCATGGGAATGTTTAGAAACGGAAACCCTATGGTTTCATCCCCCGATTGATTGGGTTTATTCAACCTGCATATTATGCATGGATTTTAAACAAAACAAACTTCAGAAAGATTAGTGAAAAAAATGTACACTGGTTTATTTTTGTTTTGCAAAAACATTACCTTCATTTATAGCGAATATCAAAGTCATAATACAATCATACCCACCTTGACGACGGGGCGAATTTTGACAAGGAGCAAAATAACGCGGTACCCTTATATGTAAAGTTTGTTTTTAAACAAATTTTGTTTTTATGTATTGTTTAATGTTTTGTCAAATCTGGGAAATTATAAGAGTTTTGCAATATTTTTGGAGTTCAAATTTAAACATTTTAAAATAGAATGATACAAGAACTACTGTTCAAGTGAATGATGTGGCCCATGGACCTCTAGTTATATTTAAAGGCCAATAAAACACAATGAAAAAATACCCAAAATTAAAAGCTTAAATTTATGGAATTTATTTTACTAGATAATAGTTTATAGCATAACAAATCTTATGTAAAAATTTAAGATAGATCTGATGGTTAATTTGTTGACCACCCTGCCTCATTATTGTCTAAAGACAATGAGTTTTAATGTTGCTGTTTTTATCACAAAACAGCAACACCACAAATGGATGAACACCACAAATTTTATTTTTTTAAAGTTTCTATTTTCGTGTGGTAATAGGCAGTGATTCAAAACATTTTTATAGAAAACTTCAAAAGCTTTCATTTCTCCCAGAAGTATTCCAATAATTTAATTAATTACATGTATAATTATCAAGAAACACGAAACCTATGGGCCACATTGCTCACCTGAACAGGTTAAGTTTAAGGTTTTTGGAGCAGGTCATATAGTACATATGTACTTACTTATTCAGACTTGCATGGTTGATGTAACTATGTAAATGAATCACAGAGATAGCTTTAGATAAGGAGAGTGATCTTGATTATCTAGATGCTTAGACAGGTTTAAGATTTTAGACCAACTCAGATTGTGCCTGGGTCTTAAAACTGGTTACAAAATAAAGTAAATTCTGGTCATACCTTGTCAGACTTAAAAGCATTTAATATAACTATAGATGTGTAAATAAAGGTAGCTTCAGATACATAACTTGGTCTCAATTATCTTGATGCTGGAGCAAGTGTAACGTTTGTGTGTTGCAGGTTTGAATGTTGATAAAAATGCTGTCCTGACAAACTTTCATGGTTCATGTAACTTTGGATTTGAAACATGAGGCTAGCATCGGATACAAAGCTTGATCTCCATTATCAAGGATACTACTAAAACATGGTTCTACCTCACTCAAATTTGCTTGATAGCTCTGTTGTTGATATATTATATATCATGATTCCTATTCCTGTGATATTAAATCATGATTAATTTTTTATAATACAATATGATATTGAATTGTATAAAATAATACGATGATAAAATGATATTGTATCATTATGTATGATATCATATTAATAAATATTAAATGATATGATATATATGGTATCATTTTAAATTGTATAAATTATATGAAATGATATTGTATTATATGATATAATTTTTTATTATAATATGATAACTATATTGTATTATGATATTGTATCATATGATATCGTATATTATAATATGCAATTTCGTATGATATGATATTGTATCATATTATACAATATCATTTAATACAATTTTAAATGATACAATTTATTACATATTACAATATTTTATAAAATTACATAGTACAATATTGCATCATATTACATGGTACAATATGTATGATAATAAATAATTCCAAATTCCAATAATACTCTGTTTATCATATTTTGTGATGCATTATAGTTTCATACAATATTGTGTCATTTGATAGGATATCATATCATACACTATCACATATGATAAAATATCATTATGATATACCTATTTACTGGCTATGAGGATGATAGCAAGTTTATTGTCCCCTGAGACAGCAACTATTTCATGAGGCAAAGTCAAGCGAGTAGGTGCTGACGAGGGGGGCAAATAAATTTGCTATCATTAGAATAGTTAGTAGATAGGTATTTTAGTATACTGAAGAAAACTTTGTTGGCAATTGAGATTTTCTTGATGATAAACAAATTAGAGTTATCAGACTTTGAATTAAATGCAGTGGCTCAGATTACGTCAGAGGGAAATCGAATGCCGCCGGTAAATAGTGTCGATGACAATTAACTATGGGCAGATAGCACAGAAACTATTTCACAGTGAGATAGAATAGCATGTTTATTCGTTGTAATCTCACATAGAATATATTCACAGAGGTATAATTACATAAAATATGATACAAAATCGTACCATATGATACAATATCATATCATATGATAAAATATATTATATCATAATAATTTACAATATCATATTGTATCATATGATAATACACAATATGACACATAATTTTATTTTATCATGTGATTCAGTATTGTATTTTATAGTAGGGTATTGATAAATATTGTATTATACTATACAGTATGAAATTTACATACAATAGATACAATATTGTAACACAAGTAACACAATATATTATTAGCTCACCTGAGCTGAAAGCTCAAGTGAGCTTTTCTGATCACCCGTTGTCCGTCGTCCGTCTGTCCGTCCGTCTGTAAACTTTCTACATTTTGAACTTCTTCTCTAAAACCACTTGGCCAAATTCAACCAAATTTGGCACAAATCATCTTTATAAGAAGGTGAATATAAATTGCAAAAATAAAAGGCCAGATTATAGTCAAAGCGGAGAAAACCTCGAAACTGTAAAAAAGGGGGGTGCATTTTAAAAAATCTTCTCAAAAACTACTGAGTCAATCTTAACGTAATTTAGCATTAATCATCCTTATGGAAAGGAAAATATAAATTGCAAAAATTAAGGGCTAATTATGTTCCAAATTTGAGATAATTACGAAAATACTAATAAAGCAGGTTCGTTATTCCATATCTCGTAGACTGGCAATTTCGTACGATAGACATGAGAGGCATTACCAGTCTTCCGCATCTCGAAAAACGAGGTTCTTTGTTTGAAGCAGCCATGTTTGTTGTGCAACAGTTCACGTGCGAATATAATCTATGAAACATGGAAGATATATTGGTGCCGATTATTGTGAAGTAAATTGAGGTTAAATATTACAACACGTTGTCATTTTCACTTGTGACGGTGGTTTTAGCTTGCTTTGATTTTCGTTTCATTTTGCTTTTTAACTTGGGGAACGATCTCCTGTATATTCTGGTATTTGGTATGGCACGCCAAATTCACAAAAATAAGCTAAACATAGTTTCACATTTGATAAATTAGGTTTATCGACTGTTAACTATAGTTTACGATTCGTTAACTATAGTTTTCATCTGTAAAACTATATTTAACGGTTGTAAACTATAGTAAACGAATGATAATCTAAGTTTATCTGTCTGCAAATAACGTTAACGATAGATTTTGCTGATAAATATAGATTCACATCTGTAAACTATAATTTGCATTCGTTAACTATGGTTAAGAGTTGTTAATCATAGTTTCACACTCGTGAAACTATATTTATCAGATAAATTATGTTTTGCAATCGCAAATGGTTGTTTTCAGTGTTAATTATAGTTTTACACTTCTGAAACATAGATGATCGCGTTAACTATGGTTTACAGATGTGAAATATAGATTAACGGCGTTAAATAAAGTTTCACAGATGATAAACTAGGTTTATCGACTGTTAACTATAGTTTACGGACGCTAAACTATAGTTAACAATAGTTTATTGTCAACTATAGTTTACGTACCGTAAACTATAGTTAACGATTCGTTAACAATAATTAATGATCCGTTAACTATAGTTTTCATCGGCAAAACCATATTTAGTTTTCTGTCCGTAAACTATAGTTTACAACCGTTAAACCTAGTTTATCGACTGTGATACTATGATTAGCTCATTTTTGTGAATTTGGCGTGCCATAATTTGGAACATAGACTTCGGTAAATAGGCAGTTGATTGTTTACATGCGATAAGTGATAAAATCTGATGCATTAACAACGTCTTAAAGTGCATTTTCCCTCTGTTTTTATTGTTTATTAATTTCTAATTGAGTGTCAACAAGGACCAAACAAGGGGGCGACTTTGGTTGAAATAATCGATTTTTGATCGGTAACTTCGCCGTAATTTCCTCCGAAAGAGAATTTGAAGTAGCCATGTTTTCCGAGTTCATAATCGTGTAAATTAACTCCAAAGACAATAAAACGATGTTTATAAATTTGAAAAGACGTTTTCACAGCCTCAGTTAAACCCTGTTGTGATTAATCACCCGCGACTGTCTTATCTCTAGAGGTTATAAATACGGGTGATGCAAACACATACCGTGCATTGAAATAATAAATAAATAACTCTGCCAAATTAATGCAAAACCGTTTGTTTACAGTTATCTTCAAAATTAAAAAGATCCTCTACCTAACTGTTGTAAATGGGTCATAGGGTACGACTAATTCCTCCAAAATACACAAGTGCATAAACTGATTTTGTGTCACTTGGCTAACTCAATTACAAAACATTTTATCTATATAATGTATGAATACATTAAAAAATGAAATTAAACAAATTGGATAAGTTTTTAAAAGTTGCCTATAATTCTACGACTGACGCTGAAATGTTTGTTGATCATTAGAATTGTCTTACTAAACATTAAATACTTGTGTACAGAAAAATCAAAAGCATGATGTGCTATAACTACTTTGTGGGATCCCTTCTCATTTGATGAATTATATGAAATCTGCAACAATTTTGGTAGTTTTCAAACGAGTAAATAAAAACGTCTTTTAAAAACGTCTTTTAAACAGTTCTGACACATTATAATTATGAGGATATCTGCATTATCATTATTTTTAAGAAAATATTGCAGCAGAGAATCATCTTGGTTTGTAGCCGTTTGTTGTTTTTGAGGAAAGATGAAATAATTGATGGGTCTTAGTACAAAACTGATACCTGTATGCCTGACAATACATTAAATTATATAGCTTTTTAACATATCACGTGACAACATTTTCCAGTCGAAGCTTTTCATCGATCAAGTGAGTAAGGTTATAAAACGTCACACAAGTTTACACCGGGTAAACAATTATTTAAGGGAAGACCAATTAAGTTTTTGACTGTAGCCTTAGCAACTTTTGCCACAGAGTTCAAACACTGCGTACTGGCTTCCAAACTATCTGGCGATCCTCTGTCCGTCAATCTTTGTTAACTTTCACATATGAGACACAAGCTGTGAAAATGAAATGTATCGGCATGGTATATTCATAGAGCTTGGCATCTTAAATAAACACACAAAAAATATTCACTAATAGATGTGGAAAATGAAAATTACACTAATTTAAGTTAGATTTTTTTGCTCATAAATACCAATACACCAAACAAGAAATATTACAAGTAAATGGTAACTACATTTTCCAGTATTTTCATCATATAAAATAGATATGTATTGCATGACCTCTAAGACAAAATATTAATGAAATAAAATGTTGGCATCCTTTAATTGTGTAGATTCAACATGTTCAAATTATGATTACACACGATAAGGTAGGCCCACAATGGGTGCTGCTTTTAAAATGATATACGTCTTAGAAAATGTATGAATTTTTTTATCTTTAAAGAGCTAATACTGTTCACATATGTGCAAAAACTGCAGGAAATAATATACCGGTGTTATATATAATTTATATATCGCAATATATTTTCACCCCTTTATAAAATATTGAGTCTTACATCAAAAAATTATGGTACTTAACTTTGCTAAATATTAAATCTTACTGTTCTTGATTATTTAAAGTTTTTAAGTCAAAGTAGTTCGCCATTGTTGCTCATGTGAGCGATGTGGCCCATGGGCCTCTTGTGTATTATAAGATATTATACAATATTGTGCCAAACCACTAATATAACATATTTAAATAAAGATCAATAACTATGATTTTCATGAAACATGATAAAAGGTGTTGCCTCGTCTCGGCCAGCTCTGTAATCTATGATTACTTATGTTTAAACATTTTCATTATATGTTTCTATGTTGATCTTTGAATCCCTCTTGGGCCCGAGCATTGGTATTAGGGTCATGGTTTTAACAATTTAAAATATACACTATCTGAGGATGATTGCATTGTAATTTCACAGATTGTAGCATTGTAGTTCTTGAGAAGTCTTTACACATATTCCCATTATATTTCTATGTTAAACTTTGAACCCCTTTTGGGGCCCCAGTTTTGCTTTGGTGATCACGTTTTTACAATTTAGAACTTTTACTAAATATGAAAGCTTTGGTATAAATATAGGAATTTCTGGTGCAGCGGTTCTTGAGGAGAATTTTTGTTTAAGACACACACCCTTTTTTCACTGTTTCGTGACACAGAGGTGTTGGCGCATTTGATAGCGTCGACCGATTTGGACACGGTAGCACCGGGTTCGAGTCTGGTGTGTCGCTATCGCGGTAACATTGTAACCTTGGGCAAGTTACTTTACTCTATTTGTGCACTCTCTCCACCCAGGGGTTAAAATGGGTACCTGGCACATGAGACGAGCTGGCTATCTGAATGTAAAGCATTAGCGCCGTACTTTGGCAGCTCTGCTTGTATGCTCCCCAGGGAGTTGAGTATGCTATTGATTGTACGGGTCTCGCCAGGGGGTAATATGTAGAAGTGCGAGGCAATGTACTTTGCGTGCAAGACTATAAACCCATACCTTTTACCTTTACCTTTTGAAAAGGGGTTTTGCCCTTTATTTAAACAATAAAGAATCCCGGTGGTTCCAGAGAAGAAGTAAAAAAAAAAAGTGAAAATTTAACAGACATACGGACGGACGGACGGACGACAGACAACAGGTGATCAGAAAAGTTCACTTGAACCTTCTGTTCAGGTAAGCTAAAAGAGGACATTGAGATTTAAAACGAACTCCACTTCATCGGTGCTATGCAATGTGAATGGCTTTATGGAAGTAAGCATGCATTGTTGCATGACAGAACATTTAATTTTGTTAAAACAGAAAAACACGTCAATTTATATCCAACAACAGTTTATTGTCCGTAAACTTTTCTTTTTTGGAAACACATATTTGACTTGCTGTAGAAAATTCTATTCTATGTACATAATATTGTTCTATTCAAGTGTTTTGAATGGTTTTTGTAATCATTTGGCAAACAATCATGCCAAAACTGCTTTACATCAATATACAAAAGCAACTAAAGAAGTTTGGCACATGATAAAAGCATACTTTCTAAAAGACATAAACAATCAAAAGTGGATTTTACTACCGTTTAAAAGATGAATTGCAAAATCATGCACAATATATAACAAAAAATAAATACAAGAGAAATACATGTAACAATAATAAATCAGTAATAGCAGGCAAGGAAAAGATGAATGGAGAAAAGGAATCCGGTAAATACGGCAAAAAGCGCCCCGGAAAAAGATACATATAATGACCAGCCAAGATAGTCCGTCGTTGCTAAGGAAACGCTAGTGACGTCAGTAACGGAGACGCTGGCTGTTCCAATCATCATCCCAACAACGGCCAAGATTAACAACGCTGAAATTATGAAAAACGTCCATTGATCTAATTCGCATTCGTAGACCATTGAGAGAGAGAGAGAGAGAGAGAGAGAGAGAGAGAGAGAGAGAGAGAGAGAGAGAGATTTATTTAATGTATACCTCCAATAATACAAAAGAAGCAAGAAACGGCCCCTAAGCCAAGTTTGCAGTGGTTTATCTCTTTCTTGCATGGGTAGATAAATATCAGGATTTCCGATATGAATAAGAAAAAGCTTCCTATCACAGCCATAGAGATCATAATATTCCAGTGTATGACGCCTAATAAAGAAAAATTTACAAACATGATTTGTAAAAATCCTAATTAGCAACGTGAAGATTCTAATCAGCATCTAGAGACCCTTTTAGTGTCATACTTACTATTAGGATGGGAGGTCCCGAGTTCTGTGATGGAAAAAGAACATGACGTAACCGATGATGCACAGATCTGAAATATTCCGTAAGAAGTTCCTCCATATATCAGCCAATACGGCAGTCCGATTCCGACCAGTATTAGCACCAGGGATATGGTCAGAAACAAGGGAGATAACATGCCAAGCACCTGGGCACCCGTCGAAACTTCGTGTGTTCCAAACATTGTGACGTAATGTTCTACAACCACTATTTTTTCTATTTTCCAAAAGTGACTACATTTTTATGCTCCTACTCCTCAGATATTCGAGATGAAAAGACAATAGTTTTCACACCATATGTTGGAAACTAATATAAATCATAAATCTTATGTAGTCAATCCATCCAAAATGATTTCCTGCATTTGGGTGTTTCTTCGTCGAGAAATCCTCGTTTTATACAAAGGCATTTATAAGTATATATAAATGACACCATTTCGTCATCGTTTAAAGCCTCAAACGGATGCTTTAATGTATACCATAGCTTTCTAAATAAATGGCAATAAATATTCATTTATGCGCAACAAAGGGAAAAATCGCAGCACTGCGTCAATTCATATCCTGTACGTACATGTGGATTTTCATTTACACTCGATGATGCGAGTAAAGTGCTCAGTGGTTTGTAAATTTTCTTATTTAAAAGACAGAAAACGAATTTGTCTTTACAGACCAAACATCTCAACAAAAGGCTTTCAAATCCCTTTGATAAAAGTCCTCTGATCTATTCATGTACCCTCAATATACAATAAAGTACGAAATAATTTTTATATTAACGAAACATTTATTTGTCTACTCTCCACAACTTGTGTAAACGAAAATATAAAAATAAAGCGAGAAAAAATTATGTCGACTCTACGCGTGTATTCAAGAAAATTGCCTCCAACTTGGGTTTTTAATGGTGTTGGTTTTAAATACATAAATCTTTTTGACGAGAAATACGATGGTTCTTCTTTCTCACAACTTTTATAACAATAACGGACCCCATTTGGAATAACCCTATGTCCGTTTATGTTTATCGTCCAAGCTGTTAATGATGCTTAATTGGTGGTCAGCAAACTAACCATCAGATTTTTCCTAAATTTTCAGATATGATATGTTTAGTTATCATTTAGTAAAGAAAAATCTAAATATTTTAGATTAAATGTTTTGAAATTTTGCTATATCTGTATACAGAGCTCTTCTTTTTTGGAGATTAATAAAGTTTAAAATTCCAGTCCTCTTAAATTACTGCGTATTACCCCGCAACTAATATTGTAATTTTTTTAAAAAATTTGTGTGGGGTTGGGGGTACATGTATATAATGTTTCTGTACTTATGAAAATATCTGTCTAATTGTATTTCACAAAACTCTATAATTACAAATAAAAACCTAACCGAAAATGCGTTTGCAATTGCCAAATCCATGTATATGCGTAGAGAGAAAGTAAACAGAGATTTTGTAGCAATGTAAAAGTCAAGGACAACTAAAAGCTAAAAACGAACGACCACACACTTGAAAGATCTTGATTAGAAATAGATCAGATTTTTTTCTCCCTTAATGTACATTTTCGCAAACCGATAACTGAAATCGATATTTTTATATTTTAATGAAGGAGACCTTGGATTGCTTAGAGAATCTTGCCTTTAGATCTACACCCGAGAAAAGAACCTTGTTTGAAATTTAATTTTTGTAGTGCAAACGCGGATCATTAGACAAGGCATTTTCCCCCTTCAATCGGGGGGACTTTAGCCTATATTTACTGGGTGTTTTGTTCAAGGATAATCAGAAAAGTTAAAGATATCTGATAACTGCGTGTCGCGTGTCTCCGATGAAGAAGAAAAATTATTTATTAAAATATGATGAATTCATACTAAATTAACAATTAATTATTTCAACAGTTAGAAGATGATGCAAACATAAAATGAAATTGATCAATCAAACGCTTGTTTGCTCAAATCCAAATAACACAAATTTTTCAACTCTGTCCTAAAATGGACGCAAATTGGAATAGATTAATATTTCCCCCAAACTCTTTGCAATCTACCTTTGAAATCAGAGGGCATCTAGTACATTAACATATCGAAGATCCACTATTTAAAAGTGAAATTAAAATATGTGTTTGTATCCACCACAACGGGTACCAAGAGGAACACAGCGGTGCAATCATACCAAACAATTTTAATCTGAAAACGTTAACAAAAACACATAGATAATATATATACAGAAAACAAGGAAGGACATCCCGGACCCCACGGCCGCTGTGTAGAAAGACCAGTCTAATGTCCATGTCTGAAGATTGGTGATGTAGTATGACGTCATCAAGACAGTTCCACTTATCGCACAGCCAGCTTGAAATACAAATACGAAAATATTAACAGTAAAATCCAAGTTTAAGGCACAACCCCTATCCCACCTCCACCCGGATGATAAGGCCGTGTTTTCCTGATTGCATGATTGACGAAATTGCTTCTTTCTTTTTTTTCTTTTTTTTTTTTTTTACTTTTTTTTTGCATGTCAGGATTTTTAAACTTTATCATGTTTGTTTACCAGAGTGGAGCGAAAACCCTTGGGTTTATGGGAAGCGGAGTTGACCGGAAACATATATGGCTAGCAACGATAAATATATATTCACGTTTTGTTTCATGTCACATATAAATATAATATCAAATCTTTGGGTTTTTTTCATTAAAAAAATAATCCCCACCTCCGAGCATGATGACAACAGAGATTAGCATTCCGTAGCTGGCTTTGGAGAAGTCGATTTCTTTACAGGCCAAATAACAGCAGGAGAATAGGGCGGCCATCAAAAGCAGACACGCCCCCGATAATGTTAATCCTGTCACCAACTTCCACGTGAAGTTCACTGTTATATAAAATACAAAAGTGATATACGTAGATAGAGCCAAATTCTGATTCAAATCTATTTGGACTTCAGTATTCACTTGTTTTGTATCGAAATGTATTTGCTTATTTTGTATGGGCTTGGTTTTTACATTGCTCTTTTCAGTCAAAACACCAATTTTTCCATAGTCAAACATCAGGGTGGGTGGAAAGAAATATTAATTGATTACAAATAAAAATTTGTGAACATAAATCAAACATATTACATTTTTCAAAAATTAATACCGTAAATAAAATAAAAATTATCCCACAGTATCAAGAATTCACACTAAAAAAAACAAATATGCCAGAATTCAGAATCTTCAATTTTTGCATTGCTGCATATTTTAAGCATAATTTTGACAAAAATTCACCGAGTTTTGCTTTTGACCTCAATCTTATTCCCAGGGATCCCACTTACTGTCCGAGGACGCAGTCGATAGGAAGGTATCGATATATTCACAGGTAGAAGTCGACAGGTCGCACCTCTGGAACAGCCCGAGACTGTGTGTCCCCGCCGTGTCATACCAGTAAGGCGTGCTGGCCCCCACGGTAATCAGAATAGCACTAATCGGTAGAAATATCACACACACTACCCCCAGGACAATGGTACAGGTGCCTAGGTCATCGGTCGTCCGTTTGTCCGTCGGTTTCTTGGGTATTTCGTCATCGTATTCGCTGTCTTCCTCTATATACAGGAATTCGTCTTTCTGGGAGTACATATCGCGGGGTCGGACTGTATATCCGTTCTTCAGGTCCCAGTTACCGTTTTGTCTATATGGTTTGGTGAAGGCCGTCACAAAATTTATTTTATTGAGTTTCTTATTCATTGGAATGTTTAAGTCTCCGACTTTATTTGACATTTTTCTGAAATTTTGAAATTTATACATTTATTTAACGTTTTCAAGAAAAAAATTATGATAATACAAATAAAATATATAAAAAAAACAATTCATGTATATTGATTTTAATCAACAGATATAACACGTTTTATAATAAGAAATCGTTAATCTTGTACAAGACAAATAAAGTTAAATGAAGAATATTTTGCTTACAACATTATCTCACAATGTCATACCCAAATGTCTTTCCTTTATTAAGGTGGTATGGGACATCTGTCGATATATAATGTGGAATAAAGTACATTATAATTTAAAGAATTTAACCGGTTTAGAATTTTCATATTTTACAATATTTCACCAAAAAATACGTTTTAAAAATTTTTGGAAAGGTAAAAATTTTAAAATCCCCAGCGGGATTCGAACAAATGACGTACAGTTTCGTAGTGAACCCTCCAACCCACTGCGCTACGATGTTATGTGACACTCAGGAGAAATAAACTATTTATAAAATTACACTTGATTTTTTTGTTTATTTCGATAAACAGTACGTCACAACATGGAGGTGTCCCATACCACCTTAATCTAAGAACATTAGGGAAAAAATAAACTTAATTTATCGTATGAAATAACGTCATAAAAAAGTCAAACATTGTGGTTTTTCTAATATTCTTTTTAAAATACTTACTACAGAGATGACAAATCTTTACTTGTATTTCCAAATAATAAAAAGAAGACAGCTTGCAAGTTTCTTTAAAACGGGTACTTCGGTCCCACTGAACTCATTCAGTAAGATTTTGTGTTTTCATTTGATGATCAGGAAATTCAAGTGATTTAAATTTTAATGTCGACCTCTATATAATTATATAACTGCACGATACGCTTTACAAGTTCGGTATATTCGACATAATCTCGCGCATGGGTAGTCAATCAGTCCTACAAATTGTCTGTAGTTTGGAATTAAGAACAAACAGGTCTCCCCTTTGTTGATCTCATGGAACGCAACAAACAGTTCTTTTTTATGCGATTTCTATATGTCTATACAGAAAGGAAACTGAATTGAAAACGTTCAGCACCCGAGAATAAGAAACTGATTGATCAATATCAATAGAGTATTATTATTGAACAATTAAAATCACGTACAATACAAACTATAGATCTAGTTTTTATTTGCCTTGATTACTGCAGTATCTCTTAAACATGTTCCAAAGACACCAACTCTAAAGAATAGAATCTTCATTTATATAATTATTTCAAGTTTGTCCTTCTATATTTAAATTAGGAAGATATTTTTTCTAGATGAATTTCAACAATTCTTTAACGGCATTTTGGAGTAAAAAATCTTCGAGTTCAATAGAAAACCTTCCAAAGATTGGGAAACAAAATAAGTTTGAATTTAAAAAGTTCAAAGAGATATGAACTTGGTGGTCACGTGATCAAATCCTATGAAACCCGAAGGGCTTCTCAAAAGATTTGATCAAGTACCAATTTTTAACCAAGTTCATATCCCGGTGAACTTTTTAACATTGCTGATAAATAATGATAAATTTATTATAAACCCTTGTCCATTTAAAAGTTTTAATTATAAAACTATCTTTTTAAATCAATTGTATGACGTTTACTTATATAACAAAGCTTTTAAAACGCACTTGCTCTACTACGAAAGCCCATTGAGCTCATTTTCGTAGGTAAAATAATAAAAAAAAATCGCGAATAAACGCGAAACTTTCGCGATATAACGCGAAACTTTCGCGAATTAACGCTTCCTTATCTACTTGGAACATATAACAGTTTTAAGAAGTTTTATCAGATTTATTTTTATCTATATATAAAAAAAGATAATTTTGTTTTGATAAATCAACGTAAAACGGATGATGATATACCCGGTAATAATAATGAATAATAAGTATTTATTTAAAACTAAAATGTGTTTGTTTTCAGTCATTGTTCTTCATAAAATTCAATGGGTATGAAATGGCAATATTTATATTAAAGTTTCGCGTTTATTCGCATAGGTTTCGCGTTTATTCGCGAAAGTTACGCGTTTATTCACGAAAGTTTCGCGTTTATTCACGAAAGTTTCGCGTTAAGTCGCGAAAGTTACGCGTTTATTTGCAAAAGTAACGCGTTATATCGCGAAAGTTTAGCGTTTATTCGCGAAAGTTTCGCGTTTATTCACGAAATTTCGCGTTAATTCGCGAAAGCTACGCGTTTATTTGCAAAAGTAACGCGTTATATCGCGAAAGTTTCGCGTTTATTCGCAAAAGTAACGCTTTAATTCGCGAACGAATTTTTTTTTACCTACGAAAATGAGCTCAATGGGCTTTCGTACTCTACTGGCAAGACGTGTGCGAATAGAAAATTCGGACTAGCTGCACATTGATTCTAATTTTGTATATATACACACCCACTCAGTAAATAGCAAATTTACAATATGACGACACGCTAACAGTATTCTTTTCATAGAAGTTTTCTTAAGAAAAAAACCCAGCAAATATTTCTTTGTTTAAAAATTCATTTCCCATAACAGTTGTAGCTTTAGTATTTATACCGAATGTTAAAGATTAGAGTATGTTGTACATGTACATTTTATGCATACTCTTTCCTGGACAATGTTGTAGTAACTATACATACCGTGAAAGCCGTTATTTTTCAGTGTTTTATTTTGCTGTGAAAATTTGCTATTTGGATAAATAAGGATGTAATTAAATATGATAAACATGATTGAAACAAATTGTTTTCTAGGCATAAACAATTCTGCTCAATGGCAAGTTAGCAACCTAATATTTGTACAGGATGACAATAACGTAATTTTGCTTCTATATTTTCTAAATAGCCTTGATCACAGAAACTTAACAAAAGTTTATTAACCATAATTGTTTTCGTCAATGAAATGGTAAATTGCATTTTTGGAATAACAAATATTCGTACATGAAAATAAAGTAGAGGATTATTAGACGGAATCGGGGTAGATGATGCCTATCACAGGCATCTACATTATTAATGAAGAGGGTACAATTCTATATTAAGAGAAAAATATATAACGTTAGGTGCATGTGTTTCAAATCTACACGTAGTAAATGAAATTAAAAACTCAAAATAATAGCGATCAATTGTAATTACTTTTAAAAAAGAACTATGTTTGCATATGCAGAAATTTGGCTGGTCTTCAAAAATAGTCATCTGGCAATTTTACGAAAAATTGTTGTCAAGTCGAGTATTTAAATAAAAACTGTTGACAACTTGTCAGATAAAAATATGACAACTGTTCATTTATCTTATTATTATGTCAGGGAAATATCCTGATTTCTCAATATTAAGCACAGGCGCCTGACGTAATATATTTTCTCGTAATGAAAATGTATATACCCTCTACCTAATTATACAGTATTATCAGGTAGAGGGTATATATATTTTTTATTATAGGAACAACGTCAGGTGCCTGTGGAATTAAGCTGTTGATTTGCCTGAAAAATAACGTTAACGGCTAGTATTTGTTGGACATATTTATCAGAGATTATGACAAGTTTATATCAATAAAGGGACAATCATTATATCCCGATAAAGTGAAGAGTGGGGGTTGGTGTCAGTTTTTGAAAATAGAGACATTTATATGTATTCCGTTCTAGTACACTTGAAAACAAATAACCTATTTTCTTTAAACAACAAAAAATTTTGATAGTAAAGATCCATCCTTGGTGACCTTTAAATTCTGTCCCACCAGGGAATGAAAATCAAGTCTATATCCAAACAATTGCTAGCCCTACTCGCCCGTCACATTCAGAAGCAAAAGGTCATCTTCTTAGCTTTATTTTTTACATTGTAAAATGAACAGATCCCAAATTTTCAGTTTTAATATTAAATGACTGTAATCGGACAAATCAACCGAAACAAATCAGCTACGTCCGTATATGTATCGGACAGTATGAAAGAATTAAAATTTTAAAACTGAAGTTTTCATGTATATACATGTACATTAAAACCGGGTAGAGCAAATTCCAGCTCAGTTGACTAAAGTTGGACTCAATTTTCAACGGGGTCAGTTTTCAACGTGTCGAGGTCATCAGAGTTTAGAAAAATCTTTTTCAAAC
Organism: Magallana hongkongensis; assembly: GCA_016163765.1. Lineage (NCBI taxonomy): Eukaryota > Metazoa > Mollusca > Bivalvia > Ostreida > Ostreidae > Magallana > Magallana hongkongensis. The sequence continues at coordinate 37,488,601 of WFKH01011801.1, forward strand.
TGTTGAAAAATGACCCCCGAGTATAAATTTCACGACTTTTGGTTTCAATATTCAACGTTGAAAAATGACCCCTGGATCAATATTCAACGTTGAAAAATGACCCCATGGTCAATTTTCAACCCGGGTCAATATTCTTCGTTACAGGGGCATGGTCACGATTTTGGTCAAAAATTATATTCCGGTTTTAATGTTACAATCCTTCAGTAAGGCATTTCTAACGGTCAACCAAAACTTGAGTGTCATTCATCGTGTTATAAGCGAGATACAGTGCTCACAATTCTCTGTCATGTAAACAAAGCTTTTGTTTACGTTTTGAAAGTGGAAGTAACAATTCCAGTTTAAGACCTAAAATGAATGTGATAAACGCTAAGAACTATTTATTTATGCCTAAAACGAATTAGAAGAGAGATAAATCAGCTTGAAAAAGAACATTTACCAGTTTATTAAACCCATGTAAACAAAAACAGGGCACGAGCCTTGTTTACCTAACAAAGAATTGTGAGCTCTGTATATGGCTGATAACTCTACGACTGATAGTCAAATTTTGGTTGATCATTAGAAATGCATTTCTAAAGCATTGTAAACAATAAAAATAAAAAAAAATAAAATTTGACCAAAATCGTGACCATGTCCCTTTAACAGGAAGAACGTCACAATGTGGAGGTGTCCCATACAACCTTAAGAAAAATTAATCAAAAGTGTAAATACAATTTGAATCCATAGAAAAATATGCAACAATATATTACATGTACATTAAATCAAATAAAAATGTTCATAAAAAATTACACATTAAATCGGTTCATACTCTGACTACAAAATTGTAGAGAGTATACATGTATTAACATTACATTAGCATTATGAACAAGTCAATGCAGTTATAAAATATAATCATATAAATTGATATGTTTCATGATCTACATATGTAGATAAAAAAGTTTGTTTTTTTTTACCACAAATGATATGTACAAAACAATATTGGAATATCTAAGATATGGGGGTTAAAATGAGGTTATATGCATACTGCTGAATACAGTAAAACACGGTTATAGCGAACACGCTTATAATGAATTGACACTAAGTCTTACAGCGAAGTGATTTTCATTCCCCATGACTTTATTACATGTTGTAAACTTGACGAATATAACGAATTATGCTTATAGCGAAGCAAAATCATCAGTCCCTGGTACTTCGTTATAACCGTGTTTTACTGTATTGTAACAAACCAATTTTTCATTCATTTTAATAATATAAAATTCACTGAGCATTGTATGATATGTATCAGATTAATACATAAAAAGTCCAATATACAAATTACACTACGTGTAAAATCACATGAGAGAACATGAATTTAAAAAAAAAAAAAAAAATCTCAATATTTCTTTGGAAAACACTGTGAGTGTTCAGAAGTCTTTGTCTCTAGAAAAAAAGAACACTGTGAGTGTTCAGTAGTCTTTGTCTCTATTTCTGTAGTTGACAATACACAGGGCTATAATAATGATCACTAACAACGATGATAGAGCAGTGAGGGACCACGTTGATACCTGAAAATTTTCGTTAGTTTCTATTATGGGGGATGATGTGGCTGAACCTGCAAAGAGCAAAATGCATACATGTAATATGTACATTTGTTGACAAGATAATTATCGTGTACATGTAAAAGTGCAACAAAAGAAGAACATTGATTCTTGAAATATGATTTATCCAAGATGTCTTCCTATCCAAAATCATGTTGTACATCTCTACAGACCAATAAGATTTATCCACTTCTTCTTCAAATATATTGTAAACTAGACACAATCTCGTTGCAAGCAACAAGCAGGTCTTCCATCCGATTTTCAGAATGTTAAATAAAACCTTGACTTTGAAGCTATGAAAGACCCCCTCTTGGCCCTATTTGATGGGCCAGCCACTTTTTATTGATATCAAAGTAGATAGAGGTCTTCAGATTTTAAGCACATTTTGTTCAACAATTGTTTAGAAATTTTTTACCATTCTTGAGATATTTGGAAAATAATGTTTTAGGGGCTGACCTTATCGGGATGGTTTATCAATATATTGTTGGTTGCATAAATAAGCACATCATTTGAGCATCTTTTCTTCTATATTGCCTATTAAGGATTATGCTTGCTCATGGGTGAAAAAATTCCACTAATAGGAACAAAAAAACTTACTTATTGCACATTGTAGCCCTACTATTGCACTGCAATATTTTCACTTTCAAATAACTGTCAATGACCTAGTTTTTATGCTAGTGACCTCTAAATGTATATTGGAAAATTTGTTGAAATTCTATAATGCATTACAAAATTTTGATCGTTTTCAAGTTATTCGTAATTGAGTTTACGAGTCTCTTGGCCTCTAATTCAAGGGGAAACCCCTTTTTTCTTGATATCCCAAGAATTCTAATATCCCAAAAATTCTATCTAAAATTGTTGTTCATTTTTAAAATAAAAGTGATCAAATATTTTAGAAGCCAGCCGTGTAGATCCTTAATGGGGACAGACATGTATTTTGATTAGGGTAATCAATAAGAATTATCAATACAAACATGTTCGCTTCTACAATGCTTAATGAAATATATCTCCTTCTCTAGATATAAACTGCATCCAAGTTAGATGACTTTGGCCCCTAAAATCCCTACTTACATCACCAATGAGCGTGACAATAATTTTTTTTAGATAGATCTTGTTACTAACAATAACTTTGCTTCTATAATGCATTACAAAATCTTGATCGTTTAAATTCACTACCACTTTTGTTATATATGTCTTAACAAATTATCAACTAATAGAAAGATACAGATAAAAAGGTATGAAAGTTGATTCAAAAGGACTATATATAATATGAGTCAAATTTGGCCCCATAATTTGCCATTTTTGAAGTATTTCAGATACATAAAATTGTTATGTTATTTTTACGAAGAGTTGATATAAGATATATTTTTCACTTATTTGATTTATTTGCACTCACTGGCGGTATATGACATAAGAAGTGACGTTATTTTTATAATTCAATCAAAATCAATCAGAAATTGACATTTTTCTTATCTTTTTGTGAATGGGAAATATAGAGTGACACTTTGAACAAGCAAAATTTTTTTGTCACTTATTAGTCTTGGATAGATACATCTCTAATGAAAATATTTTGTTTGTTCAAGCATGTGCTCAATGCTTTCTGAAAGAAAAACTGCCTAAAAATGCAAAAATGAAGGGAAAGGGTTAACTTTATGATGTCATATTTCTAAATTGTGGGCTCTTGGATCAAAATGAAAATTATGAAAAAACTTAACATGTATATCTGTACAAAGAAAACAAAGAATGACAGTAAAATGATGATGTTCATTTTAAGGGGCAAGGGGCCATTTAAGCACATATCATATATAGTCCTTTGTACCAAATTTTTGTGCCAAGGCGAACTCCAAGAAATGGCGCCACTGGCATGAAACAATTTATTAGTGCAAAACTTCAAACTGAAGTCTATTTATCCAGAAAATTTCATAGTCGTTTCTCTGATAGTTTCTGAGATCAGCTCTGCACAAAATAGGTCGAAACAAAATTACAAAAGGAGTGGTAAATCGGAACCAGAAAAAACTTCAAAAATGTATAAAGTTCACATCAAGTCCAATCATCTGTGAAAAAATGGATGAAATTGGTCAAATAGTTTTTGAGAAAACACGTGCACAAAATTTGTGGAAAAAAAAGAAGAAGAAACAGTATGAAATCAACAGGGTTTTCCCTTAGAAACGAGAGACCCTAAGGAGGGGGAAAAAGAAACCTAAGAAAACAATAACAATAAAGGTCTTCCATTGGAAACAGAAGACCTTAATGAATTTAGGTTAAAATCTGCAAGGGATCCCTTTCAGATGATAATTCCTCATGTTTAATTAGTAATCAAAGTACATAATTAACTAGTCAGTGCCTGACTTACTTCCTGGTCGAGATGCTAGCTGAGGGAAATAGGTGGCCCAGAATCCAAAGTCCTTCTGTCTGTAGTTGGTGTAATTATAGGATGAGTTACTAATGTAAAAGTAGCTATGATTGTGTAAATTGTACTCCTGCCATGTTGTATTCTTAAAATAATTCAGATTAAATCGCCTAGGCGTGGGATCTCTGCAAATAAAGGAAAAGGTATTTTAGTTAATTTTGGCATATTTGTACAGATAATTTGAGAGAAATTTAATTCTTTTTTACATCAGAATTACAATATTAAATGTTATATCAAATAGGGCAATTACGTTGACATTAGGAATACTGGTACATGTAAATGTACCACAGAAATTTTAGATTAATTTTCATATAAAAATCACCTCATTGACTCATTCTGTCATTAAGGTACCTTGATTGAAGATTTGACGAAAACATTATTTCCACCATTACATGTACATAATGTGTACCCACTTGTGAAAATTATTGACAGGTATGAACTTTGCAAGAGGTTGGGATTTTTTCTAAAAATAATTATCAATTTTGGGGAAATAAGAACTGGATATACAAAACAGAGTATAAACATTTGTTTAAACCATATCACATCAATATTTTTGTGCAAATTGTTGTCAATAAGTATGCTTTGTGGGTCTGGCATATCAAAAGAAATGCTACGCATATGTCAATTTTGGTTATTTTAAACTATTTTTATGGACCCAAACCTCAATTAATGGTATTTATTTCATAGAATGACATCTTAGAAAAAAGATTTGATAAAACTAGACAACATTGAGATGGTGACCATCTCAAAGGGCCCGCATTAATAATGGACAATAGGGTAAAAAGAATTTCAAAGAATTTTGCTTTGACCTTGACCCATAACTTAGAAATTTTCCAGCTGGCATAGAACTTCTAATTCAATTTCATTACCCCTTACATACAGGCATTTTTATTTAATCTAAGCAAGATTAAGCAAATGGGAAATAATCTACGGTCTAAAACCGATTATAAAGAGATCCGCTATGACCTTCACATTGACTTGGTTCAAGGTCACTGCACGCCATTCACCAAAAAGCTCTGTTTAAGTAAAGTATTAGCCAAATAGGGCTAAGTGGAAAGTATATATGTGCTCTTATAAAAGGATTTTTGTGTGATCTGATATGACCTTGACACTTGACCTACAAACATTATTCAAGGTCACTGCATACTCTTTCATCAAGGGTACGATGTGGGTGAAATATGAGTCAGACTTGAGCAAAAATGGTCCGGACAAGGATTTTTCATATAATCCTGCTATGACCTTCACATCTGACCTTGAAAAATGGTTCAAGGTCACTACACACCCTTTACTCAAAAGCTCTGTTTATGTGAAGTCTGAGCCAAATAAGGCTAAGTGAAAAGTATATATGCTCTGAACAAAGAATTTTTGCGTGGTCTGATATGACCTTGACCCTCATCTTTCATTTAAGGTCACTTTACACCCTTTGACCAAAGACAGTCTGTGAGTGTCTGTGAGTGAAGTATGAGCCATATTGGACCAAGGGGACAGAAGATATGCCCCAAACAAGGATTTTATATATTAATCTGCCATGACCTTAACCTTAGACCTAGAAACATGGTTCAAGGTCACTGCACATCCTTTATCCAAAGGCACTCTGTGGATGAAGTATGAGCCAGATTGGGCCAAGGGAAGAGAAGATAAAAGATTTTTAAAGATTTACTCTATATATTCCTATGTAAAAATTTGACCCCCCATTGTGGCCCCACCCTACCCCCAGGGATCATGATTTGAACAAACTTGAATCTACACTACCTGAGGATGCTTCGATCCACATAAGTTACAGCTTTTCTGGCTGATCAGTTTCAGAGAAGAAGATTTTTAAAGATTTACTCTATATATTCCTATGAA